>JANAVB010021226.1:0-227500 GCA_029216955.1 Iris pallida
TCCTTGGTAGCACCCTTCCCTTGGAGAATGGGAATGATTGAGAGAAGGTTTGGTGAAGGAATAATTTGATTTGGAGATCAAATCAATGGGAAGGCTCTCTAAAATTGGGGAAGAACAAAAGAAAAATAAAAGAGGCAAGATTGTAATGAATGAAATGAATCATTCTCCCCTAAAGGTGGCTGCCATAAAGAGTCCATTAGGGCTAATGGGAAATGTCCTAATTGCCCCTCTCTAGTCTCATATGGTTAAGTCTAGACTAGGTTCAAGTTTGGGGTCAAAATGACCTAGTTTTGAGTCTCTAACTTAACCATTCTAACATGATAAAAATTAGTTTAATTAACTAACTTAAATGTTGGGTCTTGTGAGCCATGTTTAACTTAATATTGGGTCCCATCTAGAGTTTAAGCTACCCGGGTCACAATACAAGTCGGAACGAGACGAAACTCAAACCCGACTAAACAAATCCAATAAAAATAATATTAAAAATATAAAATTTTCCCAAAATATTAAAATATAAAAAATGATCAAAATCATAATACATCAATTTAAATATTATTAAAATAATCTAAAATTTACCAATTAATCAAAATCCTAAATAATTCAAAAGTCACTAAATGACCAAAATACCTTTAGCCTAAAAAGTTGTAAATAGTCATTCTAATCACATGGTTAGGTCCCCCTGGTCATGGTTAGTCTCTAAGATCAACAGTTCTAGGGTTCACTAGCTAACACATCAAAGTTATAATTCACCAATTTTAAATAGTATTAAATTAATTAAAAATTCCCATAAATCATAAATCCCATTATTAAATAATAAACTTTTACAAAAGTTCAAAATTGCCCTCATTTGAAGAACTGGGTGTTACAATCCTACCCCCTTAGAAAAATTTCGTCCTCAAAATTAAAATGTTCATACTCCTTCTAGGTCAAACCCCCACAATCAAAGTCTCAGAACTTACCTAAATCATACAATTTAAAAGAATGGCATACAGGGTCATGGCGTACGGTGGTAGTGTAAGTCTCATCTAGGTATACTAGTTACACTTGACCAAAACAATCATAGGGTATCAAAACTTACAAGCAATCAGGGGTGTTAAACTGGAAAAGATACAGAAATAACAAATCATCAAGGCTTTAAGGCATAATCAAAATCAAAATTTAAAGCACAAATATCGAGCATTAAAATCCAATCACAATATATATATATATATATATATATATATATATATATATATATAAATATATATATATATAGAGTGTTAGAGAGGGAAAAGCTAACATTATATAAAGGTTATGTGGTTAGTGTGTGTATGGGTGTACGTGGACATGTTCATAGGGTTAGATAGTAGACATGTGTGTGTGTGTATGTGTGTATGGGTGTACGTGGACATGTTATAATGTATATAGATACATAACTAAATCTCTACATCTCTATACATATAGAGGTTGTACATTGTAGATTGTTTAACCAATATGCCATGAATAGTGTAACTTGATAGCTATTGTTTTGAAACCCAAATCCTCCTAAACACCATATAGAGGAAGGGTTAGGTTTACATGGCAGTGTATACTAAGTTAGGGTGTGTGTGTCCTTGTACAGGGTTATTGCTTTAGTATTGTAAGGTTAAACCCAGTTTTAGTTCAGCATTTACATACAAAATCTGAAAATAAGATAACATTTAAACCAGTGTAATTTTAATATAATGCAGTTTCAGATTTTAGGGGTTTGAAACATCACAACCAACTCAATGCTCCCAACACATCCTAACATGATAGAGATGAAACCTAACATACTATCCATACATTTAGCTATACATACAGTTCAATATTACATATTAAATCTTTGAACTAAACATTTAAAATCAATGTGAAAAAATGTTAACATGTATTCAGTTTTAGGATTTTTGAGAAATTCGAACGTCAAAACCAACCCAATGTTCACCACAACCACAACCTAACGTGTAAGAGTATGAAACCTAACATTATATCCCTACATACAACAATGTATATGGCTCAAAACATTACATTTAAAAACTTATAATTGAACTAATAACTTAGAATCCAGTGTTAAAGGGTTAATATACACACAGTCTCAGATTTGACAAATTCAAACACAAAACTTAACCAATTTCTTTAAGAATTGAAACCCTATATATAATATACATGTGCAGTGATGTAAACAACAACTAATAATATGAAATTTATATTTAAATTACGAATTTAAACTGAAAAAAAACCCAGAGAACTAGTCTCTGATACTGTATTGTGTCAGAGATATTGGGGTTTTGAGAATTTAACATCAAAAACATATTAATGTACATTTAGATAGGTTGGTAATCAAAGTGTAGCATGTATACGTGTCATGCAAGGTGTCTGTGTCCACTATATATATATATATATATATATATATATATATATATATATATTAAAAGGTGATACAAGAATGATGGCAAGAAGGAAATAATGATAAAATCTGTTCTGCTCATCTGTTTAAAAGAAGGAACCATTCTGAAACCAGAGCTATAATATCAAATCCAGATAAGGCCTAGCAAAATCATCAATTTATTATATTATGAAGAAATTTATAGCAAGAAGTTACATAAAGGTTCATAATAACAGCTAAAGCTACTCCTACTCCTAAGTTAAATATTGAGAAGCAAAACAAATAAACAACATTTTTTTAAACTAATACAAGTAATAATGGCAAGAAGAAAATAATGATAAAATCCTTTTTTGCTCAATCTGTTAAAAAAAGGGACCATTTGAGATCAGAGCTATACAAACAAGTCTAAGATAAGGCCTAAGACAATTCGTCAATTCATTACATTAGAAAGGAATTATATCCAATAATGTTATACAAGAGATTATTCAACAATTAAAACTATTTTTTACTCCTAAGTTAAGTGATGAAGAAATAATTTTTTAAGGCTGAAATACAAGGTAGAGATGATTGTTTTTTTAAAAAAAAAAGCTTTAGAGATATAATCTGATATTCATATGCGTCTTCCTGAAATTATGTTGTCAGAATTCTGCCACGCCAATAAGCATAGCTGCAATAAACGATAGAGTCCATAATAAGGCATACACCCTATAATTATGTTATCTAGAATTCTTACCACGCCACCCGGTATGGCTGCAAGAAAATCTAGATTTCATAACTAAGATAAGTATAGCTATATCAGGCTCTACGTCCTTGTCATGCTAGCAATATGACTGCAATAAATTCAAAATTCCATAATAAAGTAGACTTTTACCTTTCTCACTGTCCTTATCAAGTATGTTATCAGGTTATACCTTAATTCCAAAAAAATGTATATATACATATAAATACAAACTCAAATTCAACAACTAACATCAAGATTCAAAATTCAACAATAATCCATAAAAAATTATATAAATATAGACTCAAATTCAACCACTAACATCAAGATTCAAAATTCAACAATAATCCATCAAAATCAAGTTCAATAATCGAATGTAAAGGTAAATCAAATCAGAGGAAAAATAGATTTCAAATCGAAGTTAAAATAAGATTCGCAAGGGTCGTCCCAGGAATCTCTCAAGGAGGCCTAACTTTGATTGAGTACCATCAAAAATATGTCCTAATTCTACTGCAGGCTGTAGTGATACTTTAGTTCGAATACCACTACATAAACTTGACCTGCATGGGCCACCACTAAAAACGTGTCACGACCCACACCCTAGAGTAAGGGCACGAGACGTGGGTACGTCCAGCCTACGCCGCAGTGTCGGCGGTAGAACGCTGTCCTAGGTCACAACATCTAACAGTTAAGGTAATAACAGTTATACTCCCCAAATGGGGGTGACATAACATAATATATCTCAATCACATCTAAGGTAGAATACGATAAGATAGAATGATATAAAAGATGCGAGACCTAAATCCATAGGAAATACAAATAGAGAGAAAGCTAAGTGTCTATGATAAACTCCACTAACAACCAGAAATAATACAGATCCAAATAAACAACTCAAATCTTCAATAAAATGAAATAAGATAAAGATATCTATGGAGCAACAGTCTCTATAGCTAAGGGATCCGACTGGAAGTCCGGATCGCAAGTGTCCTCTAAGGCTGTCCCATAGAAAGTATCTAAGCAGGCCTCCTCCTCGTCCTTTGGAAAATTTTCAACAGGTCCAATCAGGATGGGAACGAGCACATATCTCTCAAAACAGTTCATAACAGGTTAGGAGTATAAAGCATGCAATAGAGTAAAATACAGAAAATGCTGGAAAGAAGTACGAAAAATATCGAGATATTTTGTAACTGAAAGTAAATACATGATAAGTAAAGACTGTAAGTGGCTAAGTGATTTAGAGTACAATATGGTTATGTAAACGGCTTAGGAGCACATGAATACAACTAAGAGGCACATGAATACAGCTAAGAGGCACATGAATACCTACTGGGGATAATGATCACATAACCAATTCTACTCACCCCGCCCCAATCAATACACAATGATCCATTCAAGTTACGTTATTGGCATGTGAATACAGCTAAAGATACGTGAACTCATGTAATGAGTAGTACATGAGGCACATGATAGTAAATGAAAGCACATGAGAACATATAAATACATGAACTAGTACGAGTACAAGGAGTACCTGTTACACATGATAAAGTACATGAACATGAAATACCCGATGTACCCGTAGAGGGATAACATCTCAGGAAAGGAATCCATATAGTACTAATCCGTGAAGATACGTGTCAGCATCAAGTAAAGTAATCTAGAACAAGAATATAGTTCCAAACAGGTATGAAAAGATCAGAGAATGTACTCGCCTGCTATCTGAATGTCCAAGATGAAAGTACTGTCCGATATGAGGTATCTGACTCTTATTTAGAGCAACACATGTCAAGACATATACGTGGGATGGTAAATGAAATGTACAATTGCATCTGCATGCTGTCTAGGTCAAACTAGACTAAAGTCAACACTTGGTCAACTCTAGTCAACCACACTAGTTAAATTAGGTCAACTAGGTCAAGTCCTAGCCCAAACAAGTCTAACAAGTCTCACTAGGCCTAACCAAGCCTAGGCTAGCACTCACACAATCACAAGACAATGTGAACCACAACAATGCATAATATAAAATAGATAATATATATAAATATATACCTTCATACATACATGTATATCCACATTACATACATATTTATATATATAGGCATATGTTACATCATGCATATTTACATAGTTACATAGATATATACATTCATGCACATTTACATACATACTTTTATACATTATATATGTTAACATTCATTACAATGCATTATGTTTTACTTATACCTTCGATTGATTCATTCATTCATATATGACATTCATTCATGCATATTACATTCATTCATATCCATATGCATGCATATTTCAGTTCAGGCATTATATCCATTCACATATCATTAAGTTGCATACATATACTTATTTTTATTATATACATGTCATTCATGAATATTACATACTTACATGCATCTATACATTATATACATTGTATACAACATGTAAAAATAGAAGAGGGAAAAGGGGTAAAAAAACTGAAAAGAAAAGGGAAGGAAAATGTAAGGAAAAGGGAAAACAGTTGACATATACATGCTTGCATCATATATTCTACATTATCATACATGCTATCATTATATATTACATTATATTATTTATATATTATACATTCATATCTATCATTACATGTATACCTTGTATTCATATCTAGCATTCTTTATATACTTTCATGCATACATTGTATATCATTCTTTCATTCATGCATTTATGCATTGCTTACATACATTATATTAATTGCATTCCTACATGCTTGTATTCAACCATATATATACATTAATGTAAAGAGGATATATATCATATATATATATATATATATATATATATATATATATATATATCATTTTATTCATCTAACATATAATGTATTACATATTCTATAATCATTTAATATCCATACTACATAGGCTCATAGGTTACACAAAATGCATATATCATATACTCACTCTTCTACTTAAAACTAATAATATACCAATTGGGCCTCTACTAAATTCTAAGATTAAAGTATGTTGTAGCCCTTCGTGTTAGCTTTCCAAAATTTTAAACGGATCATATTTTCGTGTCCGGAAGCTTCCGAAATCGCAAAATACCGAAACACATTCGTCTTTCGTATAGCTGACACTCAAATAATTCGACAGAAAGTCACAGAAAGAATTTGGCTTATTAAAATATATATTTGGAAAGCTAACTTTGATACGGTTCTTTTAGAAAAAACGTAAGATAAATCGGAGTTCTAAGCTAAAAGTTATGACATTTCTAAGTTGCTTTAGGTTAATAAAAATGTGGATGAATATTATGACAAATTTGAGTTGTTTTGGACAAAAGAACACATATAGGCCAAGATACTTAGATACAAACATAGGTATCCAAATGAAATTCATTCTAAACATCCTAAATAAGATCAATCCACTCTCTAACCATTCTAAAACTGAATTTAAATATCTATTTAAACTATTATCATACATACATACACATGGGGTGTCCTAATTGGGATCTATCAAGTAGGACACAAGACACATATCTAAAATCCTCAAGAGAGCTCCAAATGGCCTCAAATTTGAATCTAAATGGGACACATGCATGAGGATGCATCCTACGGATTCAAAACTAATTTATATGTAAAGAAAATCGATTTAGAGGATGGGTTTTACCTATTGGGAGTGGAATCCCAATGAAATCCTTTAGGACACAGCTCCGATACGAAGATCCCTCAAAGTGGACACTCCTTCTTGCACTCCTCTTCCAATCCTTGGTAGCACCCTGCCCTTGGAGAATGGAAATGATTGAGAGAAGGTTTGGTGAAGGAATGATTTAATTTGGAGATCAAATCAATGGGAAGGCTCTCTAAAATTGGGGAAGAACAAAAAGAAAATAAAAGAGGCAAGATTGTAATGAATGAAATGAATCATTCTCCCCTAAAGGTGGCTGCCATAAAGAGTCCATTAGGGCTAATGGAAAATGTCCTAATTGCCCCTCTGTAGTATCATATGGTTAAGTCTAGACTAGGTTCAAGTTTGGGGTAAAAATGACCTAGTTTTGAGTCTCTAACTTATCCATTCTAACATAATAAAAATTAGTTTAATTAACTAACTTAAATGTTGTGTCTTGTGAGCCATGTTTAACTTAATATTGGATCCCATCTAGAGTTTAAGCTACCCGGGTCACAATACAAGTCGGAACGAGACGAAACTCAAACCCGACTAAACAAATATAATAAAAACAATATTAAAAATATAAAATTTTCCCAAAATATTAAAATATTAAAAATGATCAAAATTATAATACGTCAATTTAAATATTATTAAAATAATCTAAAATTTACCAATTAATCAAAATACTAAATAATTCAAAAGTCACAAAATGACCAAAATACCCTTAGCCTAAAAAAGTTGTAAATAGTCATTCTAATCACATGGTTAGGTCCCCATGGTCATAGTTAGTCTCTAGGTTCAACAGTTCTAGGGTTCACTAGCTAACACATCAAAATTATAATTCACCAATTTTAAATAGTATTAAATTAATTAAAAATTCCCATAAATCATAAATTCTATTATTAAATAATAAATTTTTACAAAAGTTCAAAATTACCCTCATTTGGAAAATTGTGTGTTATAAGGAATTGTACTTATTTCACCCGATGGATTAACTATTCAAAGGGCCTATTCTTTAGACGAATCATGCTCCAACAATGTGGCAGAATACAATGCTTTGCTCATCGGACTTCAATTAGCCAAAAAATTGAGTATTGAATATCTCGAAGTAACTAGTGACTCTAAGCTGATTGTTAATCAGGTTAGAGGCATATATGAAGTCCGACATCAAGATCTAGTACCATACCATGAAGCAACAACCAAGATTGCTTCTTCATTCAAAGGATTCTTCATCGAACATGTACGTCGCGCATGCAATACAGAAGCCGATGCCTTAGCTAACCTAGCTGCGTTATTGGCAGTTCCAGTCAAAAGAAACAAATGGTTGTTATCTCTAATAGAGAACTATTTTATGTTAAAAATAACCACAATATTGAATTCAGCAACCTAACTGAAGTCAATGTCATTAGTGAGGACTGGAGAGCACCTTTTATTGATTTTGCTGTACATGACATCTTGTCAGAAGATCCTAAAGAACCTACAAGTTTCGTCGTCGATCGCTTCGATTCTATTATAATCATACTACTAAAATACTATATCGAATTACTCTTGAGGTGTCTCGCTGGTGATGAAGCAAAGCAGATATTACGTGAAGCTCATGATGGTGTTTGTGGAGCACATCAGCCTGGTCCTAAACTACAAGATTGTATTCGACGTATGGGCTACTACTGGCCCTCTATGGTATCAGATGCTATTGACTATGCAAAAAATATCGTGCATGTTAGATTCATGCAGATTTCATTCATTAACCATCAGAATTTCTTCATCCGAATGCTGCCTCATGGCCTTTTGAAGTTTGGAGCATGAATATAATTGGCCCTATCAATCCTCATTCATCTAAAGGGCATCGATTCATCTTAGCTATAACTGATTATTTCTCCAAGTGGACAGAAGCTATACCATTGGCTGAAGTTAAAATAAGTAGTGACATAAACTTCATCAAATATTATGTAATATACAAGTTTGGTGTCCCTCGCCGAATCATCCATGATAATGGACCGCAATTTATCAGCCAAAAGTTTAATAGGTTCTGTGATGACAACAGAATCAATAATGTTGCCTCGAAATCCTATAATCCTGCGGCTAATGGGTTGGCTGAAGCATTCAATAAGACCATTATCACACTCCTAAAAAGTTTGTCTCTATCAACAAACGTAATTGGAGTAATAAACTTGGAGAATGTCTATGGGCATATCGTACTACTGTCCGTAATCCCACAGGTTGTGCACCTTTTTCTCTTGTAAATGGGTGTGAAGCTGTTTTGCCTTTAGAAATTCAAATTCCATCATTGAGGATCGTTATTGCTAACGAACTTACTGCAGAAAACAATGATCATCTTCGTCTTCAAGAGTTGGAGGCGCTCGATGAGAAAAGGTTACTGGCTCAACAGCATATTGAACTTTATCAAGCCCAGATCTCAAAAGCTTTCAATCACAAAGTCAGAGTGCAGACATTTCAAGAAGGCGAGTTATTTCTTACAGTCAGACGTCCTATGACTATGATACATATGAGCAAAGGCAAGTTCGAGGCAAAGTGGGAAGGGCCGTATGTGGTAAATAAAGTCTTCTCTAATGGTGCCTATCAATTAACAGATATGGAGGGTAGAGTTGCTATGATGCCCATCAATGACAAGTTTCTTAAGAAATATTATGTATAAAGACAAAATGTACTTTATTTCAGAAACATGATATAAATAAAATTTCATGGAATTACATATTAAGGATGGGGAGGAGGCCCTGATCCTTCATAATTAAATACATAGTTTGCCAACAGTTCAAACATCTCATTGTCTGAACTCACAAAAAACTTACAGGCAACCATCCTCAATGCCTCTTCTTCGACAGTCTTCCCAGGTTCCACTAACTTAGAGATCAAATCCTGTCCTGGTGCAGGAGGAACAGTTGAGCCTTTGTCTCTTTCTTTTCGAGAAGGCACGAAAGGCTCAGTAGGGGGCATCTCGGTTTCTTCTTCGATCTTCGAAGTGAGTAAATCTTTGGAAGACATTTTCGTACAGAAGGGAAAGCAATTGACAATATCTACAATATCTAAAAAAAATTTTGTTCTATTTATAGACAAAACAAATAGATATTCTGCCTCGAGAACTGATGCAACTGTTGGTAAGAGGCACAACTGTTCGTTCATTTATAACTGTTCATTGACCATTCATTGTCCCTCCTCCGAAACTGACATGACTATCACTCATTTATTCTTTTTTTTGAGAGTTTGAACGACCATTCATTCATTCAATGTCTCTCCCTTAAAAAATTGAAGTGACCGATTACTTATTTATTTATCATGATGAGACTCCATGTCTCTGAATTCTAAATAGCCACATCAAACAACTTGCTACATTCGCATTCTATCAGTACTCTGTTATCTATGTCAGCATATCAAAATTAAATTATAAAAAGGAGAATAATAAGACAATCATTTCTTTATTCCTTCTTTAAAAAAGCATAGATACATCTTGATGAAAATCTATTACATCTCTGATTTTCATTCTAATGAAGGTCTATTACATCTTTGGATCTTCCCATTTGATAATGAAGATCTATTACATCTTTGGATCTTCTTTTTTGTTGGTAGCAATTTTTTCTCGTCTCGTCCTGAAGCAACGAGTCAGACAATGAAATCAACTCTGGTCTTCTGTCTCAGAAAGACGAGAGGAGAGCCCCAGAGCGCAGTAGCCCAAAGATGAGCTGCTGTCAATACAACTGGTGGAGAGAAGACGATCCGCTAAGGAAACTAGGAACGAAATCACCCTTGTAATACGATTCCTAGTTCTGCGTCTTCACCATCCAACTCTCATGTATAAAGGCTTTTCCTACAATCTGAGGAAGACCCTTCTTGAACATGAAGAGTCCTGAGCTGTCTGATTTGAGTGTCAGAACCACATGAGCTGTCTGATATAAGTGTCAGAAGAATGCCCTCTGCGACATCCAAGTCACCAATGCCTGTCCTGAAGAAGCTTTCTAACCGAATTCCTGTAAATATTGACAAAACAGGAAAAGTTAGCAGAATTTATCAACAGTGTGCACCTATCAACAGGCGCATTTTTTTTGGCACACTGTGCCTATTAACAGACGCATATCAGCACTATGCGCTGATCAAACCGGCACATCCGAACAAAGTGTGTTGATCAACGGACGTACATCAGCACACCATACTGATCAAACATGCACATATCAAAAATGTATACCGATCAATATGTGCATATCTCCGCAGTACAAGTTGATCACACTGGCGCATGTCAACAATACGCGCCTATGATTGAGATTAAGTAATGAATTGCAGTGCGCACCTATTATCAGAAATAGTTAGCGTATATCAACAGTGTCTACAACATGCAGATCAATACCTATCTTCAAAGGTGGTATAAAAGAAGAATATTTATACCATTGATTCTTCTTCGAGACTTAACAATTTTTGAAGACACAACAAGCAAAAGAATAACATCAGGATGGGTTGGCGCAAGTGGGACCTTGTGAGAAGCCATTTGTTTTGAGAAAGAATGAATGGCTCTTTCGTTTTGGCTATCCTTTTTAAAGTACTAAAGAAGGAAAATGGGCACGTCATTCTAGGAGCCTATTTTGGAAAAGAACTAAACAATAGGTGATGGGAGCCATGTGATGACTGCCATGTGTCCCTCAATGAAACAGTAAGCATTTGAATCAGTTGAAGGAACGCATCCACTTTCAAAATCATAGCCACACAATATATCAAAAATTTTAGATTTTATTTTGCATAATGATGGGTGGACCCCTACATACAAGGACACAAAAAAGAGAATAAAATTTTTGGCACGCCCAAACATTATTCTTGTCCTTGCCTTTATCAGGCTGACGAAGGACGACATCCAATTCTTGTATATTACGGATCCCCGAGCGACACATCAGATTAAGGAACCCATCTGCATCACCACGCCCTTCGGAGGATGGCCCACCATTCAAGTGATTGAAAACTGTCGAGCCTAGACTAAAACAGTTTAAAAAATTCGTCGCTCTCAGCGATGGGTCAGCCTCGAACAGATAAGTTGTAGGAGCAACATCATGTCCCGTTTCAGGGGACATGAATGTAGTGTCAGCATTTGTCTCTATCTCTTCCTTCTTGGAGGCCATTGAAGAACATAAGTGAAAAATAAAGCATAAAGATCAACCACTACATATATATCAACAAAATGACTCTTCATATTCCTCATGGGAAATGGAATATCATCAATGAAACTCGAGAAGATGAAGAGGAAGTTTTGTGTTTTCGAGAAAGAGATTTAAATATGATGACCGGTTGTTGACTGGCTCAACTTGACTCAGTCAAAATCTTTATAAATACAAAGTATTTCAAAACTTTCATATATTTTTAAGTTTTGAAAACTTTGAAGGGGGTCTTGTAGGGCCTAAAAATAAAGTTGCGCCCTGAATATACTAATCAGTGATCAAGTTGCGCCCCAAAGATCAGGTTGCACCACTAATATGAAGCCCAGAGAACAAGCTGCGCCACTGATCAGGTTGCGCCTAATATCAGACTTTGTCCAGTCTTGTTGCGCCAAAATATACGTGGCATCTGACACTTAATGGCCATCATTACCTGACAGCACTGACGACTAACACCACAGTGAACGAGGAAATCTTTTCGAATCTCGTGAATTGTGCCGCTCAAGGAGAGTTGTAGACAGCTGTCCTGTATACTTCGTAAGTTGTGCCTAGGCATAATCCAGACAAAATCTTTAGTTGCGTCTAGGCGCAATCTGATGACATCCGCTCAAAAGCTGCCACGTGTCTAGGCACGGCTCAATCAGGCGCAGTTGACCGAAGCTCGCGCAACCTGATGAAATTGAGACAACTTACATTCTAAAGCAGGATGACGTGGCACACATGACACTAATCTCTCAAGACGTGTATACTATCATGTACATGACCATGCGCATCTCAATCACATGATGCCATACGTCTAAATACAGTTAGTATACGACTTAACAACTGAATGAAAGTTGTCGCAACAGGAGGTTGGCGCAACCCAATTTGGCATAATCGAGCCTCGCGCATATCAGAATAACTAATAAAATAGTTATTTCTTGTATTATATAAATAGAGTTTCCAATCATTGTGAAATTATCAGATACATACGCACAGAGATCAAGAACTCTTACAAAATTGCTGCTGCATTTTCCAGAGGCTACAATCTTCAAGTTCACATAGTCCAAGGGATAAAGTGATCGTCTTCTGATCAGATTCCTACAGTTGTACTTCCCCATAATTTATTGTACTTTATACTAATTCTTTTTTTCAAGTTTGGAATAAACTTTTTATTTTTGCAAACACAAGAGTTATTAGCAGATCTTCAGAAGATGGGAATAGAAGTAGTTCTTCCTACCAATGTGGCATTGATGGCCAGCATACAAGTTCAGTCCAGCATAGTTGAGAGGATCAAGATGGCACAATCAACAAATTCTAAGCTTCAGCGGCTCAGAGCAATGTGTGAAGCAGGACGAAGACCAGAGTTATGTAATCACGAAGATAGTACTCTCCGACATGGGAGACATCTTTGTGTACCAAGTTGTGACATCATATAGGAGATCATGGCAGAGGTTCACAGTTCTCAGTATTCAATTCATTCCGGTTTCACGAAGATGTCCCGAGACATCCGTCAGCATTTCTGGTAGAATGGCATAAAGAGGGAGATAGCCGGGTTTGTCTCTCGTTGTTTAGTTTGCCAACTAGTTAAAGCTGAACATCAGAGAACAAGTAGACTTCTTTAACTTTTACCGATCCTAGAACGGAAATGGGAGCATATTACCTTGGATTTTGTATCTGAGTTACATAAATCCCCAGCTGGGAGAGATGCTATCTGGGTTATAGTTGGCAGACTCACCAAGGTAGCTCATTTTCTTTCTTTCAGGATTGGTCAGTCGACGGATCAGCTGGCAGAGATGTACCTTAGGCAGATAGTCAGGTTGCATGGGGTACCAGTCAGTATTGTATCCGACAAAGATTTAAGATTTACATCGCACTTTTGGTGGAGTCTTCGAGAGAGCTTGGGAACTTGTCTCAAGTTCAGTTCAGCTTATCATCCACAAACAGATGGTCAGTCAGAACGTATGATACAAACTCTCGAAGGTATGTTACGATCATGTATACTCAACTTCGGTGGTTCATAGGAAGATCACCTGCATCTCGTAGAGTTCTTTTATAACAACAGTTTCCAGGCCAGTATCCAGATGGCTCCCTTTGAGGCCTTGTATGGCATAAGGTGCAGATCTTCGTTAGCATGAAACGATGTAGGCGAGAGGCAGATGCTTGGTCCAGAGATGGTTACACAGACTATCGAGGTGGTCAGACAAGTTAGAGATCATTTTCGTGTTGTACAAGATCGTCAGCGCCATTGGGCCGATTTTCATCGGCGTCCTCTTGATTTTTTTATCGGCGACCACGTATTCTTTAGGATCTCACCTACCCATGGCGTCATTCGATTCGGCGTACGGGGAAAGCTTAGTCCTAGGTATATAGGGCCGTTTGATATTCTCGAGCGAGTAGGTGATATGTCCTATCGTCTCGCTCTTCTACCGTCGTTACGTGAGGTACATGACGTATTCTATGTATCTTAATTACGACGGTACATCCCGAATCCGAGCCATATCCTTGATCATTCGAAACTCGTTGTCGGTACCAACCTTTCGTATGAGGAAAGGCCTGTATCCATATTAGACCGAAGGGAGAAGATACTCAAGAACAAGACTATTAGTTTAGTCCGTGTTGCTTGGGGTCATCACTCCTTTGGTGAGTCAACCTGGGAACGTGAGGATGATATCCGATCGTAATATCCACACCAGTTTGACTCATAAGGTATAATGTTTTCCATATGCCTTATGCTTTTACTTTCTTGCTTGCATGAATGATTGCTTGGTTGACTGCTGGTCGTAGATTGCCAGTATTAGTATAGCTCGCCCCGACAACTCTAGCCTCTTGAATAAATTTCGAGGACAAAATTCTTTTAAGGTGGGTAGAGTTGTCACTCCCGTTTTTCGTTGTACGTATTTTTAGTATACGTATACGAATTTCTGACATTTGTCAGGTGGACCGTAATTAGACTTATCTTGCTTAGCCTAGTCTTTTTTTAATCTTAACTTAGTTTATTTTAATTTGGTTTGGTTCAATTTGACTTGGCTTGGCTTGGTTTGTTTGGTTTAATATGGAGAGATTTTGTATAAAACCAACTCCTTCTCTCTCCTCTATTATTTATATTTACTTCTTCATCTTCTCCATTTACTCCTCCCACCTACCAAGCCCTAGGCAAGTGCAACTTGCTTCATGATGGATCTCAAGTTTTATTGTTCCATTCTCTTCCTTACTTGATTCTAAGCATCTTTAGAACTTAACATTTTTGGGTTTGATGGATGGATTCTTGTAGATCTAAGTTTGTAATTTTTTCGAGTTTTTTTTGTTTTGATCTCTAAAACTGGGTTATTTTCGAGATCTAATGGTTCTATGTTATAGGAAATTCAATTCTACCTAATTTTGGCTTTTGAACCGCTTGATTTTGACTGCGTATGAGCATGTTATGTCATTTCCGTGTTCATGGGTTCACTACACCTTTTGGTGCTGTCGGGACGATGAACAATGCTGCGCGCAGGGTCTTTGCTGTCGCGTGCTGCATGCCGAGCTTGCGTGCAACGTGCGTTGTGGGCATTTTTGCTCGCGCGCGTAGGCCACTTGCGCGGCTGCACGCCCGTGCAATTTTTGGCCGCGTGCCGTGCTTGCGCGCAACGTGCGCCGTGGACGATTTTGCCCGCGTGCAACGTGCAACTTGTGCGGCCGTGCGCCCGCGCACCGTACTTGCGTGGAACGTGCACCGTGGGCGATTTTGCCCGTGCACAATGCGCAACTTCCGCGGCCGCGTGATCGCGCAATTTTCTGCCGCACAACATGCACCGTGGGCAGTTTTGCTCGCACAACTTGCGCACAGGTCACTCCAAATAACTTTTTTTTGCCTCTTTGAGCTGTTTTGTAGCTAAAATCTTAAAAAACTCAAAATATGAAAGTTATAGATCTTTTTCTTGGCTTCAAGAATATGTTACTTGCTATTTTATGCAAGTTTCTCTCATTCATGACAATGTAAGGATAGAACACGATGGTGGCCTGTTAAGGCGCACTCTTAACAAGTATCAAGTAACATGATAATTCTTGATAGTGACCCATCGTGGTGCACTCTTTACAAGTGACTTGACATGATAATTCTTGATGGTGGTCCATTGTGATGCACTCTTGACTTGATAAAGTAACCTAACATGATAATCTTGATATGCTGTTGCGACGGCTATCTTGACTTGCTAAGTAACTCTTGCCTCGACACCGTGGGTGTTTGTGCTTGTATAAGCTATATGTCTTATCTTGCATCATGTCTAGGACATGGATTCCTGGTTACCACGGTCAGATATTCATATTGAATCTGACTAGGATAATGACTAGATTGATCAAGTAGTCCATGAAGAGATTTCCCAGCTACATGCAGTCCCGTTATCTGGGTGCTTTAATTGGACTTGTAGCTTGCCGTCAAGTAGGGCACATTTCCAGCATACTGTCATGTCTAATCCCTGGGTTCGCCGAGCCCTTTGGTGGAACACTCAACACCGGCCCGCATAATACAATCCAGAATAGACCAAAAATAATTGGTCGTCTCCTCAAGCCTCTCGGAACATCACAATATGCAACACACATAACACAATCAAATATACATCACAATATGCATCACACAGCAAGCTATACCAATATACTTCACACACAAGAAGACAAATATCCATCACAATATCCAAAAGGAGATATATCCATCAAAACAAATATCCATCACAATATCCAGATGAGATATATCCATCAAAACAAATTCAGTCAATATATGTATCTACTGTCGTCTATGCTGGGGCAGATAGAACTCCCTCAGCCAGCGCACATAAGTAGGATCCGCGACAGCCAGATCAATATCCAGAAGAGATTGATGACTGGAACTCCCAGTGGAACTGCCCTGTGGTGCCACCTCCTCCTTCACAGCTCCCTCGACTTTAGGAATTACTTCTGGAGCAGCTCTCTCGGTGGAACTGCCCTCTGGAGCTGGATCCACCTCCTCTTTCACAGCCATCTGTGCCTCACTCAAGCGAGATCCTCGGGTCTTAGGTGCCATCTGTGAGAACGGGTGCCATCTCGTTTGAGTACATTTTCGAAAGCAGATAAAATACAGAAAATTCAATTTTTTGCCAAGTGTGAGAACGAATGGATCAGAACACAACCGAAAATTCATTCTAGCATACATAAGTGTGAATCGTTTATGTTCTGTACATATGGTGTATTATATGTTCTTATCGTATCTAGTATCTGAAGAATGTAACAGAATCAAGATGAACTCACGTAATGTAATACTAAGACATCATCTACTACTATATAAGATATAGTAATAGGTTGTCATGTCATCATTGCCAAGGGATGAGGGTCGAAGGACAGTCAACTTTATCTACGGCTACATAGTTTCTGCATCACCAGTCGAATGGCTATAGAAACTATGTCCTGATCACCATGTCGTACCGCAGATTAATGCAAATGGAGCTGGAGCTGGAGCCAAAATTCAGAATCCAAAATACCAAATACAGAATCCAATCCCTGGGTTCGCTGAAAATATAAAAACAAAGATTGACACACAGTACTAATTCATATGTGTTTTAAGTGTGAGAACGGATGGCTCAGAACACAACCCAAAATTTATTCTAACATACATTAGTGTGAATCATCTATGTTCTGTACATATGGTGTAGTATATGTTCTTATTGAATCTAGTATCTGAAGAATGCAACAGAATCAAGATGAACTCACATACTGTAATACTAAAACATCATCTACTACTATATAAGATATAGTGATAGGTTGTCGTATCATCATTGCAGAGGGATGAGGGTCGGAGGACAGTCAACTTCATCTACGGCTACATAGTTACATGAGTTAGTCGTCGTGAAACGTCGCTATGACGTCGCTAATAGCGACTAATTTAACGACGTTAGTATGAACGTCGCTAAATTCTAATTATATTCCCCCACCAATTTATTTCCCCCTATTTACTCTCTCACTCTCTCTCGTTCCCCCCTCCGACGCTCTCACTCTCTCCGGTGCTCTCACAGTACTAATTCATATCTATTTTAAGTGTGAGAACGGATGGCTCAGAACACAACCCAAAATTCATTCTAGCATACATTAGTATGGATCATTATGTTCTGTACATATGGTGTAGTATATGTTCTTATCGAATATAGTATCTGAAGGATATAACAAAATCAAGATGAACCCACATAATGTAATACTAAGACATCATCTACTATAATAACAGAATCAAGATAGGTTGTCGTATCATTATTGCCAAAGGAGGGAGGTTAATTGGAGGAAGTTACTACAGAAGGTGAAGACCGACATGAACTGATGCACGAAAATGAGGAGCTCTAAGCTGGAACAAGAAAAGTTGTGCGTTGGAAAAAAACTCTTGTAAACTCTTTGTTCATAAAAGCAAGCTATAATTAAAGAATACAGAACAAGTATCGAGTTCATAACTCAAGTATAGAGCTTACAAGAGTTATAAACTCGATACTTGTTCTGTATTCATTATATTTTGCTTTGTGAACAAAGAGCTTACAAGAGTAGAACATCCAAAACACAACTTTACTTGTTACAGCTTTGATCTTCAACTTTTCGTGCGTCAGTTCATGTCAGTCTGTACTTTCTGCAGTAATGACCATAAGTTTTATGTTCTTCAACGATATATTTCACATGTTTAATTGCCAAGTATAGGGACGAATGGCTGAGAACACAACCCAAAATTTATTCTAGCATAGATTAGTGTGAATCATCTATGTTCTGTACATATGGTGTAGTATATGTTCTTATCGTATCTAGTGTCTGAAGAATGTAACAGAATCAAGATGAACTCATATAATGTAATACTAAGACATCATCTACTACTGTATAAGATATACTGATAGGTTGTCATATCATCATTGCCGAGGGATGAGGGTCGAAGGATAGTCAACTTTATTTACGGCTACATAGTTTCTGCCTCGCTAGTCGAATGGCTGCAGGGACTATGTCCTGATCACCTATGTTCTGTACATATGGTGTAGTATATGTTCTTATCGTATCTAGTATCTGAAGAATGTAACAGAATCAAGATGAACTCACATAATGTAATACTAAAACATCATCTACTACTATATAAGATATAGTGATAGGTTGTCATATCATCATTGCCGAGGGATGAGGGTTGAAGGACAGTCAACTTTATCTACGGCTACATAGTTTCTGCCTTGCTAGTCGAATGGCTGCAGGGACTATGTCCTGATCACCATGTCGTAGTCCAATACAACCCAGAGATTGACACACTACTAATTCATATATGTAGTCCAATACAAATAGTCTAATACAAAAACAATCCAATACAAATAGTCCAATACAAATAAGTACTAATAGCTAATGAGAACCACACAGCTCACACAAATGCTCAGTGATAGGATCACGCAACCACCTCGAATAAGTGGGATCGACGACGGCAGGAGAGATGTAGTCCATTGCAGGTGCTGGATGAATAGAACACTCGGTCTCACTAGCTACCGGTGCTCGATGAATAGAACTCCCGGTCTAACTAGCTACCGGTGCCACTTCCTCCTTAACAGTAGAAAGAGCCACCTCAGCATTCACTGTTTCCCTCAAACGACGTATCGCTCCTCGGGTCATGGGTGCCATCTGGTAAGATCGATATTAACAAATAATATAATTATAACATAAGCAAGCTAACTAAAGGAACCATCATCTCGTTTGAGTACATTTTCAAAAGCAGATAAAATACAGAAAATTTAATTTTTTGCCAAGTGTGAGAATGGATGGCTCAGAACACAACCCATAATTCATTCTAGCATACATTAGTGTGAATCATCTATGTTCTGTACATATGGTGTAGTATATGTTCTTATCGTATCTAGTATCTGAAGAATGTAACAGAATCAAGATGAACTCACATAATGTAATACTAAGACATCATCTACTACTATATAAGATATAGTGATAGGTTGTCATATCATCATTGCTGAAGGATGAGGGTCGGAGGACAGTCAACTTTATCTACGGCTACATAGTTTTTGCCTCGCTAGTCGAATGGTTGCAGGGACACTGTCCTTATCACCATGTCATACCATTATTTTTGTCTCGCCAGTCGAATGGCTACAAGGACTATATGTCCCGATCACCATGTTACCAATTAACCAAGCAACAAAACTGCTTGTTACAAATATAGGTGTAGAAGCATGGAAAATATTGCTTTTAGTCCCACATCGGAAAGGAGAAGAAGAAAGGGCTCACTCCATGCTATAAATAGAGTCTCCTTACCTCCTTTGAAAAGGGTACCAACTTCTCTTTCCTCCTTCCAAACTTGGACTCTTCCTATTACGCACCTTTGGGTGCTAAGTAGAAGAAGTCTAGGGCAGCGCGGGCTCATCGGGCTCAGTCAGCTGTCCCAACCTCTAACCATCAAGAGCGTCCCACTAAGCGGGCCTCTGATGGAAAGTTGTACAGAACCGCCTGTGTCCAGCCCCCGACGGCAAACGGACAGAGTGGTTCTCAAGAGTCTCCCAACAAAGATCGAGGGCAAGTATTTCTATTAGCCCCCACATCAGGGAGCAAACATGATACCTACGCACTCGTGTGTTCGGGATACCCGGGCCCACAAAGCGAGTGCACGGGCAGATCGAGACATTCCTCATGCGAGTCATGAGACGTCCTTCATGCGGCTCGGTCATGAGACATTCCTCATGCGGCTCGGTCATGAGATGTCCTTTATGCAGCTCGGTCATGAGACATTCCTCATGCGACTCGGTCATGAGACATTCCTCATGCGGCTCGGTCATGAGACGTCCTTCATGCGGCTCGGTCATGAGACATATTTCATGCGGCACAGAACCCAGGAAGCTGCATGCGGCTCAAAATCCGACGAGCTTCATGCGGCTCAAGAGTATCATGCGGCTCAAAAGTCACCAACATGGACATGCGGCTCAACGCACATAGGCAGCTCGAGTAAACTCCATGCGGCCCAGAGAGAGAGACCACGTGGTCTTCAAAAATAGCTGTGCCCAACGTATGGACGCATTTAATGCTCTGACGGCTGACAGACCGGACAAGTGACAGACCTGACATAAAGCGTCATAATGGTTCTGCCATAATGACAGACTCTTCGAGAAAAGAAGAAAATCTCTGACCCGATCCGACAGAAGTCCTAGATTGCCACGTGGCACATCTCATACGGCTTAAATGGGGAACAGCTTCATGCAGCTCACTAAGAAGTCACCCTATATGGCCAGCAGAAATCAGCCATATGCGGCCCACCGAGAACCCAGTCCCTGCGGCTCAATACAACGCTAGCTCATGCGGCTCGTAAAGACTGCATATGCGGCTCATTGAGAGTTCGTTCCCTGCGGCTCGATGAAGTATTGTCCTATGCGGCTCACGAAGAGTATCTCCCTGCGGTTCAAGTGTTGCCCATCCTATGCGGCTCTGGCAGGACCCACAATCAAAACATGTGGCATCGGATCAATCAAGGATTTAACCGAATCCCAACAAATATATTTGACATCATCGTCATAATTACTAAGATCAGGGCATGTCATTTATTATCAAGCTAATGGGACACGTGGCGAGCAATCAGACATTGGCGTAATCAATCATGAAGATTTAAAGCAGTTAGCATTAATTGCTCACAAGATTCGGTGCTATCCTCATTAATGGCCGAGATTCATTGTAATCAGGATCAAGGGTTCAGATAGATTGAAGGAGCGCCGACATTCCAAACAAATGATCATTAGCGAACCCTAATGATCATACCCCACTCTTATAAATAGCCAGCATCATTTCTTTGCACAAAAGGCCGGCAACAAAAAGAATAAAAAAATATACAGAGTCAGAGAGAGAATACACAGAGAGAGAGAGAGAAGCCAGGAGAGCAACAGAGGAGCAAAAAGAGCACTTCTTCGTCAACGCCAACCATCTTTTCACAAGGAGCCAAGGCTGCATACCGATCGTCCAAGGAGTAAGGCAAGGCTGCCGTCGCCTTTCCGAGCCTCTATCGTCACCCCCCAGAATCTAAAATAAACAATTGTACTTAGACTGCTGTACCTAGGTTTTCGTCCCTAGGCTTTCTTTGTACAAGCTAGTTTGTATTGTGGGTCTAAGTTCAGTCCTCCGATATTTGTTCTATACTTTTACAATCAATGGCAAACACGATGGCGACTCTGCTGGGGACTAACTTCTCCACGGCTGAGGAGTTGGTGATGCAATCGGATACAGCCAAACTTGGCTCCACACAACAGAAGATGGTCGTTCGCTTCGACCAACAGGCGTTCGAGGAGATGCTCTCTGAAGGCAGCGCTGGCCCGATCCAGAAGCGCACCCGTACCACGAAGGCTCACAAAGAGTGGAGGCCAAAATCATTTACTCCTCCTCAAGTCTTCGATGAGATACCCTCTGTTGCTCAAAACGGCGAGAAGGACTCTCCTGCTGCCCCACTTAAAACCGTTGACAACTCTGCTGTCCCCAAGTCTGGCAGAAGAAAACACTTTGATGCTGGACTTGCAGGGTCAAAGAGGAACTCTACGCGATCCGAGTCGCAGAAGGGTATTAGCCACAGGGAGAAAGCCCATGCGGCTACATCCGCCAACCGCATGAAGAAAACTCATGCGGCCATATCTGTCAGCCGTATGACTTATGCGGCTACAGTTGCCAACCACATGGATGAGACTCATGCGGCTATCAAAGTCAATCGTTTGCAGAAAACCCATGCGGCCGCAGATGCCAACCGCAGATGCCAACCGCATGCGGCCAGCCTGCACGGTCGTGACTCCTAGCCGCACGAGAACTCAGCCGACGACAGAAGACAACCTCATGCAGACAGCCTGCACGGTTTCCAATCCCAGCCGCATAACATCCGCTCCATGCTCCTCTCGATCAGTTTTTGACCGTCTCTCGTACGGTCCGAACCCTGATGATTCTCCAAACTCTGTGGTATTCAACTTGGATTCTTCTTATTATGCACCCACAGGCGCTAAGAAGAAGAAGTCCAGGGCAACGCGGGCTCATTAAGCCCAGACAGCTGCCCCAACCTCTGACGATCGGGGCATCCCGCTGATTATCACGCGGGCCTCTGATGGGAAGTTGTATCGAACCGCTCAAGTCCAGTCCCCAGCGGCAAACGGACAAAGTGGTTTCTCTGACCTGCGTGAGGCTGTCCTCCACAAATGCAAGGAAAGAGAAGGGGCCTCGGCGTGCAAAGAGTCCTCACATGGACGTCACTGCACCCAGATCATCGTCAACTGCTGCTGCAACAACACGGCAGTGACGGAAGATCGGCCGTCCGTCTTTCAAAGATTACGGCATCCGAGCTCGGAAGACGAAGCACCTCCTATTGCCTCCTGCAATTCCGCGCAGAAAGTCCCCGCCGAGGGGAAAGGGAAGAAGACAAGCATCTCCAGCCCAAAAATATCAACCACTACAGCCAAGAAATTGTCGGCTAAATGGTTGCCCTCCACCGGAGTATACCAACACACCCGTTCGAAGACAAAATCTGCTGCAATGGGCGATTCATCACCGATGAGGGTCGGGGGAGCTGGGGGTAGCACTCCTCCGAACATCCACAACAATCCGATGTTTCAAGGAGACAAGCCCGGAGAAACAACTCTCCCATCAGGTGCAATAGATGCTGATGTCCCCGAGGACATCCGTGACTTTCAAGATGAAGCAAGCTCCGAAGCTGGGGGTACTGTTCCTTCTGAATCCGAACCCGAAGAGAATATTCTCACCTACCCCGATGATTTCTTAATGCATGGGTACGACTCGGAGGGCGCACCCTCCACCGTCCCTTCCGTCACTCCTCACGTAAGGACGGTATTTATGACGGACAACAGTCAAGGTGGCTCCAATGATCGCCAACGCATCGACACTTTGGAGGCCATACTGCACGCCTTGGTCAAGTCTATAGACGAGATCAAAGCAGCACTTCCTACTCTGCAGGGAGTGACACCTGGCCAGACAAGTGCGGGTACCCCAGTCAACGTAGATTCAAATTCGGCGACACCGAACCCGGGCAATAATCCTCCTGAAGTAACGGCTCCGACTGCGACAGATGAGACCCGAGAAGTAAGGAGAGAAGTTCAAGAGCTCCGAGCCATATTCCACGCCCGAGAAAAGTCTCAAGACTTCAGAATTCGGCAACCATATCCTGCTGAATGGAGGGATGTTCCATTCCCACCAAGATATAAGCCGTTCAATATCAACCCCTATGATGGCAAGACCTCAGCAAGTCGGTATATCACTTACTTCGAGGTCACCACCGACCATTTGCCCCATGATGACGCTATCCTCACGCGGTTATTCATCGGGGCATTGGAAGGAGTCGTCTTCGACTGGTACCGCAACCTGCCAGACAATTGCATCCACTCCTTCGCTGGCTTCAAATGCTTGTTCTTGGAGAGGTTCTATGAGGTAGGACAGGACGTCACAATGTCTACCCTCATGGACGTCATCCAAGGAGAGAAAGAGCTGACGAGGAATTACATTGAGCGGTTTTGCCAAACCGCAATGAAGTTACCATCTGGTAATCCGGATTCTTCCCTGATTAAAATTTGCCAAAAGAGACTACTCCCGACAATTAGTCTCTGGATGGGCGAAAGTCAATTCAAGGACTGGAAGGCTTTTATCATCAGTGCTACAAGTGCCGAAGAACGATTGAAGAAGGCCCGCCAGCTGGGGTTGCATATCTCAGAGGGAGAGAACAAGGGCAAGCGTCCCAGCACCAAAACCGACAACGGGGGTAGCACCTCCAACAATCGGGACAACAGAGGCAAGCAGGCTATGGTGGCCGACACGGCCCAGAAGCCCGAGTCACAACCAACAGACAAACAATGGCCTCAAATCACTTATTCTTTTGAAGATGGCCACGTCAAGCCTATCTTGGACATGCTCATACAAGGAGATAGAATTCAGCTGCCTCCGCCAAGACGGGAGCCTCGGCCGGCTGACTTGGAGAACCTAAAATTCTGCCATTACCACCGTTACGTCCACCATGCTACACACGACTGCAACCAACTGAAATGGTACATCCAAAACCTCATCGATTCGAATGCTCTAGCCATCGATTTTGAGGAGGTAACCGTAGCAGCCAACATGGTATCCGTACAATTCGGCAGCTTTCCGCCAACAGAGACTCAAGACGGTGTTATACCCATCCCTCTGGCAATAATGAAAATTGCTAATCTTCCGCCTGCTCGAGATCAAGCTGCCAATCTTGTACCTCTTACTACATCGCGAGGAGAAATTATGTGGGTCCATTCGGACTTGGTCCACGAGGTGACTCAGCCCACAACGAAGAAGAGAAGCGGAAAAGTCAGATCCTGCCGCACCGTCTCGGCAAATGAAGAAGAAGTCACGACCGTTGTTACTCGATCTGGAGCACAATCTCAGCCCGTGGCTGAGAACCCGACTGATGATCATCCGCCTACTTCTACTGACACTCCGGGACCGGCTCAGCCTTCGACGACCGACAAGCCTAAGCCGAAGGAGACCCGCTTCGACAAATCCCTCCGAAAGGAGACACCTCAGGGGCTGGAGAGGCCCTACAACTTCGACATCTTGGCATAATTAGCCAATACACCGGCCAAATTGTCCTTATACGAACTCCTAAGGCTCTCAAAAGATGTCCGCACAGCTTTGAGTGATGCACTCCAAAACGCCGACGCGTACTTGGCTCAGGTCAACCTCACGGGAGATAACCAACCTGCAGATCTCCAAGATAGTGCGTGTACGGGAGCGATGCCCAATATCGTCTTCTCTCCGCAGGATATGCTCATCAAAACTAACCTGCACGATCGATCGTTATACTACCCTGGATACATTGGAGATGTAAAGGTGGACTGAATGCATATTGATCCTGGGTCTTCCATAAGCATCATTCCAAAGGGTCTGCTACATCATCTTCGCCTTCCGATGCATCGCCTGACGCCTACAAGTACCGCCATTAGCGGTTTCAATTCGGGCAGGAGCTACCCAATCGGGAAGATCCGTCTGAAATGCCAGATTGGCGATCTCCAATCAGAAGTCACCTGCTACGTCATAGACGCCAATACTTCTTTCAACATCATGTTGGGGCGCGCTTGGACACACGATTATATGATCGTGCCTTCCATACTGCACCAATGCTTCAAGTATGTCGACAAGAATGGCTTCGTGAGGACAGAATTTGCTGACATCGATCCCTTCAAAGGGGTCGAATCCTACTACTCGGACTCCTGCCTATACGAAAAGTCGAAAAGGCACCTTGATGGAAGAAATGAGCAAGCTGGTGCCGAAGCGGCCACAGGATCAGAAGAACCTCTGACGATCCACCTCCAAGCTCGCAAACCGGGCAAATCCGTACCCCTTACGGCCACGCTGCGTAAGGACGCAATCAGTCTCTCGGCACAGGAAGAGCAGATGATAATCCGGCTGCCACGGTCCGGCCAAGTGCCGAGACCCACAACGTGGCCACTAACAATCAGACTGCCGAGAGTCGGTCAACCCCAAACGGAGAAGCCCAATCCCTCCGACAAGCCGATGACGATACGCCTTCCCAAGAAGGGTCGTCACCCCGATGCAAAGTCTGGGACTTCTAGCGAGCCAACAACTCCCCGCCCAGCATCAACTACCAAACTGGGGGTCGCTAGTTTGCCAACAACTCCCCGCTCGACTCCACCAACAGAACCTCCGATGATCAAGTTGCCCAAATCATCCTCTCAGTCTGCATTTACACAGGGGGTGGATGAAGAAGAGTTGGAGCTGGCCAAGTATGTGGCTGCTCATACTGAGACTTGCTCATGTTGTCCATCAACGGCAACTTCCTGAAGAAGTATTACGTCCGAAACGACATCAAAAAAAAAAATCCCTGATGATTGAGTTATGTACCCCCCGGTCCCGCTGAACTCACATTCCGCCTCCAAATTTCCTAGATTAGTGAGTTATGTACCCCCCCGGTACTGCTGAACTTACATCCACTCCAGATTATCTAGTCATGTACCCGCTGGTACCACTGAACTCACATCCACTCCAGATTATCTAGTCATGTACCCGCTGGTACCACTGAACTCACATCCATATTCTCTCCAGATCACCGAGTCATGTACCTGCTGGTACCGCTGAACTCATATCCACAACATTCCAGATTTTTGAGTCATGTACCCTCTCGTATCGCTGAACTCACCTCCTCCTTCCACAAAAATCCTAAACTACCAAGTCATGTACTCGCTGGTACCCCTGAACATACATCCCGGTCACTCTTTTAGGGAGAACGTTATGTATAAACATACCCCTGAACTTTTTTTCTAAAGGAGATCCTCTCTCATGATCCACTACCCGCACTCCCAGTGCACAAAAAGGGTAGTCGATCCACCAATTTCCGAAACGACCATGTCCTCATTACCTCTGAGTCGTCTTCACTTCCACCAAAAATAAACCGCCCCCTCGAATAGAACTTCCACGTTCTCCTACCTCTGAGTCGTTCTATGTACCCACTCTTCATTGAGCCCACTCCTGCCATGTCCTCATTACTTCTGAATGGGAAGGCTCCGTCGAAGAAATCGTCATATTTGCCATGTTCACATTACCTCTGAGCAAGTATGTCGGTCCTCTTTCAACCTATTATCTGTACCCACAACCGGAGTACGACAAGGATAATAGGTCCACAAATGTCCTCTGTTGACCACAAATGTCCTCTGTTGACCACAAATATCCTCCATGGAGTCCTCTCCTGCCATGTCCTCTTTACCTCTGAGTAGGAAGACTCCACGGTAAAACCTTCGTACTTGCCATGTCCTCATTACCTCTGAGTAAGTATGTTGGTTTTCCTGTCATCCTATTATCCGTATCCTGAACCAGGTTACGCCAAGGACAATAGGCCCACAAATATCCTCCGCTGAGTCCACTCCTGCCATGTCCTCATTACCTCTGAGCAGGAAGATTCTACGGTAAAACCCTCATACTTGCCATGTCCTCATTACCTCTGAGTAAGTATGTTGGTTCCCTTTCATCCTATTATCCGTATCCTAAGCCATGGTATGCCAAGGATAATAGGCCCCAAATGTCCTCTGTTGACCACAAATGTCCTCTGATGACCACAAATGTCCTCAGTCGACCACAGATGTTGTACTGGGTCTCCAGTACACGCCCATCCCTTTCCTATCATGCCTAGGAGCCCAGTTGCTCCCTGGCATTCTCTCGAATACCAAAAACTTCTATAGCTGTCTTATCACGAAGTTGTTCTAGGTATTCCTCTCCGAAACTTGTTCCTCGTACCTAAAACCAAGGTACGCCCAGGGTAACAGGTCCACAAATAATCCTCCAGCAGGTCCAATTCTACAAACACTACAAGTACAAGAAAGAGAAGATGAGTTGAAACATGCTCATTTATTCAAAATTTAAAGTACTACATCATCTGGGATCACACCCCTTGACAAAAAAAAACAGTGAAAGAAAACAGAAAACTGTTCACTGCTCCATGGCATTCTTTCGCCCGGTACCAAGAACCTCCATATTCGCCTTACCGCGGAGTTGTCCTAGGTATCCCTATCAAACTTATTATCCGTACCTAAAACCAAGGTATGCCAAGGATAATAGGCCCTCAAATGTCCTCTGCTGACCACAAATGTACATCCACATCTTTCCTCATCATCACATGCTTTCAGAGCCCAGCTGTTCCATAGCATTCTTTTACCCAATGCATAGAACTTCCACGTTGATAGCACCTCTGAGTTGTTCTATGCATCCTCATTCGAGTTCACTCCTACCATGTCCATATCACCTCTGAGTAGGAAGGCTCTACCATCAACTTTATATTTACCACGTCCATACCACCTCTGAGTAAATACGATGGTTCCCTCTCTCAACTTATTATCCGTACCTAAAACCAAGGTACGCCAAGGATGATAAGTCCACATAAAATTCCCAGCGGAAGTACCCAAATCTATCACGTCCATGCTACCGCTGATTGGATTGCCACACCTAAACAAATCTACTTTCCGTGCTTCTTATTCAAAGTGTTCCAAATTTACAATTTGGAAACTTTGAAGGGGGTCCTATAGAAGCATAAAAAATATTGCTTTTAGTCCCACATCGGAAAGGAGAAGAAGAAAGGGCTCACTCCATGCTATAAATAGAGCCTCCTTACCTCCTTTGAAAAGGGCACCAACTTCTCTTCCCTCCTTCCAAACTTGGACTCTTCCTATTACGCACCTTCGGTGCTAAGTAGAAGAAGTCTAGGGCAGCGCGGGCTCATCGGGCTCAGTCAGCTGTCCCAACCTCTAACCATCAAGAGCGTCCCGCTAAGCGGGCCTCTGATGGAAAGTTGTACAGAATCGCCTGTGTCCAGCCCCCGGCGGCAAACGGACAGAGTGGTTCTCAAGAGTCTCCCAACAAAGATTGAGGGCAAGTGTTTCTATCAGCCCCCACATCAGGGAGCAAACATGATACCTACACACTCGTGTGTTCGGGATACCCGGGCCCACAAAGCGAGTGCACGGGCAGATCGAGACATTCCTCATGCGAGTCATGAGACGTCATTCATGCGGCTCGGTCATGAGACATTCCTCATGCGGCTCGGTCATGAGACACCCTTTATGCGGCTCGGTCATGAGACATTCCTCATGCGGCTCGGTCATGAGACATTCCTCATGCGGCTCGGTCATGAGACGTCCTTCATGCGGCTCAGTCATGAGACATATTTCATGCAGCACAGAACCCAGGAAGCTGCATGCGGCTCAAAATCAGACGAGCTTCATGCGGCTCAAGAGTATCATGCGGCTCAAAAGTCACCAACATGGACATGCGACTCAACGCACATAGGCAGCTCGAGTAAACTCCATGCGGCCCAGAGAGAGAGGCCACGTGGTCTTCAAAAACAGCTGTGCCCAACGTATGGACGTATTTAATGCTCTGACGGCCGACAGACCTGACAAGTGACAGACCTGACATAAAGCGTCATAATGGTTCTGCCATAATGACAGACTCTTCGGGAAAAGAAGAAAATCTCTGACCCGATCCGACAGAAGTCCTAGATTGCCACGTGGCACATCTCATGCGGCTTAAATGGGGAACAGCTTCATGCAGCTCACTAAGAAGTCACCCTATATGGCCAGCAGAAATCAGCCATATGCGGCCCACCGAGAACCCAGTCCCTGCGGCTCAATACAACGCTAGCTCATGCGGCTCGTAAAGACTGTATATGCGGCTCATTGAGAGTTCGTTCCCTGCGGCTCGATGAAGTATTGTCCTATACGGCTCACGAAGAGTATCTTCCTGCGGTTCAAGTGTTGCCCATCCTATGCGGCTCTGGCAGGACCCACAATTAAAACACGTGGCATCGGATCAATCAAGGATTTAACCGAATCCCAAGAAATATATTTGACATCATCGTCATAATTACTAAGATCAGGGCATATCATTTATTATCAAGCTAATGGGACACGTAGCGAGCAATCAGACATTGGCATAATCAATCATGAAGATTTAAAGCAGTTAGCATTAATTGCTCACAAGATTCGGTGCTATCCTCATTAATGGCCGAGATTCATTGTAATCAGGATCAAGGGTTCAGATAGATTGAAGGAGCGCCGATATTCTAAACAAATAATCATTAGCGAACCCTAATGATCATACCCCACTCTTATAAATAGCCAGCATCATTTCTTTGCACAAAGGGCCGGCAACAAAAAGAATAAAAAAATATACAGAGTCAGAAAGAGAATACACAGAGAAAGAGAGAGAGAAGCCAGGAGAGCAACAGAGGAGCAAAAAGAGCACTTCTTCGTCAACGCCAACCATCTTTTCACAAGGAGCCAAGGCTGCATACCGATCGTCCAAGGAGTAAGGCAGGGCTGCCGTCGCCTTCCCGAGCCTCTATCGTCACCCCCCAGAATCTAAAATAAACAATTGTACTTAGACTGCTGTACCTAGGTTTTCGTCCCTAGGCTTTCTTTGTACAAGCGAGTTTGTATTGTAGGTCTAAGTTCAGTCCTCCGATAATTGTTCTATTCTTTTACAATCAATGGCAAACAATAGGCACTATCGGTGCATTCGAATCGAAGTATCACATTTTTCGGTGTCGAAAAAAATAATTATTACTAAATTATCAGATTTTTTGGCACTATCGGTGTCACTGACCAAGCCTCCCTCCTCCCCCTACACCACCCCGAATCGAAACCCTTCCCTCCCCTCCCCCACTGCTTCCCTCCCCCACCCCCTACCTCCTCCCGTGCCCCTCCCACCCACCCACATATACCCACCCCTAAGCCGAACCCTAACCCTCCCCTCCCCTTGCTCTCCTCCCCCAGCCGCCCCCACCTCCCTGCTTCCCTCCCCCAGCCGCCTCCACCCCCTGCTCCCCTCCCCCAGCCGCCCCCACCCCCTCCGCTCCCTCTCCCGCCCCCACATACCCACTCCGAACCCTAACCCTAGTTTCCCTCCCCCAGCCGCCCGCGTCTCCCCTGCCTCACCCTCCAGCCACCCCCCACTCACAATCCAATCACCCGCATCCCGCCTACCCCTCCTCCCGAGCCACCCGTACCCCTCCAACCACCAACAACCAAAATAGCCAGAGAAAGAGAGAGAGAGAGGGAGGGGGAGAGTCACGTACCAGAGAGGGAGGAGAGTCGCTGGAGAGAGAGAGTCACCGGAGAGGGAGGAGAGTCACCAGAGAGAGTTAGAGCGCCGAAGAGAGTGTGAGCGCCGGAGGGGAAAGGAAAGAAAGAGTGAGAGAGTAAAGTAAGAGGAAATGAATCGGTGGGGGGAATATAATTAGAATTTAGTGACGCTAATCCTACTGTCGCTAAATTAGTCGCTATTAGCGACGTCAAAGCGACGTTTCACGACGACTAGCTCATGTAATTAATATACGTCGTTGTTACATCATTTATTTCGTCGCTAGTAGCGACTATTAGCGACGTTTCAGTAAAAAATCACTAATGAACACAATTTAGCGACGTTAATCGAATGTCGCTAAATTTATGTCGCCAATTGAGCAGATTTTAGTAGTGTCCGCCCATTATTCAGGAAAGTATTATCGGTTAACTTGACATCCGTACATCCTTCAGAAGAAAAAGACGACCAGATACCAGAATTCTTCGAGGAGGAACCTTGGGCTCAATGCCTTGGATATCAATAGGAATCTTGCTTCGAGAAACGGGAGCCTCCCACCTAAGATGAAGTCGAACAAATTGACTTGGGGGATGAATCATCGTCCAAACTCATCTTCATCAACAAAGCATGGCAGGAGAAGATCGAGAATCCTAGGTACAACTTATCAAAGAATACATCGATGTCTTCACTTGGAGCTATAAGGACATGCTAGGGTTGGACCCACAAGATAAGTTTTCCCTTCCAATCACCGATATGATGATCGACAACACATGTGGCTTTGAACGCATGTCCTTCATGGATTGATATTCAGGCTACAATCAAATTAAGATGTTTCCAGATGATGACAAGCATACGTCATTTTGGACTAAAGGTGTCTACTGTTATACTATGATGCCCTTTCAGTTGAAAAATACGGGTGCAATATACCAACGAGCTATGAGCACCACCTTCCGCAAGCACCTTCGTAGAATAGTCGAATGTTATGTTGATGACATTGCTGTTAAGACTCGTTGGCGAGGCGATCACCTGCAACATCTAAGAACGTCCTTTGATCTCATACGGGCACATCAACTCAAGATGAACCCACCTAATTCCTTCCTCGAGATTTCTAGAGGTAAATTCCTGGGCTTCACCATCATTACAAAGTGTATGCACATCGACCCAGACAAGACCAAGGCTATCCTTGACATGCGACCTCCGAAGAATTTGAGAGAACTTCAAGGCCTACAGGGACATCTTGCATATATCAGAAGGTTTATAGCAAATCTCTCGGGGCAATGCCAACCCTTCACCTAACTTATGAAGAAGGGAGTTTCCAGTGTCTGGACTGAAGAGTGTCAAAAGGCATTCGATGACATCAAAGCTTACATGTCAAATCCTCCAGTTCTGGTAGCACCAGTTGTGGGTAAAGCTTTTCTACTCTTTGTTCGCACAATGGATCATTCTTTTGGTGCCTTGCTATCTCGGAAAGGGGATGCAGGTTATGAACATGCCATTTACTTCCTAAGAATGATGATGATTGGGGCCGAACATCGGTACAACCCCATCGAGAAGGAGTGCCTAGCTTTGGTATTCGTGATACAGAAGATTCGCCACTATATAACGGTTCAGACGATCCATGTCATCTCCTGAGTCAATCCACTCAGGATTTTCATGATGAAGCCATGAGAGATAAACTCTCGATTATCCACATGTGTAATACTACTATCACCATACGGTATGGTATTTGTCCCACAAAAAGCTGTCAAGGGCTAAGTTATGGTCGACTTCTTAGCCGCACGCCCAATATCGGGAACATCTAAACTATACGAGGATATCTCGGACGAGGTATTGGAGTCCAATATTGTCGAAGAGAACTCCGTCTGGCGGATGTTTTTCGATGGTGCTTCCAGAACAGGCCCTAAGTGTCACTCCACTTTTCCAGTATTTTAGATTTATCTTCTATTTAATGATTTATTGTTTAATTAATTTTCCAATAATAAGTCTTATGACTAATTTGGAGGGAATTGAATTAAGGGCAGGAAATTCAAATTTAAAAGTTTGTCATAACTAACAAATAGTGGTCCCCACCCCTTTCTAACTGATTTTTAAGATTTAATGCAATATATAAAAAGGGCAAGGACTTATTTGTTATTATGCCAATTGTGGAGGGATTTATTTGCAAAATTCTCTTTTCTTATTTATGCTGAGCTGAGGAGAGAGACTCCTCCATTCCTCATTTAGAGTCCGAGATCTTCTCTTCCCTAATTGTTCGCTGGGATCTAACCCTAGCTCACAGCGGCGGCGTTCGTTGATCTCCGGCGAGATCTCGGCAGCATCATCTTCTCCGCGGCGCTAGGCGTATTTCCTCGAGCAACTTCGAGGCCGATTCCTCCACGACATCGACGGCGACCAGCTCTCCCGAACAGTTGCTCAACTCTTCGACGAAACTTATGGAGCTCTCGACGACGACGGATACGACGTGGAGGGGATTCTACTCCGATAGCTTGTTCTCGGCGACGACTCGCTGTACTCCGGCGACTGACGGCGGCATCATCCATCAATCGGCATAGAGGCTGTGGAGACCGTTCCAGCGACGGCGATAGGGAGGTGTAGTTGCAGAGAAATTTTCATCTAGTATAGATCTACGATCGGTAAGCATCCGATCTTGATTATTCAAAATTCTGGGTAATTTTAGTTTTGGTGAGTAATTTTGGGTTTCCTTGTTCATTGATCAGTATTTGAAGAATTTAATCCTTGATTCTCCGTAAGAATCGACTCTGGTTCGATTCAAATTAATTCATAGGTGAGCTCTGATCTTTGTTCTTGAGAATTTATTGAGATTGCTGGATTCTTTTGAGAGATGTTATTCTTATCAGTTATACTCGTTTGATGGTGTATCGGGTCAGGGCAGGATACGATTCGTGTCCGATCTGTTGAAGACAGCGTGTCTAATTTCTTGAGCCTTTGTCAGCCCAATTTTGATCACAATAGGTGTTACTCAGGATCTCCTTGCTTACATAATTTACTATTTTGTATATTAGAGTTCATTTTGTTACGGTCGGGATGCAGGGTGTGTATAGCCTGGTTTCCAGAGAACAGTACGAGTCCTGTAGAGTTTGTATCCACATTTGTGCCGATGATTAGTTGCTGTGACCATGAGTCGTTCGGATGGGTGCAAGGACAGGGAGTAGCGGGAAGCAGAGTGTGATGCTCGGGTCGAAACCAGCCTGGGTTGGGGTCGTGTATGTATTTAATGGTGTCGTGGCATATCCAGGAATGGATCCAGTTCGTGTCCTCCTGTGTCCATGTTCGCGTAGACGAGAGGGGACTGATTGTCCTGAAAGCTACCTTTAGATTGCAAATTCTTGGTTTTCATATATATGTACATTCTATTATTTGATCCTTGAATTTTATTGAATGTATATATATTTCCTGGGATTTTGATTAGAGTTAATGAGTTCAATTTTCTTATGAACATTTGGAATGCAATAGTTTATGTGTGAGTTATGTTCCTGAATGTATATTCTGATTTATGATAGGTAATATATTATATCTTTAATTAGTGGAATTGTTGACCAAGGCTGGGAGATTAGGAACATATGATGAATGTTATATATATATGAGGTAGAGATTATGTTATGGTTGATCTGCATGCTGGATTGGCATAAGGCTTTGTTGGTTTCGGCTTCGTAACTAGGTGCAATCCTTGGTCCTTTGGACTGTGTTGATGCAAGGGTAGGTTGTGAAGGCTACCAATTGAGCATAGTGTCCAGTAAATTTTAAAGTAGACAGATGACTTTAGACACTATGAAATACTAGAGTATTACGGATATCTTGTCAGGTTGCCACACTAATTTCTTTGTTGGGCTAATATTATATTAGCTATACCTAAGCATTGGAATGAATTATTTTATAAAATATCAGATAGTCAGTTACTAGTTAAATTTCTAAATATTAGTAGACTAGTAATGTGGTTTTATTCTTAACCAACTAAAATATCTTATAAATACTTCATAGTTAAATATGGTTAGAAGTTACAAGATATCTAGCTAGAACTTGATTAGAAATTAATCAGCTTGTATCAAATCATTTCTAGGTGGACATTCAAATCTATATCCCACATTTTATCACCCGGAACAAGGCAAGTATACTCCTCGGACTTGTCCATTTTCTCATGTCTTGTATATTCATTCTTGTATCTTCTGGTTGACACGATATATTACGAGATTGTCTTGTATCATTTTTCTTGAGTTTACTTGTGTCTGGGAGGGAAAATACTACAGATGTGTGATCAAATCCGAGTTACTATTTACGTGAATAGCTTACTCCCCGCATCATGCATGCGGGACTGAAGCTGTACCATTTCATGTTTCCTGAATCTACCCAAGCCGATCACACACTCTGGATGTATTTCGATAAATTGCATACTTCATGATTCATGTTGTATTTTATGTTCAGGACTCATTTCATGTTCCCTATATTTACTTTTCAGTATTCATGTTCAGGTTTTATGTCTTGTTCTCATTTCTCGTACTTTATATATATTTTCTGTGTTCTTGTTCATACCATGATGTTCATGTTCATTTTCTTGGATATACTTAGCTCCGCTCCTAACTAGGATATATTGCAGGTGAGTTGGAGGCTATATGTGACACTTACTACGGGCAGGAGCCTGGAGGTACCTATGAGCTAGTTGATGTTGCCCATGACTTAGAGGCTGAGGAAGCCTAGTATTTTTTTTAGTTTTATCTGGACTTGTACTAGAGACATCAGTTTATTTTTATTTGCTGGAATTGTAATAACTCTTAGACTTGTACTTGAGATTCTGGGATTCGATATTAGATGTTGTGATTTACTTTCATTCTTATCTGGATTTATAGTTTTCCCTAGAAATTGGTACAGCTTACTTCATCGTGTCTAACGACGAAGGCTGGGCGTGTCCGACTCGTGTCCGATTATTCGGGAGCGGGTCATGACATGTTTTTAGTAGTGGCCCATGCAGGTCTATCCTAATTGTACCTAGGTTTTAGCGTACTATTGGGGGACTTGATTACATTAGGAAAACTTGATCACAACATAGGAAAATCAGGAAATAAGGGTATATCAGGTTTATCAGGTGCATTGATACTATAAAAACATGGTTTATTTTTAGGTTTTAGGGTTTTTTCAATCAACAAAGTTTTCTTTCTATTACAGGATGGTCACTACGAGAAAGACCGCAGATCAGCCAGGAGTTGCAGGCAGTTCGGGACAGTCCGCACCAGACGCTCCAGTAGATCAGCTTCCACCACCGCCTCATATCTTTCCTCCGTTGCCCTCAACAATGATGTTTGACAGCGTCCAAGTGATGGCCATGTTCCAGCAGTTCATGGAGGCCCAGAACCCCCAGACAGCACAGTTCAGAAACGATCGTCGTTGATGCACTCAGGACTCGAGAGACGGCAGCACCAGCACCGGTAGTACCTCCACCACCAGCAACACCGAGACCGGGGACCGCCAGGGACTACCAGAACCTCTGCCCGATGGATTTTTGGGGCCACGAGGGGATTGCTCATGCAGATGAGTGGCTGGAAAATACGGAACGGACACTGAAGATGGCGAGGATCCCTGATGACTTGAAGGTAGAGGTGGCGAGTATGTGACTGTTCGACCATGCTAGATCTTGGTACTGCGAAGGGCCCCAGTTAGCAGCGCCCCAGGTTCTTTGGACAGATTTCAAAACTCTGTTGAAGGAGAAGTTTCTTCCCGACATTGAGGGAGACGAGCTTCGAATGCAGTTCGAGGCCATGCAGCAGGGGACCATGACAGTGGTAGAGTATATGTCGGAGTTTACCTGACTCAGCAGGTTCGCAGAGAACCTAGTCGGCACGCCAGAGGAGAGGGCTTGGAGGTTTAAGAAGGGCCTCACCAGAAAGTTGCGGCACACAGTGGCGATCAGCCAGGCGACGACTTACTCGAGCATCCTCAAGATTGCTAAGGCTGTAAAGAAGGAGATGGACCCGAGGCCCAAGAGGGATAGGGACATCGGCAACAGCAGTTACGAGGCACCGACGAAGAGGGTGCAGATACAGACTCAAACGGGGCTACCTCAGTAGACAGCAGTTCAGAACCGTCCTGCCAGAGTTCCAACAGTTCAGTATCAGAGACAGCAGGGAGTCACTTTCTCATACTGTCATCGGCCAGGAAACCACGTAGAGGTCTGTGGCAAGAGGCTCAGACTTTGTCTATTCTGTGGGTCAGACGCACACCAGATAATAGACTGCCAACAGGCCACAGCCAGACTACCAGGACGACCTAGAGGAGCTGGAGGACCATATAGAAGCATAAAATAAACTTCATAGACCAAGTCAAAGAAATTGAGAATTTTATGCAAAGTCAGACTCTACGCAAGGCTCATTAAAGGACTCTATTTTAAGTCAGATTCAAATTCTACGCGAGCTCTTTTACGCAAAAACTATACTCAAACTTTACGCGAGGGTGACAGGCTGTCAGACTTCATTTAGTACGCATGATATTGATCTGACAGAATGATTTTCTGACAGAACAGTGCACAGAAGACGAGAAGATTTTTTTACAAAACCCAACGCTTGTCGTTTAGCGTGCAGATGGACTACTTTACGCTCAAGGGACTGCTTCCTTTACGCATAAAAGCTACTTGAGCTTTTACGCTCAAGGCTTTTGTGTGCGTAGAGCTTATTTGAGCTAATTATACGCTCAAGGCTACTTTTCAGCCACTTTACGCAGGAAGTCTATTTTGGGTTATTTTACGTCCAGTCACCTACTTTACGCAGGATGTTTGTTTTGGGTTATTTTTACTTCCAATCTTTTCTGGCTATGTGAGAACGTGGTCTGTATACGTGGCTTTCATGCCACACTTATTGAAGAACGTGTGTACATGCTCTCCCCATTTTATTGAAGTTGTGGCAAACGTGTCACCATGCGTAGAGACCAAAACTCTACATGGGACACGTGTCATCACGCGTAGAGGTTGATTTTCATCGTGGATGACAGTTACTTGCGTAGAGACCCAATTATGTTGCTTTTTATGCACAGAGGGTCTAGTCTATAAATAGACTTATTTTTAACATAAAACATCATAAAAAGAGATATACAGAAGAAGAGATTCTGAGAAAACTCATACTTTCAGAGTAATATTTCCAGAAGCATTTCTTCAACTTTTTTTCAAGAACAGGGTAAAGCAAAGCAGGAAAGCATTCGACTGTGCCATCAGTGCCGTTGTTCGATACCTTTCTGGTGACTTAGTTCTTCCGATTGTTCATCTTCCTCAAGCAGTTCTCTTCATCATCATCGTGTGGTCCAAGGAACAAAGTGATCACTCTCAGATCAGACTTCCATAGCAATACTTTCCAGAAACAATTTGTACTTTTATACTTTTTCTAGTTTTCTTTCAAAAGCCAATTTTAGGCATTTTGTTAAGTGAAACAAAATGGCAACTCTGCTGGAGACGACTTTTTCCTCTGACGAGAAAGCAATTGCTCAATATGATGATGTATTGGTCGGATCGACAAAGAAGACTCTAGTTGTTCACTTCGACCAGACTGCTTACGAAAAAATGCTCCGAACTGGGGGTAGTACTCACTGCTCCAATGTTCAAAAATCTCGAAAGATACAAAAAGTTTGGATTCCTAAGTCCAAAGTATCCTCTGATCTTCCTGTTGTCTTCGAAGGTAAGCGAATTCTTCCCACTCCTGTTGTGGAGGCTCCCGTCTGTGATAAGGCAGTCTCTACTTCAGTGTTGCGCCCCACAAGTAAAAATCAGTCTTTCGTCTATGACGTGGTAGACATCCAAGTTTTGCGCTCTGCGTGTAAAATTCAGTCTCCCGTCTGTGACGTGGTGGACACTCAAATCTTGCGCTCTAGGCGTAAGAGTAAATCTTTCGTCTGTGATGTGGCAGATATTCATGTTTTGCACTCTATACATAAAGGTAAATCTCCTGCAGGTGACATGGTAGATAAAGTTCACAATGTTGCATTTGTATCTAAAGTGAATTTGCCTACACGTACGCAGCATAAAAACAAAAATTCTATTATTAGTAAAACTTCAGTTTTTTACCAACAACCTTCTTATACTGCTTTACATAAGGTACCAAACCTTCAAATTATGCATAATGCTGATGGAGTTCTTTGTGCACAAAAATCTCAGGATTTACGCACGCAACTCCTGGCGCGTAAAAATGCACAGTTTGGTTCTGCTATTGCAGCCAGTAATCTTCTTTATACGTAAAGGACTAAACATTTCTCTGTCCCAAATATAATAAAGAAGACAACTCCTTCTACTCCTTCTGATTTATGCGAGTTGCTTGTACAAATGCGTAAAAACAGAAAATCTCATGTGATACTCCCCAAAGAAAATTATCATTGTGAGTGTCATCAGATTGTAATCAAATATTATTGTTCGGCTTCTAAACGGTCAGTTTTTGACCGATTAAGCTATAATATACCACAGCAACAAGTTGATGATCAAGAACATGAGTTGTCATATGCATCAGTTAATATGGCATCTCATATCAATAGAGGACGACGTCCAAGATGCAATTCATCCCGGACTCCAAGCTAACAACAATTCAACCGACTTCTTGACAATTTTGAAGGAGTATATCGGCATACTCGTTCAAGAAGTCAAAGATCATTACAATCTTCAGATTCAGAAGCTGGGGTTACCCAGTCTTTGGAGTCAGAAACTGATAGCGTTGATTAATACCTCTACACCAATCCCTCTGTATGTTCAAGGGAGGTTGAATGCTATTCTATCGTAGATGGACCGGAGACGTCAACTGCTAATACAGAACAACGTCTCTCTGCAGTTGAGCAATCACTGAAGGACATGCTTGCCATGATGCAAAGTATGCATTAAATAATAATGACTCAACTAACTGTTCAGCCGGCAGTAGTAACACCGGTTCAGGTAGCAGCACAAACTCAAGATAGTCAAGGGGTTGATACACCTTTGAATAATCTTAGTCAAGAGCCTGCTATCAATCAAAATTCTGCAGCTCCAGATCCTCTCACTCCAGAAGATGTATCACCTCCGGTAGGGGTTATGGTACATCCAGCAACTATTCAATCGAATGTGCTTCCTCAAACTAGTGAATCTATTCAAGCAGTATGTGAGCTAAAAGCACAGTTTGAAGTTCTGAAGCACAAGGATCAGCTCTAGAGGTTAGGGATTAAGCAACCTTATCCTTCTCATTGGAATGATGTACCCTTTCCTCCAAAATTTAAGCCACAATCGATGGTGTTATTTGGTGGAAAGGCCTCTCCTAGTCAATATATCAATTATTTTAATATTATGACTGTATATTTGCAAAAGAATAATGCTCTTCTTACCCGAGTTTTCATCAGGTGTTTGACGGATTCAGCATATGACTGGTATCGCAGTCTACCCGATAATTGCATATCTTTTTTTGATGAGTTTAAAGCAATATTTTTCTTCCGTTTCTATGAAGGAGGCATGGACATGAATATGTCCTCCTTAATAGAGATCAAACAAAAGAGAAGGAAGATACTCGGACGTTTATCGAACGTTTTCGACAGGCAACTTTGAAAATGCCTCTTGGTATGCCAGATTCAGCATTGATTGATACATGCAAAATGAATCTGCGACCAACCATTGCTGTCTTTATAGGCTCTCAATTCACAGATTGGGCCTCGTTCATTATATCAGCAGTTTCAGCCGAGACCAACGGTAGGTTGGCACATGAATATGGGATAATCTTTGCCTCAGAAGACAAAGGAAAGAAAGCCTCTTCAGGTAATAATTCCGGCAATCGCAGTAGAAAAGAGAAGGAAACCCTAGTGGTCAATCTTTCATAATCCAAAACGATGCCAAATAATACGGAGTCTTCCGAGCCAAAAGAAGAGTACTCTTTTGATGACAGTGATATCCCAGGCATATTCTAATGTCTTGTGAAGAGTGGCAAACTTCAGATTCCAGAGCCAAAAAGACCTAATGAGGTGAATCTGACTGATAATCCCAAGTATTGTATCTATCATAGATACATAAATCATCCTACCAAGGCTTGCTATGTCTTAAAAAAGAAAATCTGAGAGTTGATAAATGCTAATGCCATCGCTTTAACCAATAATGAGCATACAGTCACAACTAATATGATTTCTCTTCAATTTGGAGGTTTTCCTCCACAGCAAGCTCCAGATGGGATTGTCCCAATTCCTAAGGCAACAATGAAGATTATGAATCTCCCGCCTGCCAGAGAGCAAAGTGAAGGACTATTACCTCTCACATTAAAAAACTGGTGAAATCATGTGGGTACATCCTAACTTAGTACCTGAAATGGAAGATGAAAGTAAAACTTCAAAATCCAAGAAAGGTCGAAAAGTTAAAACCTGTAATATGATTTCTCATGCTATTACTCCAGATCATGATGATTTTTGGATCATCTTTGGGACGACATTCCTTTAGAGGATAGGCTGAGGGGTTTGAATATATGCCCTCCAAGTTTGGCTCCTCCAACCAAACTTAAACTTACTCATCGACGATGGTTAGCAATGAATAGTGTCCCCTTATACAGGGCACAATAAGTCTTTTCTGCTTATGAGAAAGCTCCTATAGGGATTTTTTCTCTTGTCCTGAATACCCCTATTACAGAGGTCTCTGTTCCATCTTCTTCTGTTGAACCATCTATTGAAAGTCCGCTACCCACTCACATGTACAGTCAATAATCAGTCCATCTCATTAAAAATATGGTCTATGACTTTCAAAAGGCGAAAGGCTTGAACTATGATAAAGGAATGCGACTTCCTTTCCAAATTCAAGGTAAAAAATCTACTGTTGGATTGGGATTTGAGGTCCTTCATAAAATCCTCGCAAGAAGAAGACTAAGGGAAAGAAGACTAAAACCTGTAATATGGTACTTCATTCTCCTGAGTCTGAAGAAGAAACCTTTGCTGGTACGAGATCTGGCAAAGATTACCACAAAGATTATAAGAAAACTTCCAAAGAAGTAGAGGACGTTGCTGAAACACTACCAGGTCAACCATATCCCGTTCCTACTGAGGTAAGACCTTTTAAACCATTCGTGGTTGAGAAAGGGAAACAGAAAGCAGTACGCTTTGACGTTCCATTGAAATCTGCTTCAAATCAAGGGGTAGTGATGAAACCCTACAAGTTCGATATTCTAGCCCAATTAGCTAATACTCCTGCTAGACTCTCTATCTTTGAGTTGCTTTGTCTTTCTAAAGAAAGTCGAGAAACTTTGAGCGAAGCTTTGCTACAAGCAGATTCTTGCTTAGCTCAACTCAAGAGTCCTAACAATATACCAGTATCGTGTCCATAATGTCATAGTGTGGTGGAATCGTTGCCTAATATTACTTTCACACAAGAAGATATGATGTTAAAGCATAATAGACACGACAAGCCTCTGAGTTACACAGGGTATATTGACTCTACTGAAATTGACAGGATTTACATTGATCCTAGGTCTTCTATTAGTATTATTCTTCAGAGTATGCTACAACCCTTGAGGATTCCTACTAGTGATTTGACTTACACTAGTACAACAATAGTTGGTTTCAACTCTGGAAAGAGTAAACTATTATGGAAGATCCGTCTGAAGATTCAAATAGGTGATCTTCGAACTATGGCGACCTTTTATGTTATCAACTCAGATATATCTTACAACATCCTTCTTGGAAGACCGTGGATACATGAGCATAACATTGTGCCTTCAACTCTCCACCAATGTTTCAAGTATGTGAATTCTTAAGGGATTGTGAAGACTAAATTTGCCGATATCAATCCTTTTAAGGGTGTTGAAGCCTATTTCTCTGATTTAATACTTTATAAACAGGAGCAGGTGAAAGAAATATCTGATATGGCTGAAGATCGGTCGCCTGCAGAAGATCAACCTGTCAATGAAGATCCTCCAGAAGATCAACCTTTGAAGATTAAAGTCAAAGGTCGAATCCAACCCCAACCTGTCATTGATGAACCTCTGATGATCAAGGTTAAAGGAAGAACTCGAGCTTCGTCTGAGGAATCTGTGAGAATTTCAGTCAAGAGCCAAGTTCAACCTCTCATGATCAAGGTCAAGGGACGTACTTCACGTACAAATGATCCAGAACCACTGATTATCAACCTTGTCAAGTCTACGCTGAAAACGGATGATGGTCCGTTAATGATCAATCCAAAGCGTAGTAGTCAGTTTGTAAATGTTGTAAATATTGATCATTCTGTACTTTCTCATATTAATGAAGATTTCCTTTTGGAGTATATGGCTGTCAAATTTATTGAAAGAATGACTTTATCTCCTGATGATCAAAGTCATCAACATAAAATGACATAAATACAGAGGAAACCTTATATATTAATCATAAGGAAAATTCTTTTTCTCCTCATGTCGATGTTGGACCCTATGCTCAAAGGTTACTAACATCTTCTTTTTATCTTCTACCTGTAACCTCATTATCACAAGCTTGTGTAGCTTATAGATATCACGAATAATCTTATTTTGTGATCCTATCTAATAAGAAAAACAAGCGCCAAATTGTGTTTGGCTTGGCTAGAAATATCCCTGTTACTCAGACAGATAATCTCATAGAGAAAGATAAAGGAAGAATCAAAATTGACAAATATAGTCAACAATCTCTTATGATTATCCAGAATATGGGATATGATTTGAAAACTATGTTGGGTCTCAATCAAGGCAAAGGTAGACGGTTACCATTATGTGGTGATCTATTTTACCAAAAAACTCGTCATGGATTGGGATACGATCCATCTCACAGATTTAATATAGATATACAAGAAGAATTTTCTTCCAGTTTTTTACAATCCTCAGATTCTGAAGAAATCTAGTTCATCGAATCTGATACATCCCACATGTATAAAGAAGATATGGAAGAAGAATTGTCTTCCAGATTTTACAATCCTTAGATTCTGGAGGAAACTATTATGTTGAATCTGAGTACGTCTTCTCAGTCAACATTGTTCAAACCGATGGTGAATCTGAGCTATTTGAAAATGACCCTTGGGCACAACAAATGGACACTCAATGAGAGCTTCGTCTTAAATAGTGACAACCACCTACAGAAGATAAAATTGTCCAGATTGACGTTGGAGACGGAACTACGTCTAAGCCAATATTCATCAGTAAAAACCTTTCTAAAGATGAAAAGGAAGAGTTGATAAAGCTGATTAAAGAATATATTGATATTTTTGCATGGAGTTATGAGGATATGCCGGGTCTACATCCTAAAGTAGCTACTCATAAACTCAATATTCTTTCTAATACCAAACCTGTAAAACAACAGCAGCGGTGTTTCCGACCAGATATGATGGATGCAATTGAAGTAGAAGTCAAAAAGCTGATTACATGTGGCTTTGTTCGTGAAAAACAACACCCAGACTGGGTTGCCAATATTGTACCTGTCATGAAGAAGAATGGAAAAGTCCGAGTTTGCATAGATTTTCGAGATCTTAACGCAGCTTGTCCAAAAGATGAATTTCTACTTCCGATTACCGATATCATAATAGGCAATACATGTGGTTTTGAGTGCATGTCTTTCATAGACAAATTTTTAGGATACAACCAAATTAAGATGCATCCAGAAGATAAAAAGCATATTCGTACGCCCCTTGGAGTTTACTGCTATACGGTTATGTCGTTTGGTCTGAAAAATACCGGTGCTACGTATCAACGGGCCATGAGCAATATCTTTTAAGAACATCTACGGAAAACTGTTGAATGTTATGTGGATGATATTGTTGTCAAAAGTCGATTAAAAGATGATCACATTCAAGACTTGAAGACAGTATTTGAGTTGATGCGTCAACATCAACTGAAGATGAATCCCACTAAGTCTTTCTTAGGGGTTTCTAGTAGAAAAGTTTTAGGGTTTGTCATCACTTCTCAAGGTATTCATGTTGATCCTGATAAAATTAAAGTAATTCTTGAAATACATCCTCCACGTAATTTGAAAGAACTCCGTGGCTTCCAAGATCGTATTGCTTATATCAGAAGATTTATATCCAATCTTTCTGGGAGATGTCAACCGTTCTCTCGTCTATTAAAGAAAGGTGTATCATTTGTTTGGGATGAAGCATGTCAAAAAGTCTTCAATAACATCAAGCAATACCTTACAAATTCACCTGTTCTGGTACCCCCAGTAGTAGGAAGACCATTTTTGCTATATGTACGAGTCTTAGATCATTCTCTTGGTGCTCTTCTTATACAGAAAAGTGATAAGGGTCATGAATAGGCAATTTATTATCTTAGCCGAATGATGGTTGGAGCTGAACACAGGTATACTCCTGTGGAGAAAGAATGTTTGGCCTTGGTTTTCGCTGTTCAAAAGACACGACATTATGTGTCAGGACAAACGATTCATGTCATATCCAGAATAAATCCAATTTGGATATTGATAAGAAAGTCGAGTATTCTTAACTCCAGGTTAGCCATCTGGGCAATGTTGCTTACTCCTTATGATATGGTCTATATACCTCAAAAAATAGTGAAGGGTCAAGCATTAGCTGATTTCTTAGCAGCTCACCCTATACCTGAAACCTCTAAGCTATATGAGGACATTCCAGATGAAGTCGTGGATTGCAATATGACTTTGAGGGATGACATTTGGCAACTATATTTTGATGGAGCTTCGCGGGTTGGACCTAAAGGCAATATTGTCTCCGGAGTAGGCATCGTCTTGGTCTCTCCTGATAAAATGGTCATATACCGTACTTATTCTCTTAATGAACCATGTTCCAATAATGTGGCAGAATATAATGATCTGTTAATTGGTCTCCAAGTAGCAAAACAATTGGACATCGAGTTCCTGGAAGCTTATGGAGACTCTCAACTCATTGTTAATCAGATCAGGAGGACATATGAAGTCAGAAATCCTGACCTCATTCCCTATCATCAAGTGGTAATCGAATTGGTCCTTTCATTCAAAGGATTCTTCATTAAATTTATACTATGTTCTCAAAATTTGGAAGCTGATGCTCTTGCTAGTTTAGCTGCAGACTTAGCTGTTCCAATTAGAAGACAAAATACCATTACTTTGTTGGATAGAGATCTATTCTGTGTCAAGAATAATTTGCATATTAAATAAAGTTATACTACAGAATCAAATTCCCAGCAAAGGGATTAGAGAAGTCCATTTATTGATTATGCGGTTCATAGAATTTTACTTGAAGATCCAAAAAAGTTGCATCAATCAAAAGACGATCATTTCGATTCTACTATGTTTCTTCTTTACATATATTATATCGTCGTTCTTATGATGGACTTTTGCTGCATTATCTCTCTAAGAGTGAAGCTAAGCAAATACTCCATGAAGCTCATAATGGTGCCTGCGGTGCTCATCAACCAGGTCTGAAATTATCGGACTGTATTCGAAGAATGGGGTATTATTGGCCTTCCATGATAGCAGATGCTATAGATTATGCCAGGCGGTGTAAAGTATGTCAGATTCATGCTGATTTTATTCACCAATCTTCTGAATTCTTACATCCTACGGCAGCGTCTTGGCCTTTCGAAGCTTGGGACATGGATATTATCGGTCCAATTAATCCTCCTTCTATTAAAGGGCATCGGTTTATCTTGGCCATAACGGATTATTTTTCTAAATGGACGGAAGCGGTTCCCCTTGTTGAAGTAAAAACATCTAATGTGGTTAGTTTCATCAAATACCATGTCATTTATCGTTTTGGGATTACCAGAAGGATAATTCATGATAATGGACCACAATTTGCCAGTCAGGCATTTTATCGATTCTGTAACAAGAATCGAATCCAGAACTTAACTTCTACAGCTTATAATCCAGCTGCTAATGGTTTGGCCAAAGCTTTCAACAAAACAATTATTAAACTTCTCAAAAAGTTTGTCTCTTCTAATAAACATGATTGGAATAAGAAACTTGGAGAATGTTTATGGGCTTACCGAACGACAGTCCGAACTCCGACTGGTTTTACACCATTCTCACTGGTTTACGGATGTGAGGCTGTTCTTCCACTGGAAATTCAGATTCTATCTCTTAGAATAGCCATCGCTAATGAGCTAACCTCAGAGAATAATGATCGCTTACGGCTCCAAGAACTTGAAGGATTGGACGAGAAGCGTCTTCAAGCACAACAACACATTGAGTTATATCAAGCCCGTATATCTCGAGCTTTCAATCGAAAAGTTAAAGAGAGGGTATTCAAAGTTGGTGAGCTAGTTCTAGCTGTCCGAAGATCGATGGTGATGACTCATAAGAGCAAAGGGAAATTCTAAGCAAAATGGAAAGGTCCTTATGTTGTCGAGACAGTATTCTCTAATGATGCCTATAGGTTATTTAAACCTAATGGAGATTTGCTCATGATGCCAATTAATAGAAAATTCTTGAAGAAATATTATGTCTGAATTTCTTCTTTATTCTCCAGCTACCAAGGTTTGGTTAAGCTGATTATTTGTTCTCCTAAAAAAGAATTTTGATCTTCTGTCTTACCAGCTGATTAAAAAAAAAGATTTATTATTTATCATGTTCTCATGACCTCTGAATAAATATTAAGTCTACTTCTTTTTCTTATCTATCATGTCCATATAGCCTCTGAATAGATATTAATCTATTTTCTTTCAGTTGTTACGATTTATCATGTTCACATTACCTTTGATAGTATTATACACTCTAAAAAAACAAGATTTATTATCTATTATGTCCACATCACCTCTGGATAGATATAATTTATTGAGTTTAGAAGACTTATCACGTCTATATTACCTCTGATAAGTGTTTTCTATCTCATACCTATTATTTAAATTCAAAATAAATGATAGGGTCACAAAATAATGATTTTATTCATTTCTTGTAATATTACAGACAGAAGAATACAAAATTCTTTACAAAAAGAAGAATACAAAATTCTTTATTCCCTAAGGAGGAGCAGATACATCTTCGAGCAGTTTTTGCAGCTCTATTAGACGCTTCTCACGAGTATTCAACACAGTAGCAGTAGCTATAGATCGTCGGGCTGCTAGAGTACAGAGATGGGAGAGTTCGACGAAAGTAGCTATAATTTTATCCTTGGCATCATCAAGGGTTTCAATGACAGCTTCAGCACCAAACACCTTCTCCTCTAAAATTGAGCTATGCGTCAAATGCTGGTCTCTAGCTGCGATCATTTGCTCTCTTTCTGCCTTCAAACGAAGCAACTCCGCCTCAACTTCACAAATTTGGTCATCTTGCTATTGAATTCTTATGTTTGAAGTCTCATAGGCTTTTTTATGCATCTCCAGAAGAGGTTTATTTTCATTCAATGAAGCTTTCTCTTTGGCGACCTTGCTGCTGTACTCTTGGAGAGATTCATTGAAAATAGTCTTCCGAGCGATGTATTCAGCTGATAAACCATCATACTCAGTTTGGATGAGACTTTCAAGAGTTTCACTTGACAGCCTTAGATATTCTTTAATTGGCTGTTCAAGTCACTCTACTACCTTCTCCAGTGCCGCTGCTCTCTCTTCATCATTGAACATAGCGATATTTCTGATTGTGAGAGTAATGGCAGCCTTCAAACTTTTATAATTAAGGCCTTTCTTCAAGACCGTCTTGATTAAGGCCGCTAAAGTTTTGTAGAAGGTTTCAGTATGGATCTCAACTAAGAGATTCATTTTTGCACTTGTGCTCTGAGTGGCAGCAAGGTCTACCAAATCTCTCTTCTGAATATTGGAAGCAGATGTTGTTGTGGCCTTGGTAGCAAGTTGAGTTGAATCCATTGTTGATGTTGCTACCATGGCTAACTGATTCACAGGAGATTTAGAGACAATGTCTTCAGCACTTTTATGAATTATTTCTAAAGCCATTTCTGGAGCTGAAACTACTTGAGTTTCAGTGGCGGTAATTCTTGTGGGAGGAATGGTGATCATTGTAACTGACTCTAGTTCAGACATTGTCTTCTCAGGAACTTATGCTGGATCAATAGCAATAATGGAGGATGCTATTACAACGTCTCCAGCTTCAGTTGATGAGTTGACCATATCTTCATCACCTTCATTGGCTACCGGCTCTTCAAGCTCTAGGAGAACTTCAGTTGCAGTTGGTTCTTCTACAACTGTTTCTTCATTGAAGGCCGTTTCTTCTGCAGCAGCTGCTTTTTCATCTGCATTTGGTTCTTCTGCAATTAATTCTTTTTCTCTGTTTTCAGCAAAAGAAGGAAATTCTTGCTAGGCCTCTACTTCAGGCTTTTGTTGTATTTTTATGGATAGAGAGTCTTCTTTTGAAAAAGAACTTTTTTTCTCAGACTCTATGTTCTTTTCTTAGATAATCTCTCGAGAAGGAGGAGTAGCAACAGGCTTTGCTGCAACGATGATGCCTACAAAAATTAAGCAAAATAAACTAATATACAAAATCAAAATACATAATTTTGTATAGATTTTGTGTAAATTATATTTACCTGGAGTAGGTGCAGGACGTGCCAAGAGCGAGTCGTAATCCTGATCCCACTCATCATCATCAAAGTCAAGAGCCGGTTCATCTGATAGAATGGGCTCAGGATCACTAGCATGAGTCGTGGCAGTGTCTTTAATAGCTCGTACCTTCTGGGAAGGAGTCAGATGTGCAGAAGTGCTGAGGCGTCCAGGAGATAGGAGCCCCATAGCTTCTGTTGATGCTGTGGGCTGAGAAGCTGAGGACCCTTCTCCAGGATGAGCTGAAGAAGATGCAATGTGTTGAGGCTCCTCGATAGGAGTTTCGCGCTCTGTCTAGAAGGCCCTTTAACAGTGACCTTCTTCTTATTTTCCTGGAGAGTAACAGCTGTGTTTGATTTTTGCTTTCAGGTTTTGGAGATGATAATTTGTCCCGCAGCTGGTTTCCCAACTCCCGTATGGATCACTTCCAGATACTCGTCTAGAATAGCAACATCATCGGGTACGTCCGAAGGAACCCTGACTAGTTCTTCGACGTTTCCTTCTTTAGCCCATCGGAGACTCCTCTTCATATTGTAGTCATTCGCGAAGGAGCGAATGGATGCATAAAAGCGAGCATACGTATGAAGCATTCATAGCCCTGTTGTACTTGTAGCAGTTGATACCCGGAATCTAGCACTGGTACATGTAGTGCTAAAGTACCTCCATGCTCTTGCACCATCAATTAAGTTCCCATAATAGTAGAAGTTGGTGGAGGGATTACCAACGTGAAGTTGGTCATATCCAAACTAACGAGCGAACCGACTGGGTAGGTACGGTTCGACCGCACAGTTGTCTTCATTCCTATACATCAGATGGGAGGGTCTGATGCACATTATCCATTTAAAAACTGGCGCAAGTAATAAAGTCCTCCCTTCACCTATATCTTCAAATTGCATCCCAATATAGTTAGTTGGGACTGGTGGTTTTGTACAGAAAAAGTTCCACCTGTGGAAATAGTTGAGTATTGCCCGGGTGTCTGCTATTGAAGTTGCAGTCCATGTGGCTTTATTAAACTTTTGGAGGAATACCTTCGTATCATCCCAGGGCCTGTTGGCAGCAAACTGCCGTTGTGATGCAACAATCAGCACATCAGATAAGTGTAGGACATCTCCACCCTAGGGAAATCTCTTCGGTGAGGAGCATTGTTGATCAGTTCATCACCAAATGCTCGTAAACCTGTATTTATTCGACACACAATTTCCGATAACAGGTTGATCCTGACTTTGAATACCAAACGTACTGCTGGCCATAGTATGTTTCGGTGGATCCTATCAGCTGTGCCAATCCCTGGCAGGACCTATCTCCGCAGCCATAGAGAAAGAAAGCCCACTAGCAAGGCTTCTATAGAGAGCTTTCGGCTGTCGTGTCTCAGGAAGCTCAATGCTTCGGTCCCAGCAGGGAATTCTCCAGCCTTGGTGGCCAAATATTTATCCGAAACTTATAGGTGGCCATCCAAGTATTTATTGAATGAGGAGGGATGATTGAACAAGGGTTGATAGGTTGAGCCTTGTTATCTTGAAATTTCTCTTTGTCATCCTTGGATATTCTATTCTTATGGTAGAATAGATATGTTGTCCATTTGTTGATGTAGGCTAAATGCGATCCACTTTCATATATAGTGGTGCAAGTCAGATAGTGGCACATCAATTCTTGGTAGACCTCAACCAACTAAGGATTTTTCTTCCTGATTTCTGCTAGTTCCCGGTTGGAGGAAACATATTCTTCATACGGAGCTTCACGCATTGGCAGCTTGGAGATAAATTGCATCTTATGCAGTGCAAAGCCCATCTCACCTATCGGAGTTACAAAAGTTCATATTGAACTGATATACAACTTAATTAAAGACAACAATAGGTTGTTGTTCATTGGTATACCGTGACTAGTGGAGGCTACAGCTTTAAATAATCCAATGGCTTGCAGCTCTGTTTTGAAGTTCTTCATGATCCAGGAACTAAGCTGAATCCAGTTCTGGTTATGAGGTGTCATCCACCCTGGCAGCCAAGGGTTGGCCTAGGGATATAATACCGAAGCCTTCATGAGCTTGTTTACGAACATGGGGATCTGCACTGGTTTAATCAAAGTTGAATCTTCACTCGGTGTGAATCCAGGCAGTAGACCAGCGAAAGGAATGATACCACCACTAGGAGTGCTAGTATGGTAGCCCAGTTGGTTGGCCCCGTCCCTCTTGAAAATAATTCTGCCTGGTCTACCATGACTGCTGGGAGTCAGGTTCCACAGCATCTGTCGTGGATGGGTGGCGTGTACAAATAAGGATAGGGGATAATCCCTTGCCATGTCTTGGAGATACATCGTCCTATCTTCAAATTTAAATACCCAAGCCTCCTTCTTGGGGTAGGTTTGTGATTGAAAATTATAGCATCCCCGAACATGAAGGCTGGCTTCAAAAATTGCTGGCCATCTAGCGACACCAGCAGTTCTCCATTCATCAATGACAGCAGCATCATGTCTCCTTGAGCAGCTATTAGTTGTTGTCTCTCTTCAGGGTACTTTATACCTGATTGAGAGAATTCCACATGGGACAAGTTCTCCAAGTAGTTTGAGCCCACCATACCAGCTGATGAGTCGAATACTTCTGCAAGAGGATGAATTTGCAAGTCCACTGCCAAAAGAAAAAGAAGAATCAAGTTAGTAAAAATCTAATTTGAATTTTACGCAGATGACTTATTCTAAATTTTACGCATAAAAATTAAAGACTCTGTATTAGAGAGCTTGACTATGTAAGACTTTACACTTACGCGTAGAAGTTAAGTTGATTAAAATAAAGTGCAAAAGTTCTCTATTTTCAGAATTGACTATTTGTATGCAAAGTCTTATCACTTGCGTATTTTACGCTGGCACATATATAGATGTGAGTGTATTTTATACTTTACATTGGCTCGTATAGATGTGAGCGTATGTTGTTTTTAAGCTGGCACATATAAATGTGAGCGTATTTAATGTTTTACGTTGGCACGTATAGACGTGGGTATATGTTGTTTTTACGCTGGCACATATAGATGTGGGTGTATTTTTATTTTTATGTGGGCACGTATTGACGTGAGCGTATTTTGTTGTTAACATTTTTACGCTAGCACGTATTGACGTGATCGTATTTTGTTATTTATGCTTGCACGAATAGACGTGAGCGTATTTTGTTTCTACGCTGGCACGTATAGACGTAGGCATATTTGGTGAGTTTTACGCTGATACGTATAAACGTGGGCATAAATTTTAGGGTTCGGATTCTTCTTCTTCAATGAACCCATGGCCGAACTAGGTAGAGTTCTACCTATCATTGCCGGAGCCACAGCGGGATTAGGTCTCGGGGTCGCCACTGATGTTGGAACGGTGGTCTCTGCTCGATTAGCCATCGACGAAGCAGCGGCGGGCTTCTTGCCCTTAGCGCCGGCGGAGGTCTTGCTCTTTGGTGCCTTCGGGGAGTTTGAAGATTGGGATTTCGAAGAAGAGAAGGGTATTCAAAGATTGAGAATTCATGAGAATGAATAAAGTTCTATCTCTAGAAGTTGAACTCTATTTATAGAAAATTTTTGAATTCGGTTTAAATTCCCAAAAAATACGCGGATGACTGTTGGGTATCCCAAACTTTATGCAGATGACCGTTGGGTATCCCGAATTCTACGCGGATGACTGTTGGATATCTCGAATTTTACGCTTCTTTTTAAAGTATTTCAAATTTTAGAAAAATTTGAAAACTTTGAAGGGGATCTTGTAGAAGCATAAAATAAACTTCATAGACCAAGTCAAAGAAATTGAGAATTTTATGCAAAGTCAGACTCTACGCAAGGCTCATTAAAGGACTCTATTTTAAGTCGGATTCAAATTCTACGCGAGCTCTTTTACGCAAAAGCTATACTCAAACTTTACGCGAGGGCGACAGGCTGTCAGACTGCATTGAATGCGCGTGATATTGGTCTAACAGAATGATTTTCTGACAGAAGATTGCACAGAAGCCGAGAAGATTTTTTTACCAAACCCAACGCTTGTCGTTTAGCGTGCAGATGGGCTACTTTACGCTCAAGAGACTGCTCTCTTTGCGCATAAAATCTATTCGAGATTTTACGCTCAAGGCTTTTGTGTGCGTAGAGTTTATTTGAGCGAATTATACGCTCACGGCTACTTTTCAGCCACTTTACGCAGGAAGTCTATTTTGGGTTATTTTACTCCCAGTCTGCTACTTTACGTAGGAAGTTTATTTTGGGTTATTTTTACGCACAATCTTTTATGGCTATGTGAGAACGTGATCTGTATACGTGGCATTCATGCCACACTTATTGAAGAACGTGTGTACGTGCTCTCTCCATTTTGTTCAAGTTGTGGGATACGTGTCACCATGCGTAGAGACCAAAACTATATATGGGACACGTGTCATCACGCGTAGAGGTTGATTTTTATTGTGGGTGACAGTTACTTGCATAGAGACCCAATTATGTTGCTTTTTACGCACAGAGGATCTAGTCTATAAATAGACTTATTTTTAACACTAGACATCATAAAAAGAGATATACAGAAGAGGAGATTCTGAAAAAACTCATACTTTTACAGTAATATTCCCAGAAGCATTTCTTTAACTTTTTCTCAAGAACAGGGTGAAACAAAACAGGAAAGCATTCGACTGTGCCATCAGTACCGTTGTTCGATACCTTTCTGGTGACTTAGTTCTTCCGATTGTTCATCTTTCTCAAGCAGTTCTCTTCATCATCATCGTGTGGTCCAAGGAACAAAGTGATCGCTCTCAGATCAGACTTCCATAATAATACTTCCCAGAAACAATTTATACTTTTTCTAGTTTTCTTTCAAAAGCCAATTTTAGGAATTTTGTTAAGTAAAACAGACAACCACTTGCACCACCCAGAGCACTGCCTGCTGCACCCCAGAGAGGAGGACCAGCTCTACCACCTCAGCAGCAGAGATTTGTACAGCACCAGCAGCAGCAGAGGGGAGGACCACAGCGGGGACGTGCTTACGTCATGGCCGTAGTTGAGGAGGAGAAGGCAGCTCCAGATGTTATTACCGGTTCTATTAACATATATTCATTTCCTGCCATTGCATTGTTTGATTCTGGAGCCACACCTACTTTGTATCATATGAGTTTCTGCATAGACACGGCTTCACACCTAAGCCTACTAGGAGAAACTGTCGAATTATGACAGGAGGAGGGGTAGTGCCAGTTAGTAAGATAGTGGATTGCCCTATCACTATAGCTGGGAGAGAGCTTAGGGCTCGACTTCTAGTGATGCCATTGCCCGGATTTAAGGTAGTCCTCGGCATCGACTGGATGAGCGAGCAGTTTGCTGTAACAGACTGCCATGAGGGAAAGGTTACTTTCAGCCTGTTGGGAGTTCCGCCGTTCGAAGTCAGAAGACGGATCACAGAGAGGCCAGAAGGAGTCTACTTCGGAGCAGTTACAGAAGACCAGGAGTTGCTGCACCCGCTGATTGCAAAGTTTCTCGACATCTTCCCCGAGGATTTACCAGGATTATCGCCATATCAAGATGTGGAGTTCAGCATCGACCTAGTACCCGGATCAGCGCTGAAGTCCCAGCTTTGCTACAGATCAACCCGAAGGAAGCTACAAAGTTGAAGGCCCAGATTGATGAGTTGGAAGGCAAGGGTTTTATTCGGTCCAGTGCTTCACCCTATGGAGCACCGGTACTCTTCGTGCCCAAGAAGGATGGGACTATGAGGATGTCTATCGATTATCATGCACTCAATAACATCACCATCAAGAATAAATATCCATTGCTGCGGATTGATGAGCTGTTTGATCAACTGAGTGGGGAGAAGGCATTTTCCAAGATTGATCTTCGGTCGGGATATCATCAGATGAAGGTTCAGGAGCAGGATATTCCGAAGACATCTTTCAACACCCGTTATGGCCAGTATGAATTCTTGGTGATGCCGTTCGGACTCACCAATGCCTCTGCAGAGTTTATGAACTTGATGAATAAAGTTTTTCACAAATATTTGGACAAGTTTGTCATAGTCTTCATTGACGACATCTTGATATATTCGAAGGCCGAGGAGGAGTATGTGGAGCACCTACGAATTATGCTAAAGATTCTGCGTAAGGAGAAGTTGTACGAGAAGCTCTCGAAGTGTAAGTTCTTCTTGGACAGAGTGGAGTTCTTGGGACATGTGGTGACTGGGGAGGGGATTTCTATAGATCCCAAGAAGATTAAACCAGTGGAAGCATGGGCACCTCCTAAGTCAGTAGCAGAAATTCGTAGTTTCCTTGGGCTAGCAGGATACTACCGAAAGTTCATGAAAGATTTTGCCAACATAACAGAGCCAATGACCAAGCTTACACGGAAGGACGAGGAGTTCATCTGGAGCGACGCCTGCCAGTCAGTATTTGAAGAATTGAAGAGAAGACTCACTACAGCACAAGTTTTAGCTTTGCCATCAGGATCTGGAGGGTTCATCATCTACAGTGATGCATCAGGGAAGGGCTTGAGATGTGTGCTTGAGCAGAACAAGAGGGTCATTGCTTATGCTTCTAGACAGTTGAGGCCTCATAAGAAAAATTATCTTACACATGACTTGGAGTTTGCAGTAGTCATTTTTGCCTTGAAACTGTGGAAGCACTACTTGTATGGAGAGAGAGTGTACATCTTCATGGAACACAAAAGCCTGAAGTATGTTTTCACTCAGAAGGAGCTGAATATGAGGTAGCACAGATGGCTGGAACTTATGAAGGATTTTGACATCAATCTGTAATACCATCCTGGGAAAGCGAATGTGGTAGCAGATGCTCTCAGTTGATATCCTATTGCTATGTTTCTCACTATAGATCGGCATCTTTTGGAGGATCTTGAGGGTCTGGGGATCGAAATTGTTCTTACGGGAGTCGGAGGGCAGCTGATGCACATACAGATACAGTCAGGACAGATAAAGAAGATCAAGGAGGCCCAATTTTTAGATGAGGAACTCTGATATCTCAGAGGCCAGGCAGAGGCAGGATTGCTTGACGACTTCACTATTGCAGAAGATGGATCCCTGAGGCACAAAAACCAGTTGTGTGTGCCCAAGGATTTATGGGAGGAGGTTATACAGGAGGCCCACCAGTCGTAGTATTCTATTCATCCTGGATCTACCAAGATGTATAAAGATCTGCGGGAGTATGTTTGGTGGTATAGGATGAAAAGAGAGGTTGCCAGATTTGTTTCCATATGCTTTATGTGCCAGCAAGTCAAGGCGAAGCGCCAGAGACCAGTATGATTACTCCAGCGTTTACCTATTTCAGAATAAGTGGGAACTCATCACCATGGACTTCGTCTCTGGATTACCGCATACGCCTGGTGGCAAGGATGCTATTTGGGTTATCGTAGACAGACTGACAAAGTATGCTCATTTCATTTCGTTCAAGGTAGTGCTGTCGGCCGAGAAGCTTGTAGACCTCTACATGCGACAGATTATACGGATCCACGGAGTTTCCGTGAGCATCATTTCAGACAGGGACAATCGCTTCACATCATACTTCTGGAGGAGTCTACAGCTGAGCTTGGGTTCACAGTTGAAGTTCAGCACCGCCTATCATCCACAGACGGACGGGCAGTCCTAGAGGACCATTCAGACACTGGAGGATATGCTGCGGGTTTGTGCACTCGACTTCGGTGGTTCATGGGAGGATTACTTGCACCTTGTAGAGTTTGCCTATAACAACAGTTATCAGGCTAGTATCGAGATGACCCCGTTCGAGATATTGTATGGGTGGAGATGTCGCACACCTTTATCTTGGGACGACATAGGCAAGAGGGCTTTGCTTGGGCTAAAGATGGTGGTAGACTCAGCTGAGAAGATCAGACTGATGAAAGAGCGTCTCAGGGTTGCACAGGATCGACAGAAGCACTGGGCAGACAGCAGTAGACGGCCACTGGAGTTTGTAGTTGGAGATAGAGTGTTCCTGAAGATCTCACCGGCTAGAGGCGTCATTCGTTTCGTCAGAGGAGGGAAGCTCGGTCTGAGGTATATCGGGCCCTTCGATGTGACGGCACGGATTGGCGAGGTGGCATATCGACTAGTGCTTCCAGCTAGCTTGAAGGGAGTGCACGATGTTTTTCACGTGTCCCAACTTCGACGCTATATTCCAGATCTGAGCCATGTGGTGGACTTCTCAGAGCTAGAGGTGGGTCCGAGCTTGACTTATGAGGAGCAGCCAGTGGAGATCCTTGATCAGAGGGAGAAGCAACTGCGAAATCAGACTATACCGCTTGTCTGAGTCATGTGGAGACATCATTCTCCAGGAGAGTATACGTGGAAGCACGAGGACGAGATGCGGGAGCGATATCCAATTTGTTTGCTTGATTGTATTGTTTTTTTTTGAGAATGTTAAATAAATGATTTGTGTTTAAAACATTTATTAGTTGTGTTTTTGCTTTTGAGATTTCATTATTGTCCTTCAATTCGAGGACAAAATTATTTTAAGGGGGAGAGATTTGTCACTCCACTTTTCTAGTATTTTTCAAAATCCTAGATTTATCTTCTATTTAATGATTTATTGTTTAATTAATTTTCAAATAATAAGTCTTATGACTAATTTGGAGGGAATTGAATTAAGAGCAGGAAATTCAAATTTAAAAGTTTATTGTAACTAACAAATAGTGGTCCCCACCCATTCTAACTGATTTTAAAGATTTAATGCAATATATAAAAAGGGCAAGGGCTTATTTGTTATTATGCCAATTGTGGAGGGATTTATTTACAAAATTCTCTTTTCTTATTTATGCTGAGCTGAGGAGAGAGACTCATCTATTCCTCATTTAGAGTCCGAGCTCTTCGCTTCCCCAATTGTTCGCTGGGATCTAACCCTAGCTCACGGCGGCGGCGTTCGCTGATCTCCGGCGAGATCTCGACAGCATCATCTTCTCTGCGGCGCTAGGCACATCTCCTCGAGCAACTGCGAGGCCGATTCCTACACGACATCGTCGGCGACCAGCTCTCCCGAACAGCTGCTCAACTCTTCGACGACACGCATTGAGCTCTCGACGACGACGAAGGTGGCATGGAGGGGATTCTACTCCGGCAGCTTGTTCTCAGCGATGACTCGATGTACTCCGGCGACAGACGGCAGCATCATCCATCAATCGGCATAGAGGCTGTGGTGACCGTTCTGGCTACAGTGATAGGGAGGTGTAGTTGCAGAGAAATTTTTATCTAGTATAGATCTGCGATCGATAAGCATCTGATCTTGATTATTCAAAATTCTGGGTGATTTGAGTTTTGGTGAGTAATTTTGGGTTTTCTTGTTCATTGATCAGTATTTGAAGAATTTGATCCTTGATTCTCCGCAAGAATCGACTCTGGTTCGATTCAAATCACTTCATAGGTGAGCTCTGATCTTTGTTCCTGAGAATTTATTGAGGTTGGTAGATTCTTTTGAGAGATGTTATTCTTATCAGTTATACTTATTTGATGGGGTGTCGGGTCATAGTAGGATACGATTCGTGTCCGATCTGTTGAAGACAACGTGTCTAATTTCTTGAGCCTTTGTTAGCCCGATTGCGATCACTTCAGGTGTTACTCAGGATCTTCTTGCTTACAGAATTTACTATTTTGTATATTATAGTTCATTTTGTTACGGTCGGGATGTGTCTAGCATGGTGTCCAGAGTACAGTACGTGTCCTGTAGAGTTCGTATCCACATTTGTTTCGATGATTAGTTGTTGTGACCATGAGTTGTTCGGATGGATGCAAGGACAGGTGTAGAAGCATGGAAAATACTAAAGAAAATGACTCATGCGGCCAGGAAAGACCCATGCGACGCTGAAAGCCCATGCGGCTCGGGATATCAAGCGGCACAAGGAGCTATGCGGCCCGAAGCATTCCATGCGGCTCAAAAGACACGTGGCGTGACAGTGCTCCCCTCCGATCCATGCTGCGTTAATTGCTTTGACGGCTGACCCCTATGAAAAGTTGACATACCTTACACCAAAGCAGGTAATTATGACTCTGTCATGATGATGAATCTCTAGGGAAGAGAAAGAAATCTCTGACACGATCTCCCGAGAACAACAAAATGCAACGTGGCCCTGCCACGTGGGTGTGCTTATGCGGCTCGAAGTGAAGACTTCCCATGCGGTTCAGAGTGAAGCTGTCCCATACGGCTCGAGTGGAATCATCCCTATGCGGCTCAAGAAGATCATGCCCATACGGCTCAAGCAGACACACCATTATGCGATTCATGCGGCTCATCATATGGTTCAGAAGTCTGAAGGAGGGGGCCACTGCCCAGACAGTCCTGACACGTGTCCCAAGTCTTATGCGGCCTAAAATTCATGCGGCCCAAATCTCATGCGGCCCAATCTGCATGCGGTTCCAGTCTCACCATTGGCTCTCAGGACACGTGTCCTCAGCCGATCAATCTCCCAGATTTATGGCAATCTAAGATCGGGTCGAATCCCAATGATCTGGGGCACGTGGCAGGAGAATAAATTTGATTTATTCGCAGATATGAGAGAATCATTATAAGGAAGATTTATGCCAATCAGCATTGATTGCTAATGGGGATTTGGTGTAATCTACCCTTAATAGTTCTGATTCGTCACAATCAGAAACGAATGGCCTGGATTGATCAATCCCCAAGCCGCCGCCATCTCCAAGAGCTAATCATTGGCAACCCTAGCGATCACATCCCACTATTATAAATAGCAAGGTGCCATTCCCTTGTGAGAGAGAGATATACACAAAAAAAGAAACAGAGAAGAATACGTATACACAGAGAGACTTCTCCCATAGTCAGAGAGAGAATATACACAGAGAGTGAGAAGCCAGGAGAGCAGTCAGAGAGAGAGCAAGAAGGCGTTTCTTCGTCAACGACCAAGCAGATCTTCCCCGAGTCAAGGCTGCGTACCGATCGTCCAAGGAGTAAGGCAGAGCGGCCGTCGCTTTCCCGAGCCTCTATCGTCACCCCCCAGAATCTAAAATAAACAATCGTACTTAGACTGCTGTACCTAGGTTTTCGTCCCTAGGCTTTCTTTGTACGAGCGAGTTTGTATTGTGAGTCTAAGTTCAGTCCTCCGATAATTGTTCTGTACTTTTACAATCAATGGCAAACACGATGGCGACTCTGCTGGGGACTAACTTCTCCACGTTTGAGGAGTTGGTGACGCAATCGGACGCAGCCAAACTTGGCTCTACACAACAGAAGATGGTCGTACGCTTCGACCAACAGGCGTTCGAAGAGATGCTCTCTGATGGTAGCACTGGCCCGGTCCAGAAGCGCACCAGCACCATAAAGGCTCGCAAAGAGTGGAGGCCAAAATTATTTGCTCCTCCGTAAGCCCTTGATGGGGTGCTCTCTATTGCTCAAGATGGCGAGAAAGACTCCCCTGCGGCCCTACTTCAGACCGTAGACAACTCTGCTGTCCCCAAGTCCGGCAGAAGAAAATACTATGATGCTGGACTTGTAGGGGCAAAGAGGAACTCTACGCGATCCGAGCCGCAGAAGAGTATTAGCCGCAGGAAGAAAGCCCATGCGGCTACAACCGCCGACCGCATAAAGAAAACTCATACGGCCACATCTGTCAGCCGCATAACTTATGCGGCTACAGTTGCCAACCGCACGGATGAGACTCATACGGCTATTAAAGTCAATCGCTTGCAGAAAACCCATGCGGCCACAGATGCCAACCGTATGCGGTCAGCCTGCACGGTCGTGACTCCTAACCGCATAAAGACTCATCCTACAACAAAAGACAGCCGCATGCAGACAGCCTGCACGGTACCCAATGCTAGTCGCATAGCATTCGTCCCACGCTTCTCTCGATCAGTCTTTGACCGGCTCTCATGCGGTCCTGACTCTGATCATTCTCTGGATGATAATCCAGACTCTGTGGTATTCGACTTAGACTCCTCCTATTACGCACCCACAAGTACTAAAAGGAGGAAGTCTAGGGCAGCGCGGGCTCATCAAGTCCAGACGACTGCCCCAACCTCTGACTATCGGGGCGTCCTGCTGATTATCACGCGGGCCTCTGATGGGAAGTTGTATAAAACCACTCAAGTCCAGCCCCCGGCGGCAAACAGACAAAGTGGTTCCTCTGATCTGCGTGAGGTTATCCTCCACAAACACAAAGAAAGAGAAGGAGCTTCGGGGTGTAAAGAGCCCTCACACGGACATCAATGCACCCAGATCATCGTCAACTGCTGTTGCAGCAACACGGCGGTGACGGAAGACCGGCCATCCATCTTCCAAAGACTACATCACCCGAGCTCAGAAGATAAGACACCTCCTGTTGTCTCCTGCAAGTCCACGCAGAAAGTTCTCGCCAAGGGAAGAGGGAAGAAAACGAGCATCTCCAGCCCAAAGGTGTCAACTACTGCAGCTAAGAAACCGTCGTCTAAAGGGTTATCCTCCACTGGAGTATTCCAACACACCCGTTCGAAGAAGAAAACTGCTGCAGTAGGAAGTTCGTCGTCTGCAACATTGGGGGTCGTCGGAACTGGGGGTAGCACTCCTCCAAACATCTACGACAATTCGATATTCCAGGAATACGGACTGGAGGAAGCAAATCCTCCGACGGATACAACAGACACCGACGTCCCCAAGGACATCCTAGACGAAGCAAGCTCCGAAGCCGGGGGTAGTGTTCCTTCCGAGTCTGAACCTGAAGAGAACATCCCCACATAGCCTGATGATTTCTCGATGCACGGGTACGACTCGGAGGGTACATCCTCCACCACTCCTTCCGGCACTCCTCATGTGAAGACGGTGTTCATGACAGACAGCAATCAAGGCGGTTCCGGTGATCGCCAGCGCATCGACACTTTGGAAGCCATATTGCACGCCTTGGTCAAGTCTGTAGACGAGATCAAAGCGGCGCTTCCTAATCTGCAGGGCGTGACACCTGGCCAGACAAGCACGGGTCCTCCAATCAACGTAGATTCAAATTCGGCGGCACCGAACCCGGGCAATAATCCTCCCGAAGTAACGGCTCCGACTGCGACAGATGAGACCCGAGAAGTAAGGAGATAAGTTCAAGAGCACCGAGCCATGTTCCACGCCAGAGAAAACTCTCAAGACTTTAGAATACGGCAACCATATCCTGCTGAATGGAGGGATGTTCCATTCCCACCAAGATATAAGCCGTTCAATATCAACCCCTATGATGGCAAGACCTCAGCAAGTCGGTACATCACTTACTTCGAGGTCACTACCGACCATCTGCCCCATGATGACGCTATCCTGACACGGTTATTCATTGGGGCATTGGAAGGAGTCGCCTTCGATTGGTACCGCAACCTGCCGGACAATTGCATCAATTCCTTCGCTGGCATCAAACGCCTGTTCTTGGAGAGGTTCTATGAGGTAGGGCAGGACGTCACGATGTCTACCCTCATGGACGTCATTCAAGGAAAGAAAAAGCTGACGAGGAATTACATTGAGCGGTTTCGTCAAACCATAATGAAGTTACCATCTGGCAACCCGGACTCCTCCTTGATCGAAATTTGCCAAAAGAGACTGCTCCCAACAATCAGTCTCTGGATGGGCGAGAGTCAATTCAAGGACTGGAAGGCTTTTATCATTAGTGCTATAAGTGCCGAAGAACGATTAAAGAAGGCTCGCCAACTGGGATTACATATCTCAGAGGGAGAGAACAAGAGCAAGCGTCCCAGCACCAACGACAATGGGGATAGCACCTCCAACAACCGGGACAACAGAGGCAAGCAGGCTATGGTGGCCGATACAGCCCAGAAGCTTGAGTCGCAACCTGCGGACAAACAATGGCCTCAAATCACTTACTCTTTTGAAGACGGTCACGTCAAGCCTATCTTGGACATGCTCATACAAGGAGATAGGATTCAGCTTCCTCCACCAAGACGGGAGCCTCGGCCGGCTGATCTGGAGAACCCAAAGTTCTGCCATTACCACCGCTACGTCCACCATGCTACGCACGACTGCTACCAACTGAAATGATATATCCAGAACCTCATCGATTCGAACGCTCTAGCCATCGATTTCGAGGAGATAACCGTGGCAGCCAACATGGTGTCCGTACAATTCGACAGCTTCCCTCCAACAGAGACCCAGGACGGGGTTATACCCATCCCTCTGGCAACGATGGAGATTGCTAATCTCCCACCTGCTCAAGTTGCTGGTCTAGTACCCCTCACCACATCACGAGGGGAAATCATGTGGGTCCATCCGGACCTAGTCCACGAGGTAACTCAGTCCACTCCATCTTCTAAAAAAAAAGTGGAAAAGTCAGATCCTGCCGTACCACCTCAGCAGATGAAGAGGAAGTCACGGCCGTTGTTACTCGATCCAGAGCACAATCTCAACCTGTGGCTGAAAACTCGACTGATGATCATCCGCCCATTACCACGGATGCTTCGGGACCGGCTCAGCCTTCGACGACCGACAAGCCTAGGCCGAAGGAGACTCGCTTCGACAAATCCCTCCGAAAGAAAACATCTCAGGGGCTGAAGAGGCCCTACAACTTCGACATCTTGGCACAATTGGCCAATACACCGGCCAAATTGTCCTTATATGAACTCCTGAGGCTCTCAAAGGATGTCCGCACAGCCTTGAGCGATGCACTTCAAAATGCCGACGCGTACCTGGCTCAGGTCAACCTCACGGGAGAAAATCAGCCCGCAGACCTCCAAGACAGTGCCTGTACGGGAGCAATGGCCAACATCATCTTCACTCCACAAGACATGCTCATCAAGACTAATCTACACGATCGCCCATTATACTACACAGGCTACATCGGCGATATAAAGGTGGACCGGATGCACATTGACCCTGGGTCTTCCATAAGCATCATTCCAAAAGGACTACTGTATCATCTTCGTATCCCGATGCATCGCCTGACCCCTACAAACACCGCCATCAGCGGGTTCAATTCGGGCAGGAGCTACCCAATCGGGAAGATCCGTCTGAAATGTCCGATTGGCGATCTCCAATCAGAAGTCACTTGCTACGTCATAGATGCCGACACTTCATACAATATCCTTTTGGGGCGCCCTTGGATACACGATTACATGATCGTGCCTTCCACGCTACACCAATGCTTCAAATATGTCGACAAGCACGACTTCGTGAGGACAGAATTTGCTGACTTCGATCCTTTCAAAGGGGTCGAATCTTATTAATCGGACTCCTGCCTATACGAAAAGTCGAAGAGGCACCTTGAAGGAGGAAGTAAACAAACTGATGTTGAAGCAACCACGGGATCAGAAGAACCTCTGACAATCCACCTCCAGGCTCGCAAACCAGGCAATTCTGCACCCCTTACAGCCACGTTGCGTAAGGACGCGATCTGCCTCTCGGCACAGGAAGAGCAGTTGAGAATCCGGTTGCCAAGGTCCGGCCAGGTACCGAGACCCACGACAGGGCCGCTTACCATCAGATTGCCGAGAGTCGGTCAATCCCAAACAGAGAAGCTCAATCCCTCCGATAGACCTCTGACGATACGCCTGCCTAAGAAAGGTCGTCACCCCGATGCGAGGTCTGACACTTCAAGCGAACCAGCCACCCCTTGCTCCACATCAAGTGCCAGACTGGGGGTTGCTAGTCTACCGACAACCCCACGCTCCGCTCCGTCTGTTGAGCCTCTGAAGATCAAGCTGACTAGGACGCCCTCTCAATCTTCATTCACACAGGGGGTAGCCGAAGAGGAACCAGAGCTAGCCAAGTATGTGGCTGCCCACACTGACACTCCCTCCGCAGATGATGTAATCCCTCTAGAAAAGATACCTTATTTCATCAATAAAGGGTTATCTTTGAACAATACCGAGCTCAATAAGCTATGTACAATGTATGCTATGGAACACGGTATAGGCACTCACCTACATACACAGGTGACAAATGTGTACACCGCTATCCAGCTTACTCCAGTAGAAGACGCTTACCAATAATCGAGGGAGGGGACCACCCAATCATCTTCGGCCGGACGAACAACCCGCATCCCCTCGCCATGGAAGAAGTCGACTTCGGGTCAGATGCTGGAAGACTGCCTCTGTATCTCTATAGCCCTCAATCCAAATATCTCATGCAGAAATAGGGGTATGATCTAGAGACAACGCCAGGACTGAACTACGGCACTGGACGACGATTACCTTTGAAGACGCCAGCCCCGGCAGGCAAACCACGGAACTACTATAACAAAACCCGATACGGTTTAGGGTATGTAACGCCTACGACGACCCCTGAAAGCTCAGATGAAGAATGCGACTGGCAGTCACATTCAACCGGATCACCGACTTCCGACTCATATACCAGCATCGAAGATGTGTTCAGATGAGTCATGTCAGTCAACATGGTATTTACCGACGCTTACGAGGAAGACGAAGACATCCCCGAAATCCTTGAGATAGAGCCATGGGCCCAGCAATTAGATGCACAATAGGAAAAGCAGTTCGAACTGAGAGAACCTCCTACTGAAGATGAGGTCATACAAGTGGATCTCGGCAGCGAATCTTCTCCAAAACCGATCTTTATCAGTAAAAGCCTAACTGACGAAGAACGAGAGTCGCTATTAGAACTTGTCAGAGAATACATTGATGTGTTCGCCTGGAGCTATGAAGACATGCCGGGGTTAAATCCTGACATCGCTCTCCACAAACTCAATATACGGCCAGAAGCAAAGCCAGTCAAGCAGCAACAACGACGCTTCTGCCCAGGCGTAATGGACGCGATCGAAGCCGAAGTCAACAAGCTAATAGCCAGCGGCTTCATTCGTGAAGAGCAACATCCTGATTGGGTCGCCAATATAGTACCCGTCCTCAAGAAGAATGGAAAGATTCGAATCTGCATCGACTTCCGCAACCTGAACGAGGCATGCCCCAAAGATAAATTTCCCCTTCCTATCACAGACATCATGATCGACAATACATACGGCTTTGAACGTATGTCATTCATGGATGGATTCTCGGGGTACAATCAAATCAAGATGTCTCCCGACGACGAAAAGCACACTTCATTCCGAACCCCGATTGGCACATACTGCTACACAATCATGCCATTCGGTCTAAAGAATACTGGCGCTACATATCAGCGAGCCATGAGTATTATTTTCAGAGAACATTTGCGTAAGACAGTGGAATGCTATGTCGACGACATCGTCGTCAAGAGTCGCCGTAAGGAAGATCATCTGCAAGACCTGAGAACGGTGTTCAACTTAATGCGAGCCCACAATCTGAAGATGAACCCTACAAAATCGTTCTTGGGCGTATCCAGCAGAAAGTTCTTGGGCTTCATCATCACTGCACGGGGTATCCATGTAGACCCCGAGAAAACGAAGGCAATCATGGAGATGGGTCCCCCGAGAAATCTCCGTGAACTTAGAGGCCTCCAAGGGAGGCTAGCTTATATCAGGAGGTTCATTTCCAATCTCTCCGGGCGATGCCGACCGTTCACCCACCTCATGAAGAAGGGAGTCTCATTCGTATGGGACGAGGAATGCCAGCGCGCTTTCGATGACATCAAAGAATATTTATCAAATCCTCTAGTCATGGTGGCCCCGGTCCCTGGAAAACCATTCCTGCTCTATGTACGAGCAATGGAACACTCCCTCGGTGCCCTGCTGGCACAAAATAATGACGCAGGCCACGAGCAGGCCATTTACTATCTCAGCCGAATGATGGTCGGGCCCGAACACCGATATACCGCTGTGGAGAAAGAATGCCTCGCCCTGGTATTCGCCATTCAAAAGACGCGGTACTATGTCACGGGGCAAACCATACATGTGATCTCACGAATCAACCCTCTCAGGGTCCTCATGACCAAACCAGGGGCACTCAGCTCCCGCCTCGCTACATGGGCGATATTGCTGTCCCCCTATCATATGATCTTCGTCCCGCAGATGGCTGTCAAAGGTCATGCCCTGGCAGACTTTTTGGCGGCCCATCCAGGATCGGAATCATCCAGAATATATGAAAAAATCCCAGATGAGGTCGCCGATTCAAATACAACCACCCACGATAACATATGGCGGATGTTCTTCGATGGCGCTTCAAGAACCGGACCCAAGGGAAACATCGTCGTCAGAATCGGAGCAGTATTGGTCTCTCCTACCGGGCTAGTGATCAATCGCGCCTACTCTCTCACGGAACCCTGCTCTAACAATGTGGCCGAGTACAATGCTTTGGTCATTGGCCTCCAACTCGCAAGAAAACTGGGGGTAGAATACCTTGAAGCATACGGCGATTTGTAATTAATCGTCAACCAGATTCGGGGGACGTACGAAGTCCGCCATGAAGACATGATCCCCTACCACCAAATAGCGATCAACATTATCTCATCATTCGAGGGATTCTTCATCGAACACGTCCCCAGACTCCAAAATATCGAAGCTGATGCCCTAGCAGGCCTGGCTGCTTTCCTAGCAGTGCCAAACCACTCTCATCATTCGGTCGATGCAATCGTCCATGAGCTGGTCTGCCCCAAGAATAACGTTCAAGCCATGGCGAGCTATTCTGCTCAGATGATCGACGAAGCGCCAGACTGGAGACAACCATTCATAGACTTCGTGGTCTACGACATCCTGCCCGAGAACCGAAGGAGGCTACTTCTATCAGACGGCGTTCTCTCAGATTCTTCTACGATACAGAGACAAAAATGCTGTATCGCCGCTCCTACGACGGATTACTACTTCGATGCTTGTCGAACGCAGAAGCTAAAGAAGCCATACGAGAGGCTCATGACGGTGTCTGCGGGGCCCATCAGCCTGGCCCTAAGCTGCAAGACTGCCTTCGCCGGATGGGCTACTACTGGCCCACGATGGTGGCTGATGCAATAGATTATGCCCGAAAATACAAGGCCTGCCAAGTCCACGCAGACTTCATTCACCAACCATCCGAATTTCTACATCCGACAGTGGCGTCCTGGCCATTCGAAGCATGGGGAATGGATATCATTGGTCCAATCACCCCACATTCCTCCCGAGGACATCGCTTCATACTTGCGATCACTGATTACTTCTCAAAGTGGGCAGAAGCTGTCCCACTCACCGAAGTCAAGACTTCGAACGTAATCAGCTTTCTGAAGCACCACGTCATCTACCGCTTTGGACTGCCCCGAAGGATCATCCATGAAAATGGTCCGCAGTTTATAAGCCACGCATTCTACCGATTCTGCGACAAACACCGCATTCAGAATATCGCTTCGACACCATACAACCCGACAGCAAACGGGTTAGCAGAGGCATTCAACAAAACAATCATCAAACTCCTCAAGAAATTTGTCTCCTCCAACAAACGCGACTGGAACGAGAAGCTCGGCGAGTGCTTATGGGCTTATCGTACCACGGTTCGAACAGCCACCGGGAATAAACCATTCTCTCTGGTGTACGGGAGTGAGGCAGTTCTCCCATTAGAGACTCAGATTCCCTCACTCCGAGTCGCCCTCACTTATCAATTGACAACGGATGACAACTACCGACGTCGACTACAAGAGTTAGAGGCCTTAGATAAAAAACGCCTCCTAGCTCAGCAAAGGATCGAATTATACCAAGCACGCATCTCAGGAGCCTTCAACAAAAAGGTTAAAGTCAGAACATTTCAAGTGGGCGATCTTGTTTTGGCAGTCAGGAGGCCAATGGTCATGACTCACAAGACCACCGGCAAGTTCCAGCCAAAATAGGAAGGCCCATTTATCATCAAGGCCGTGTTCTCCAATGGTGCTTACCGCCTCGCCAAGTAGAACAGAGACTTGCTCATGTTGCCCATCAACGGCAAGTTCCTGAAGAAATACTATGTTTAAACAATATTTTCCAGATTTTCGAGTTATGTGCCCGCTGGTACCACTGAACTCAACCCCCTAATTTTCTAACTTATTGAGTCACGTACCCTCTTGTACCGCTGAACTCATATCCCAAATTCCCAAGTCATGTACCTGCTGGTACCTCTGAACTTATACTTTGATTCCAACATTCACAGATTTTTGAGTCATGTACCCGCATGTACCGCTGAACTCATGTCCTTCTTCCATAAACATATCCCAAATTCCCAAGTCATGTACCTGCTGGTACCTCTGAACTTACACTTTGATTCCAACATTCATGGATTGTCGAGTTATGTGCCCATCGATATCCCTGAACTTACATCCCGGTCACTCTTTTGAAAGAAAGTCATGTATAATCATACCGCTGAACTTTCTTCCTACAAGAGATCCTCCCTCATGATCTAATACATGCACTCCCAGTGCACAACAAAGGTAACGGATCCACAAATTTCCAAGACGACCATGTCCTCATCACCTCTGAGTCGTCCCATTTCCGCCAAAAACAAATCACCCCTACATAGAATTTCCATGTCCTCATTACCTCTGAGTTATTCTATGTACCCCCCCGTCAAAGAAACCCTCATGCTCACTATGTCCTCAGCACCTCTGAGTCAGTATGATTGGTTCCTTTCTTTTAAACTTATTGTCCGTATCCAAAACCAGGGTATGTTAGGGACAATGGGTCCACGCAAAATGACCCGATAAAAGGATTATTACAAAGCAAAAGAGTGAAGCAAATATATATTCCATTCAGTCAGAAATCAGTTACATCCACACGGTTACAGGAAAGTTCTTCATTACAGACAAGACACCTCAAACCCCTAGTTACAAAAATGCATATACAACTCCTTCAACCACATTACGTATGAAGGGTGCAACTGAGGAAGATCCTCGTCCAGAATAGGAGAATCAGGATTCCCAGTGGTGTCACCCTCAGCAGTCTCGACAGTGGGGAGGACGTCGTCCCTCTCAGGCTCCGATTCTTCTTTCATTGTCTCCTTCTTAACAGAGGAAGGTCCCTGATTGACGCCAGGGAGCGACGGATCCTCTACCACTGCAATATCAGTACTCGGTGGAGACACTATAAGGACCAAAAGACAAAAAAAAAAGTGATAAGAAATGATGAAAATAGTCAGAAGATATTTAGAAGTGTTCATGCGGCTCGTTTAAAGACAACTCTTATGCGGCTTAGGCATGGAATATATTCCATGCGGCTCATAGGATTTGTATGCAGACCACGTAATCTAAAAAGCTCGTATCAAAATGATTATGCACGAAGCAAGATAGCAGAGCAGCATCTTCTAGGGTTTCAGAGCACCCAATCTTCCGTACAGTCCTTACCTTCGACGACAACATGAACATCAAGACGAACGGGGGGTGCGGCAATTGAAGACGAAGCCGACTTCCTGCTCCTAGCCACAACCTTCTTCACTGCCTTGGAAGCCCTAGGTGCCATCGTGGTTTGTCAGTTGGAAGAAGAAAGCAAGACAGAAATCTTAATCAGAAAGAGTCTAAGAGAGAAATCCTTCTAAATACCCTTCCATTTATAGAGAAAGGAGGACCAAGACCGACGCTTCGTACAAAGTAGTCGACTCTTCGGCTATCGATACTGACTAGTTAATTAGAGGTCAGAAATTCCTAGCATCCTGCCCCAAAAAGGTTTGCATGCATGACATAATTGCGTGGCGAGAAGCTATGCGGCTGAACAATCTATGCGGCCAGGATCTCTATGCGGTCAGGGTTTCATATGCGGAGTACGGCCATGCTTCTTATTCAAAGTATTTCAATTTTATAAATTTAAAACTTTAAAGGGGGTCCTGTAGAAGCATGGAAAATACTAAAGAAAATGACTCATACGGCCAGGAAAGACCCATGCGGCGCTGAAAGCCCGTGCGGCTCGGGGTATCAAGCGGCACAAGGAGCTATGCGGCCCGAAGCATTCCATGCGGCTCAGAAGACACGTGGCGTGACAGTGCTCCCCTCCGATCCATGCTGCGTTAATTGCTTTGACGGCTGACCCCTTAAGTTGACAGACCTGACACCAAAGCAGGTAATTATGACTCTGTCATGATGATGAATCTCTAGGGAAGAGAAAGAAATCTCTGACACGATCCCCCGAGAACAACAAAATGCCACGTGGCCCTGCCACGTGGGTGTGCTTATGCGGCTCGAAGTGAAGACTTCCCATGCGGTTCAGAGCGAAGTTGTCCCATGCGGCTCGAGTGAAATCATCCCTATGCGGCCCAAGAAGATCATGCCCATGCGGCTCAAGCAGACACACCATTATGTGGTTCATGCGGCTCATCATATGGTTCAGAAGTCTGAAGGAGGGGGCCACTGCCCAGACAGTCCTGACACGTGTCCCAAGTCTTATGCGGCCCAAAATTTATGCGGCCCAAATCTCATGCGGCCCAATCTGCATGCGGTTCCAGTCTCACCATTGGCTCTCAGGACACGTGTCCTCAGCCGATCAATCTCCCAGATTTATGGCAATCCAAGATCGGGTCGAATCCCAATGATCTGGGGCACGTGGCAGGAGAATAAATTTGATTTATTCGCAGATATGAGAGAATCATTATAAGGAAGATTTATGCCAATCAGCATTGATTGCTAATGGGGATTTGGTGTAATCTACCCTTAATGGTTCTGATTGGTCACAATCAGAAACGAACGGCCTAGATTGATCAATCCCCAAGCCGCCGCCATCTCCAAGAGCTAATCATTGGCAACCCTAGCGATCACATCCCACTATTATAAATAGCAAGGTACCATTCCCTTGTGTGAGAGAGAGAGATATACAAAAAAAGAATCAGAGAAGAATACGTATACACAGAGAGACTTCCTCCATAGTCAGAGAGAGAATATACACAGAGAGAGAGAAGCCAGGAGAACAATCAGAGAGAGAGCAAGAAGGCGTTTCTTCGTCAACGACCAAGCAGATCTTCCCCGAGTCAAGGCTGCGTACCGATCGTCCAAGGAGTAAGGCAGAGCGGCCGTCGCTTTCCTGAGCCTCTATCGTCACCCTCCAGAATCTAAAATAAATAATCGTACTTAGACTGCTGTACCTAGGTTTTCGTCCCTAGGCTTTCTTTGTACGAGCGAGTTTGTATTGTGAGTCTAAGTTCAGTCCTCCGGTAATTGTTCTGTACTTTTACAATCAATGGCAAACAACAGGGAGTAGCGGAAAGCAGAGTGTGATGCTCGGGTCGGAACCAGCCTGGGTTGGGGTCGTGTATGTATTCAATGGTGTCATGGTGTGTCCAGGGATGGATCCAGTTCGTGTCCTCCTGTGTTCATATTCGCGTAGACGGGGGGGCTGATTGTCCTGAAAGCTACCTTTATATTTCAAATTCTTGGTTTTCATATATATGTACATTCTGTTATTTGATCTTTGAATTCTATTGATTGTGTATATATTTCCTGGGATTTTGATTAGAGTTAATGAGTTTGATTTTCTTATGAACATTTGGAATGCAATAGTTTATATGTGAGTTATATTCCTGAATGTATGTTCTAATTTATGATAGGTCATGTATTATATCTATAATTATTGGAATTGTTGACCAAGGCTGGGAGATTATGAACAAATATGAATGTTATATATATGAGGTGGAGATTATGTTATGGTTGATATGCATGCTGGATTGGCATAGGGCTTTGTTGGTTTCGGCTTCGTAACTAGGTGCAATCCTTAGTCCTTTGGACTGTGTTAATGCAAGGATAGGTTACGAAGGCTACCTATTGAGCATGGTGTCCAGTAAATTTTAAATTGTACAGATGACTTTAGAGACTATGAAATACTAGAGTATTACGCATATCTTGTCAGGTTGCCTCCCTAATTTCTTTATTGGGCTAATATTAAAATAGCTATACCTAAGCATTGGAATAAATTATTTTATAAAATATCAGATAGTCAGTTACTAGTTAAATTTCTAAATATTAGTAGACTAGTAATGTGGTTTTATTCTTAACCAACTAAAATATCTTATAAATACTTCATAGTTAAATATGGTTAGAAGTTACAAGATATCTAGCTAGAACTTGATTAGAAATTAATCAGCTTGTATCAAATCATTTCTAGGTGGACATTCAGATCTATATCCCACATTTGATCACCCGGAGCAAGGCAAGTATACTCCTCGGACTTGTCCATTTTCTCATGTCTTGTATATTCATTCTTGTATCTTCTGGTTGACATAATATATCATGAGATTGTCTTTTATCATGTTTTTGAGTTTACTTGTGTCTGGGAGAAAAAATACTACAGATGTATGATCAAACCCGAGTTACTATTCATGTGAATAGCTTAGGCCCTGTATCGTGCATGCGGGACCGAAGCCATACCATTTCATGTTTCCTGAATCTACCCAAGCCGATCACACACTCTGGATGTATTTCGATATATTACACACTTCAGGATTCATGTTGTATTTTATTTCAGGACTCATTTCATGTTTCCTGTATTTACTTTTCAGTATTCATGTTCATGTTTCATATCTTTTTCTCATTTCTCGTACTCTATATATATTTCATGTGTTCTTGTTCATACCATGATGTTCATGTTCATATCCTTGGATATACTTAGCTCCGTTCCTGACTAGAATATATTGCAGGTGAGTTGGAGGCTATCTGTGACACTTACTACGGGCAGGAGCCTGGAGGCACCTATGAGCCAGTTGATGTTGTCCAGGACTTAGAGGCTGAGGAAGCCTAGTATTTTCTTTTTTTAGTTTTATCTGGACTTGTACTAGAGACATTAGTATATTTTTATTTTCTGGAATTGTAATAACTCTTAGACTTGTATTTGAGATTCTGGGATTCGATATTAGATGCTGTGATTTAGTTTCATTCTTATCTGGATTTATAGTTTTTTCTAGATGTTGGTACAGCTTACTTCATCATGTCTAACAACGAAGGCTGGGCATGTCCGACTCGTGTCCGATTATTCGGGAGCGGGTCGTGACACTAAGGGTCAGATGACACAGGAGTATGTGTGGTCTTGGTCTCTCCAGACAATATGGTCGTCCAGCGTGCCTATTCTCTCGCAGAGCCATAGTCCAATAATGTGGCGAAGTACAACACCCTTATTATCGTGCTCCAGTTAGCAAGACAACGGGGGGTCAAATACCTTTAGTCCTATGGCGATTCGAAACTCATCGTCAACCAGGTTCGAGAACAATATGAGGTCCGTCACGAATAACATATGTCTCGGCTAACTGGAGCACATTTATATAACCCCTAAGTGCCGAAGCGGCCATGCATATCATCTCTACCTTCACTAGTTTCTTCATAGAACATATGTTTCGGCTACAAAATCTAGAGGCCGACGGTCTGGCTGGCATGGCTGCCTCCTTGGCAGCACCTCTTGGGACCCAGTACTTCATTATAGTAATTGGTCAAGAACTCGTATGCCCCAAAAATAGCTTATGCATGTGCCTAAACCATGCTATATAATCAAACACTAATGTCAATGTCAAGGACTGGCATTTTTTATTTTTAGACTTCACAGTCTACAGAATCCTCCCGGACGACCCAAAGGAAGTCGTGTCTATCAAAAGAAGCTCTCTCTGGTTCTACTATGATACAATAATTAAATGTTGTATCAACGTTCATACGATGGACTTTTCCTCCGATGTTTATCAAACAAGAAGACGATTGAAGCTCTTCAGGAGGCCCACAACTATACCTGCAAAACTCATCAACCCCATCCTAAGCTACAGGACCGACTCCGACGTATGGGTTATTATTGGCCCACTATGATGGCGGATGCCGTCAAATATTCAAAAAATGTCGAGTGTGCCAGTTGTATGCTGATTTCATTCATCGACCTTCGTAGTTCCTATACCCTACGGTCATGTCTTGGCCATTTGAAGCCTAGGGTATGGACATAGTCGGTCCAATCACTCCCCCATCATCCAGAGGGCATCGCTTCATCTTAGGAATTATCGGCTACTTCTTTAAGTGGGTGGAAGCAGTACCTCTATCAGAGGTAAAAAGATCAAAGGTAATTAGCTTCATTAAGCATCATATCATCTACCATTTTGGAGTACCCCAAAGGATCATCTACGATAACAATCCACAATTTATAAGCCATATGTTCAACAGATTCTGTGATAAGAATCATATCCAAAATGTGGCATCTACTGTCTATAACCCAGCAATGAATGGATTGGCCGAGGCCTTCAACAAGACGATCGTCGAACTCCTCAAGAAAGTCGTGTCATAATAAACGCGACTGGGATGAGAAGTTGGGTGAATGCCTATGGGCCTACTGCACAACGGTCAGGACTACAACGGGTAACACACCATTTTTACTGGTATATGGGAGCATAGTGGTCCTTCCTTTCGAAGTCCAGATCCCCTCGCTACGAGTGGCTATTATAATCCAGTTAACAAACGAAGACAGTCAACATCGCCGACTACAATAGTTAGAGGCACTCGATAAGAAACGTCTTCTGGCTCAACAGCGCATCGAGCTCTATCAGGCTCGCATTCCTAGAGCCTTCAATAAAAAGGTTAAACAGAGAACGTTCCAAGTGGGTGACCTTATCCTATCAGTCAGAGGCCAAAGGTGATGACTCGTAAAACAGCCAGAAAGTTCGAACCCAAATAGGAAGGCCCCTTTACCATAGAGGCAGTGTACTCTAACGGCACCTACCAACTCGTAAAACCTAACGGAGACTTGTTAATGATGTCAATCAACAACAAGTTCCTAAAGAAATACTACGTTTGAAACATCAACTTCTATTTCCACATCCTCAGTAAATATCTATGAATCCGACAATCGGGTTCACCCCTCTCGATCATGATATATTTCTGGAGCCCAGCTGTTCTAGGACATTCCCTCATTATTTCTCCAGTAGAAAACATCCAAGTCCATATGACCTCTGATTGTTTTCTATATCCCTAAAGAGTTTAGTCTTACATCTGAATAAGATGACTCTAGATGAAGGTTTACCACGTCCTCATCACCTCTGAGTAAAAATTCTCATTTAGCAACCTCTGTGTTGCTATATTCCACACATAGAACATCCATGTCCATATTACCTCTGAGTTGTTCCCCATATCCCTACAGAGTTATTCTTACCACGTTTATATAACCCCTAAGTAAGAAAATTCTATCACAAACCTCATGTTTATCACGTCCACATCACCTATGAGTAAACATGTTTGCAAATCGAATCTCCATTATCATCTCAACTTACCATCTGTACCTAAAACCAAAGTGCGTTAAAGATGCCAAGTCCATAAAATCTCACACAAGTTCATGACTAAATGAACAAACAAAGTTCTTTATTTCTTTCAAAAGGAAAAATGAACTACATTTCAAAATAAGTAAAAAGCTAAAAAAAAAGAATAAAGCTAAGGATCAGCACACAGCTCATCGATACGACGCTTTAATGCTTCGGCCTTGGAATGGACGTTCGCTAAAGCTCAGTGTTTCGACTCACGGTATATCGCTCCTACGTCCTTGAAGGCAACGATGTCGGCATGTTTTGGCGTCCTGTTCTGCCCTATTTTCGGTCAGCTGGGCTACATTTTGAGTAAGCTCTGCTGCCTCGTGACTCAGTGTGTCCTGCTTAGTTGCCGCTTGTTCGACATGACAAAATATTGAACGAACTTTTTATATATTGAACGTAAAAAAGTTTACAATTGATTCTTATACGAAGAAATCTAAGTACAAAAGTTTTTGGAAAAGTGTGGCGGTGGAGATAGGACAATGTAGCGGCTCCTTTACTCCGTTAACGATTCGATGATGATATGAGACTTGCTCTGACTTTTTGGGGCCTTCGATGGAACTCTAGGGTTGCCAATCAGGAGGACGCAAAGTTGAAGATTTTGATAATTCTATGGATCTTCTTCTCCTTGTCGATCATGTTATTTGGGGGAAAACCTCTCCTACTTATAGGAGAGAGGGGCACATATGTAATATGCATTAGGGTTTTGAGATATGAAGGAATCTGTCGTCCTTGTACGGTGCGGGTTTCTGTGGCGCTGACACGTGGCGGGTGTTGAGATTCCACTCAAATGAGATCTCTGGTGGTTATCAAAATAACCGAAAAAGATGACACGTGGCGTGTGTCGATTTGCTTGTTCGTAGCCGAACAAATATTGGGATTTTATCTCAGATTTGGATTTTGTGTAATCTTCGTCCGAGATTTAAATCAATCTGATGATATTCGCATTTATCAACTTGATCAATCCCAATCCTATCTTTGAGAGATGTAATTTAAGCAAACCGATTGGGTGGGACCATGTCGTCTGTGCTTCAGGTAAGGCTAGCTACGCTTCTGGGGCGACGAGTAGACCGTGCTTCTTGAGACGACAGAGCCTCTGTGCTTTAGGGCGACAAGCGGACTATGTTTCGAAGACAATGGGGCCTCTGTGCTTTTAGGGGCAACGAGTAGGCTATGTTTCGGGTAAAGTCACTATGCTTTAGGGCGACGAGTAGGTTGCACCTTCAGATAGACCATTTTATTGTGCTTTAGAGTAGCAGTTGGGCTTGTGCCGGAGGCAAACGGTGTCTCCTAAGCTTTGCTGAGAAAAAGGGGCCATTGAACGGGCCCGTACTTAGATCGAAGCAGCTGTCTGCGCTTCTGAGATGGGGATGTGCTGTCTGTGCCTTAGAGGCAAAGGGACATAGTGGGGTACATACTGTAACCCCTCATCCCAAAATTTTTATATAATATTTTATTTATTTATTTATTTGAATTAAATGGTGTTTTTGAGTTTTTTTAATTATTTAGCTAATTTTACGGTTGATGATTTTAGCCATAGTGGAGTTTTGGAGTACATGATGACTAGGAATCGTGGCACGGATAGTGCAATGGCGTGCTTTGGCTAGTGTATTAGCCCTGCCAAGGAAGGCCGAGCCATAGTAATGTCCTAACTAGGAAAAACCGGGCCAAGTTGCGACTTAATCCCATAGAACGTTTTTAGTTATTTATTAATTATATTATTGAGTTAGGGAAATAAATTATACCATTTTAGCCCAGACTGGACCCGAACTGAGCTCAAGCCCATGTAGTCAGGCGGTACGTCCAATGACATTCGTCTTGACATATTTTCGTTAGATTGCGTTATATTCCATTTTAATAAACTAAAGAATATTCTAAATATTTGTATTTAAATGTTATAATTATTATTAGTTTGATATTCAGTGATATTTGTATAGATACGTCCTGGTACAATTTAGGATTATTAGACTGCAAAATGGTATATATATGCCATTATTGATTTATTGTTATTATTATTATTATTATTATTGTTATTATTATTATTATTATTATTATTTATTATTAAGGAGGATATTCTTATATAATAGTATTTTTATTATTGATTATTTTATTTTAAATAAATGTTATAGTACATAGATTATATATTATTATATTTTCATATATAAATAATTGCTGATAAAGTATATGCATGGGAGTATATAGAGATGTATATATATATATATATATTCATGTATATATAAATATCTTAGTAATGTAATAAAAAAAACACAGTTATAGTAATAACCCACGAGATATTGGTGGGACCAATATCTCGTGAGTCTCAAAAACCCTCCTGAACCCGCACCTAAGCTAACCCAGCAAACCGAGAGCAGAGTACATCAATACTCGGTTATACATATATATATATATTAGCCGAGAAATAGAGAGAGAGAGGGAGATCGAGAGGAGAACGACCAAACCCTAACTCCTACGCAACGCCACCACATGGGCGACCCCCCCAGGTCGGTGCGCGCCGCCCCGACTCCGGCCGACCACCGCCACCACGCCGGAGCACCCACGTGCGCGGCCTGAGCCGAGGACCACAGCAGCTTTTCGCAGTGGAGGTACCACTTCGCGATCGATTTTCCTCACACATACTTCATTGTTTTTGATTCCATAAATTCCTAGGGCTAGCCCATATAACCATCTAGGGACACGTCCAGATGGTTTGTATTGAGTCGATCCAGAGTCGACTCGAAGTTGACTCGAAGTCGACGAAAAACCTTGCCTCAAAACAAAGTATAGGACAGCCCCGACCCTAAATTGGAAGTCAATTTTTTGCCAATCGACCGACAGTTTCAAAATTTTGTCTAAATAAGGTTTTAGACAACCTATAGGACTTGAAGATCCTTTTGGTAGTTTCTGATTTCGTCTAATATGTCTCGAGAAAACAATTGCTAAAAATTAAGAAAAATAGTTTTAGAAAAACAAAATTTTTAGAGAAAACTCATCCACACGACGTGTGTCCCGCCATTCCGGGCAACGTGGTCGCGAACCAAAAGCATCAAAAGCTGCATAACGGCTTCGTGGTCATGTGGGCTTTGGCGGAATTCAAATTGGTCGCGTGTTCGCGATGAACACACGCGACGAATTTGATGCGTATCCGTCGAAAATCCCCGTATCGTGCACTTTACAAACTTCTCAATTACTTTGTGCACGCTCGTCAGATCGAGACGAAACTTACGCCAGCAGAACCGTATCATTTTTCTGGTCCTGTATGCCAAGTTTGGTCCGAGTCTGAGACCGTTGATAAAATCACCGTTTTGCGGGCCCTACGGTCCCATTCAACGGGCGATTTTGTGCACGGCCCGCCAGAATCCAACTTTGGACATACGGTTGGTTTCGTATCGGAAAACTAGATCCGTAGACATATAGTTTGATGATTTTAGAGACCTTTGACTCTGGTACGCTTTTCGGTGCAAAGCGGGTCCAACGGCGGACATCGTTTTGGCCCAAAAATTACTGTTTTGCCCCTGTGTCCAGAATTAGACTTAAGGATAGACAATTCTAGCTAATTTGACTATTCTGAGATCATTGGTAATGTTTATTTCAGCTTTCGGGCACTGTTGTACGGGTTTTGACTATTGTGGCACATTCAGTAGTTCAGACTGTCGGTTTCACCAGCAGAGGACCACAGGCGAGTACAGTTTATTGTCTGCATTTCGATATTGATTTTCTCTATATTTTATTGATTGGCTATTGGTTATGTGATTATTTTCTATTAAAATTGTTGAGTCGGGAAAGAGAAGTACCAACGATGTGTGATCTGACCTTAGACAGTGTAGACAGTAATTTATTTATTTCTTGTAGACAGTGTAGACAGTGATTTATTTATTACAAAGTAGACAGTGTAGACCATGATTATTACTGTATTTAAATTGTGTAGATCGTGATTATTATTTTGTAGACAGTGTTTCTTTATTGTAATATTTTCTGTAGACAGTGTAGCTTTATACAATGTAGACAGTGTAACTTAGACAGTGTAGACAGTGTAACTTAGACAGTGTAGACAGTGTAACTTTAGACAGTGTAGACAGTGTCGCATAATTGTCCCGAGACCGATCACATATCAAAGGTACTTCTAGCAGTTGGGGAAAGTCTGTTGTGTCTATTTATTTACTATTGGTTTTCTGTATTTCCTGTTTATTTTCAAAACTCATGATTGATGTCTAACCTTTATTTTATAGTCATTTTCTTTATTGAGATTGCATTCAGTGAATTGTGCTCGTTTCATTCCTGACTTGAAACCATATTTTTTAGGTTAGCCGTAGATTCACTTAGCATGGGAGATACGGGGATACTTGCAGACAAAAGCCTAGAGACTAGCTTGATAGTTGAGTTGTAGGCATTCATTTATTTGTACAAGTTTATATTTTTTACAAATGTAAAACTTGTGATCTTTGTAAATTAAATTAGTTTCTGTGAATGAGCATTGGATTATTTGTGATTTGATCTTCATGGCCGTGACAGCGTTCTACCGCCGACACTGCGGCGTAGGCTGGCTTGGACACGTCTCATATCCGTTTAAAAAAAAAGGGTGCGGATCATGACAAGTTTTTGTGGTGGTCCATGCAGGTCAGTCTTCGCAAATCATGCGAACTCGCGATAGTACTTAAGATAGTTGTACTATTGCGAGCCTGCGACTAGAACATGCTCATTCACGAATTAGGAATTAATTTAATTTAAGAAGATGACTAGGACTAGGAGTCCCTATTATAAATTATCGATGGGTAGTCTAGGCCATGCAATATAGATGAGAATTACTAATCTTTGATAGCTGTCAGATCCCCATAGGTACACTATTACCTCTTGATATGATGATATGATCCAGTGTGGATAGACTATTCACTTGGTGAGACAGGGCTTCATAGAATTAATGATCTAACCTTGATAAATGGTGCAATTCTTTCTCCTTGCCCTTTTGATATCATCCTCACATCTTAGTCAAATTGCCTATTTAGTTCCTATTTTTGCCCTAAGAATTGTTATTTTGTTAGCCATAGATGAACCTAAAGTTAGTTTCGATTCAAGTTTTTCCTCAAAGGCTTGAATACACATGGAATAGTTAGAATGTTTGTATCACTTTTGTCCTCAGTTATTTCCCCCTGTTCAATCCTTTATTTTAAGGGTTGTGAGTGATAGGACAAATGCTTACGCTCTAGTTCATGGTCAAGTTGTTCGATTCTCTAGAAGGTCATAAATATTTTCAGATATAGTTAAAGGAATGTTAGTTAACTCATAATGGCGGGACAGCAGCGCACTGTCGCCATTTAATTGAATTTTGGAGACTATAGATACACTGCAGCCAACAGCGCACTGGCGAGACACGACCCTAGAATTGAAATTTTTAAAGAAATTATAGGTTATAGAATATTGCTAAAACTATAGCTAGTGGTCCTCCTGATCGTAGACACCCTTGATCCGATATTGGATAGAGTTAAGAAGGGTTCGATTTTGTATCATATTGAGTTACGAAACCAAGGGTTTACCACAGCCAGAGTATACGGGTGAGGCGTAATCCGCGGTGAAAGGACTTCAAACATGATTACAAGTTGAAGAAACTATAGAGGATAGGACAGCGCCCTGTGTGTTCCATAAGATCCGGAGCCAATATTAGTAGAAGTTTTATAAGTTGGGTAGCATGTCTCCCGACCTAGCATTTTGTAGTCCTTGTGACTTATTGACGATAAAATTGATTAACACTAATAGGTTACCTAGAATATAGAATTCAGAAGTCCATAAACCATTAGTCAACCAAAACCTTAAGGGTAAGATGATAGTGGGATACCTACAGGAGCAAAAACACCGGGTAAGGTTTGATTCTCACAAAACTCGAACTACTTGTGCCTCTTTTCAAAAATCTCGCGTACTGAAATCTTGACTATCTTGACCAACGCTGCTATTACAGCCTAGTTTTTGCAAGCTTACTCTGTTCTCGAGCTTGATGCGAGACATATGTTTAGTGGGGACGCCTGCTAACTTATTGTCTAATCAGAATCAGTGTATTATGGTCTGATCAACTATGATGCATTGGTTCGCTCTTCGTTTAATTATACTACGTGGATAGAGATATATAGGTATCTAGGATCTCATCCGCGACTGCTTGACAATTCCTCTTGAATTATATGTTTGCCCTTGAATCACGAAATTATATCCAGTAACATCTCCCTTGAATTCTTTATTGTTTTTATCTTTCACTGATTTGGAAAGACGAAAGCTCGTGATGGTAGAGAGATACAGAGTATTTCCATGGCTATGATAATGGAAGGCCCAAGTGTAGCTACCATCGGCCAGTCATGTTATTGAGTTACTCGTTCTTCCATCGACCCTCAAACTATTATTGGGACTTTCAAGCCATCTGAATTTGAGAATGATTAGGGTTTTACCCTTAGTCGAAATGCCTACCTAGGAGACTACCTATTCTTTAGAGACCAAAGGTTGCGAGTCTCTAATTATTGCTGGAAGCTTGCCTTAACTAGCAACCCTTATGCCTTGACTCAACCGTCCCTCGACCAAAGCCCATAATCACTAGCTTAGCCAATACCATAGCTTAAATACCTTGTCACACTATGATCTACCAGTGGTCAACAGCAATACATGAGCACCACAACTCTTGTGACAATAGTCCGACAGACTGAGCGTTAAAAGAAATTCACAACCCAGTTGCTAGGAAATCTTTCGTAAGATGTGCCTTAGAGTTGGTTACCCTGTCGATAACCCTTATATACGGTGGACGAGTAGGTCATTCTATTTTATCGACCATGTGTCATTGTACACATTCGTTTTTCCATTTATTGAGGAGCGATCATTGACTTGACTTATATCTAACGTATTTCGTTACGTCGTGCCTGATTCTTTGTTAACAAGAGTTGAGGTACAATAACCGAACCTTGGAAATTCTTCTGACCTCATCCTTCCCAAGAACATGTCCTAATTTCTAAGGTGGGTAGATTGTAAGCCTTCTTAGGATATACGAAGATTACCGATTGATTCGAATAATTTTTCCATTAGGATGATAGTTAGTGCCCCATGGACTCCCACTTTCCATTTAGATCGTTTTTTGTTCCCGGCCGTGCCATTTACAATCGGAGCACGAGATCAGCTGTTACCTTCCTACAAAATTCATATGCAAGATCTAGACGAGTTCACCTTCACCTAGGTATATCATGTTTCACTCAAACATGTCCTCTTGTACTCAATTTTTATGGTACGACTTTCAGGTAAAAAGGACAAGCTATAACCCTTACCATAATACCGGTATACCTTTCGACATCCACTAGAGCCTCAACCTTGACCCAATTCCTTCGACCCAATATATGGTTGTGATCGACTCAAAGCCCACTACGCATATGTCACTAGTGTGCCACGTAAATGTGTCTTCTCATGCTACTTAAACACAAAAGTCACGGAAGGCAAATCTTGGGCTTGAAGGACCTAGCTAACCAACCTGACGAGCAGCTAGCTCAACTCCTTGGACAGAAACCTATTCCAAGCCATCCTAACCTAGTAAAAATAGTTTATCTTGGGAGCTTGTTCAGTCCAAATAGATTGAGACCCAAGGTTCATCCAACCAACGAGTGATATCCAAAATAGGAAACCCATTAAGACCCAGTAATATCCATTCATGCATACCACCATAGTTGTACTATAAAACCGAACTTTCTGAAATAGGTACCTATACCCATTATGTGTCTTCCCTTCTTAGAATGTGAAGTCATTCGTAACCCTTATCCCATCTACCTGGAAGTCACGATACGATTTTGTATTATATTTATATTCGTTGCTCGTGCATTTAATAACCACGGAATAGATCGCAATCTTGATTCTTCAAATTCTGTTCTATTATGAAATCGTTCCTAGTTTAATTTCGAGAACGGAATTTCCATAGTGCATAGGTTGCAAGCCTCTCTAAGAAACGAAGGGTCTCTTCGAATTTAGCCAGTGATTGGAACGGAGTAGCCCCAATCTAGCTAATAAGTCAATGGTTCATAAGGTCCATTTTATCGGTATCATTTGATATCCTCTACCGCTCTAGAAACTTCCTGCTTGTTCACAGTTATTCTTCCTCGTCTTTTCGTACCATTGACTCTCGTCCTTCCTATATTGGGGGTCGATAACCGTGTTGCTTACAATTTAGCAGAGGTTATAGTAGAAGTTAGTTGATAATTGAATTTTGGGTTGCTTGATAGATATGCGAGGATTATAGATACCATAGGCGATAGATATCCATTGGAAGAATTTGAGCAACTAGTTGGATGATTATAAAATTTTAATGACCTAAATTTGAGGGAGTAGTGTGACCAAAGGTGGGTAGAAGTCCTCGATATTTTTGTAGTTGCCAAAATGGACAAGGAGAACGATATGAACTATTTTTGAGGAATTAAAAATTCGAAGAGATTAAGGTAATGGTAGATTTTTTTGTTGAATTTAAGAAATAGTTATGAATTAGAATTTCGAGAACGAAATTATTTTTAAGGAAGGTAGATTTGTAACCCCTCTTCCCGGAATTTTGATATAATATTTTATTTATTTATTTATTTAAATTAAATGGTGTTTTTGAGTTTTTTTAATTATTTAGTTAATTTTACGGTTGATGATTTTAGCCATAGTGGTGTTTTGGAGTACACGATGACTAGGAATCGTGGCACGGATAGTGCAATGGCGTGCTTTGGCTAGTGTATTAGCCCTGCCAAGGAAGGCCGAGACATAGTGATGTCCTAACTAGGAAAAACCGGGCCAAGTTTGACTTAACCCCATAGAACGTTTTTAGTTATTTATTAATTATATTATTGAGTTAGGGAAATCAATTATACCATTTTAGTCCGGACTGGACCCGAACTGAGCTCAAGCCCATGTAGTCAGGCGGCACGTCTAATGACATTCGTCTTGACATATTTTCGTAAGATTGCGTTATATTCCATTTTAATAAACTGAGGAATATTCTAAATATTTGTATTTAAATGTTATAATTATTATTAGTTTGATATTCAGTGATATTTGTATAGATACGTCCTGGTACAATTTAGGATTATTAGACTGCAAAATGGTATATATATGCCATTATTGATTTATTGTTATTATTATTATTATTATTATTATTGTTATTATTATTATTATTATTATTATTATTATTTATTATTAAGGAGGATATTCGTATATAATAGTATTTTTATTATTGATTATTTTATTTTAAATAAATGTTATAGTACATAGATTATATATTATTATATTTTCATATATAAATAATTGCTGATAAAGTATATGCATGGGAGTATATAGAGATGTATATATATATATATATTCATGTATATATAAATATCTTAGTAGTGTAATAAAAAGAAAAACAAAACACAGTTATAGTAATAACCCACGAGATATTGGTGGGACCAATATCTCGTGAGTCTCAAAAACCCCCCTGAACCCGCACCTAAGCTAACCCAGTAAACCGAGAGCAGAGTACATCAATACTCGGTTATACATATATATATATATATATATATATATATATATATATATATATATATATATTAGCCGAGAAATAGAGAGAGAGAGAGAGGGAGATCGAGAGGAGATCGACCAAACCCTAACTCCTACGCAACGGCACCACATGGGCGACCCCCCCAGGTCGGTGCGCGCCACCCCGACTCCGGCCGACCACCGCAACCACGCCGGAGCACCCACGCGCGCGGCCTGCGCCGAGGACCACAACAGCTTTTCGCAGTGGAGGTACCACTTCGCGATCGATTTTCCTCACACATACTTCATTGTTTTTTATTCCATAAATTCCTAGGGCTAGCCCATATAACCATCTAGGGACATGTCCAGATGGTTTGTATTGAGTCGATCCAGAGTCGACTCGAAGTCGACTCGAAGTCGACGAAAAACCTTGTCTCAAAACAAAGTATAGGACAGCCCCGACCCTAAATTGGAAGTCGATTTTTTGCCAATCGACCGATAGTTTTGAAATTCTGTCTAAATAAGGTTTTAGACAACCTATAGGACTTGAAGATCCTTTTGGTAGTTTCTGATTTCATCTAATATGTCTCGAGAAAACAATTGCTAAAAATCAAAAAAAACAGTTTTAGAAAAACAGAATTTTTAGAGAAAACTCATCCACACGACGTGCGTCCCGCCATTCTGGGCAACGTGGTCGCGAACCGAAAGCATCAAAAGCTGCGTAACGGCTTCGTGGTCGTGTGGGCTTTGGCGGAATTCAAATTGGTCGCGTGTGCGCGACGAATTTGATGCGTATCCGTCGAAAATCCCCATATCGTGCACTTTACAAACTTTTCAATTACTTTGTGCACGCTCGTCAGATCGAGACAAAACTTATGCCAGCAGAACCGTATCGTTTTTCTGGTCCTGTATGCCAAGTTTGGTCCGAGTCTGAGACCTTTGATAAAATCACCGTTTTGCGGGCCCTACGGTCCCATTCAACGGGCGATTTTGTGCACGGCCCGCCGGAATCCAACTTTGGACATACGGTTGGGTTCGTATCGGAAAACTGGATTCGTAGACATGTAGTTTGACGATTTTAGAGACCTTTGACTCTAGCATGCTTTTCGGTGCAAAGCGGGTCCAACGGCGGACATCGTTTTGGCCCAAAAATTACCGTTTTGCCCCTGTGTCCAGAATTGGACTTAAGGACAGGTAATCGTAGCTAATTTGACTGTTCTGAGATCATTGGTAATGTTTATTTCAGCTTCCGGGGATTGTTGTACGGGTTTTGACTATTGTGGCACATTGAGTAGTTCAGACTGTCGGTTTCACCAGCAGAGGACCACAGGCGAGTACAGTTTATTGTCTGCATTTCGATATTGATTTTCTCTATATTTTATTGATTGGCTATTGGATATGTGATTATTTTCTATTAAAATTGTTGAGTCGGGAATAAAAAGTACCAACGATGTGTGATCTGACCTTAGACAGTGTAGACAGTGTAGACAGTGATTCATTATATCTTGTAGACAATGTAGACAGTGATTTTTTTATTTCTTATAGACAGTGTAGACAGTGATTTATTTATTGCAAAGTAGACGGTGTAGACCATGATTATTACTGCATTTAAATTGTGTAGATCGTGATTATTATTTTGTAGACAGTGTTTCTTTATTGCAGTATTTTCTGTAGACAGTGTAGCTTTATACAATGTAGACAGTATAACTTAGACAGTGTAGACAGTGTAACTTAGACAGTGTAGACAGTGTAACTTTAGACAATGTAGACAGTGTCGCATAATTGTCCCGAGACCGATCACATATCAAAGGTACTTCTAGCAGTTGGGGAAAGTCTGTTGTGTCTATTTATTTACTATTGGTTTTCTGTATTTTCTGTTTATTTTCAAAACTCTTGATTGATGTCTAACCTTTGTTTTATAGTCATTTTCTTTATTGAGATTACATTCAGTGAATTGTGCTCGTTCCATTCCTGACTGGAAACCATATTTTTTAGGTTAGCCGTAGATTCACTTAGCATGAGAGATACGGGGGTACTTGTAGACAAAAGCCTATAGACTAGCTAGATTGTTGAGTTGTAGGCATTCATTTATTTGTACAAGTTTATATTTTCTACAAATGTAAAACTTGTGATCTTTGTAAATTAAATTAGTTTCTGTGAATGAGCATTGGATTATTTGTGATTTGATCTTCATGGCCGTGACAGCGTTCTACCGCCGACACTGCGACGTAGGCTGGCTTGGACACGTCTCGTATCCATTTTAAAAAAACGGGTGCGGGTCGTGACACCTACGCCTCCTATTGGAGACAGCATAATTTTTAAGTCTTCTTTTCAGGAGAAGTAAATAACTACACTTGAATACAGACTCCTTCTTAATTGACACCGTTAATTGGGGAATTCCAAGGAACATTTGAATTGTTTGGAGACTCACTTGAATGGGCCTATTAATTGAGATCTATTGTGTCGAGTCCTAGGCTCATGCCATTAATGAGGGAATTTTGACCATCGACCAAGTGGCCTATAGTTTGGACCACTCTCGGTCCTATAAAAGGGGAAGTATTCCTCGGAAGAGTCACTATCTTCTTTCTAGCACCCTTCACCACCATATTTGATCCAGACTTAGCTTCGGATGGCCACTGGCCTTGCATAAGTCAGCTGTTGGTTGGGGTTTCTCTCGTTCGAAGGAGATATATTCTTGAAAAAGAACTTTTAGTAGAAGGAGCCATCACCGCTCTTGAGAAGTATCCAAGTATCCTCCCCAAGGAGTTTGACTCTGGGCGACGACTTGGAGGTCTTGGAGGTCCTGATGACCAATTTTTCTCTGGTTTTTAGCCTGAAGTTCTATAGGTTATACTATGCTCTTCTCGTCCAGGGTTTTGCGACCTACTGCACCTTCAGGAAGCTCGAGCCAATAGCTGCTTTAGGAAGTTGCTTGCTTTGGTCGAGCAATTCACGCACGTTTGGAGGGTTGTTCATACATGAAAGTCAGAATGCGCCTTGATGGAGATCAATCTTCTAGTATGCGTACCAAGAAGAATGACGCCCCCACTTTGATGAAGACTAAGTCTATTATAGACTCCTCTAGGGTCTGCTGAACCTGTGATCGATCCTTTGTAGAAGAAGTAGGATTAGTCCTTTACGTATAGCCTTGATGAGTCTGTATTAGATTTTTGTAGGCATAATAAAAATAGAACTTCTTTCCATATCTTCTGTTGTCTTTTTAACACTCGGTCTGTGCCTTTGTATCATCTGCGCTGTAGTGGAGGAATGTTATCAGCTGAGATTTTTTATGCTTCTACAAGACCCCCTTCAAAGTGTCTCGAACTTGGGCCAAGCTCGGGGTTCTTTGAACAGAAGCATGAACATGTGGCATGAGCGTACGTGCTTGGTGATGTTTCAGATTCTTGTCTCTGTGTATGTAACAATGAAGAGTTTGTAATAGGTCTTTATAGTCACATGTTTTTGTATAAAAACTCTTTTTTCCTTACTTTTCTTTCTTGAACATAAGGAGGGGTCATTATAGAAGACACGCCTAACCAGAGGTAATATGAACATGGTAGGCCTAATTTTTGCTGGGATGTAGAATAACAATTCAGAGGTAGTATGAACGTGAACTATTTTCTAGATAGCCATGATAATTATAGGATCAATACAGAGAGAACGACTACTCGGAGGTAATGTGGACGTGGTAGCCACATCGTCTGGGTGTAGAGAAGCAATCTAGAAGTCGTATGGATGTTAAGTACTTCATCTACTGGATAGAAGATATAGAAGAAAGGAATCCCCTAACCAGAACCCATAGGCACTCTTAGGGGATGCGAGAGCCTATACCGATTTCATTTTCAGGCATAATACTTTTTTAGCACTTGCCATTGATGGACAACGTTAGCAAGTCACCATTGGGTTTGGCTAGTCGATAAGCACCGTTGGAGTATACCGTTTCTATAACAAACGGTCCTCCCCACTTGGGCCCTAAATTTCTAGCCGTCTTGTGAGTCATCACCATCGGCCTTCGCACCGCTAAGACGAGGTCGCCCACCTGGTATAATCTTTCGCAGACTCTTTTGTTGAAGGCTCCAAAAATACGAGCTTGTTAAAGCTCAATGAAGGCTCCAAAAATACGAGCTTGTTAAAGCTCAATGTTTTGCTGTGCTAGCAAGCATTTTTCATCAAACGCTTCCAACTCTTGTAACCGTCTGCGCTGGTTATCTTCGTCAGTCAGCTGACTGGTGATAGCTACCCGTAAGGACGGGATTTGAATCTCCAAGCGGAGCACCGCTTCACTTTCGTAGACCAGGGCGAACGCTGTGTTGCCCGTTGGTGTCCGCACGGTTGTACGGTATGCCTATAGGCATTCGTCCAACTTCTCGTTCCAGTTGTATTTATTAGAGGACACGACTTTCTTGAGCAGTTTGACGATAGTTTTGTTGAATGCTTCGGCCAACCCATTTGCCGCTGGGTTATAGAACGTTGATGCCTCACTACCAAAATACAGTAAATTAGTGACGGAACATTAGCGACGGATATTATCCGTCGGCGATAGCGACGGCTTTGTGGCAACTAGCCGACGGAGTATCGACGACAAGCCGTTACATTTTTTATTTTATTTTTAGGAGGAGAAAAGGTCGCTCATCCGTCGCTAGGGTGCCGGAGATATAGTGACGGATATTTATCCGTCACTATGGAGTCGATTATTTGGCAGAAATTATGGGAAGAATTGGCGGGACAGTTCTTCGACTACGTAGCGACGGATATTCCCTCGACAAGCATCAAAAAGAGCGAATAACGGTCGACGAATAAAACTCCGTCGCTAGTTCGTCGCTAAATATACGTTCCAGACTTAAATTGAAACGACGGAGGGAACTTTTCATATTCCCCCCAAATTTACTCTCTCTCCTCTCTCTCTCTCTCTCCCGTGGCTTCGGTGATCGACGTCGGCGTCCTCTCTTCTCTCTCTCCCGAAGGTAATCCCTTCTCTCTCTCTCTCTCTCGATCTCTCTCTCTCTCTTGCGGTGTCATAGGGGCAGCAGGGGCGGCGGGCTTGGGGCGGGGGCGTCGGGGGCTGGACGGTGGGAGGCGACGGTGGGCGGGGGGTTGTGGGTGGTGGGGCTGTGGAGGCGGCGGGCTTGGGGCGGGGACGTCGGAGGCTGGGCGGCGGGCTTCGGACGGGGGCGTCGGGGGCTGGGCGGCGGGCTTGGGGCGGCGGGCTTGGGGCGGCAGTTTTTGGTCGGGGGCTGGGCGGCGGGCTTTGGTCGGGGGCGGCGGGGTGCTTTGCTTCTCAAATTCATCTGAGTTCATATATTGGCTAAATAATGTGTTATCCATATTGGGTGTTATTCATTAGTTTGGTGGTATTTGGATTAGTAAATATGAATATGGAGTTTGGGTTCATGGTGTATATGTTCACTGTATAAAGGACAGTACGAGTTTTTCATCTGCATTCTTTGTTAAGAATATTCTTGGGACATTCGCTTCACCAAAGTCACTGAATAAGTAAAGTTTTTCTTGGAAAACCGACCCTTAGAGTGTATCAGTTGTGTGCTTCTATATAGATGTATATATCTATACATCTAACTGTGATATACATATGTGTATTTGTGCTTTAGAGAGTAAGGAATGAAGGCAGGCCTACCATGCCTATTAGCATGCAGGACGGCTTGGAGTGTAATGTGTGAGTGTAGGCATGGTAGGAAATATAGGTAATGCTAGTGTAACTAGACTAAGGTAGTGCTTGCTAGATAGTAAGGACACTCTAGTATCCTAACCAAGTTAATTTTAGCCTAGGTATTTAGGATATAGCTCCCATATCCTCGAAGTGGACTCTTGCAATTTAGAAATAGATAGATTGACTCAGTTTGATTAATTGACCTATAATGACTCTAAAATTTGATTTGCTGCTATAAGCATACAATACCACAATGATGATCAGGACTCAGTTTGATTAATTTGGGACATATAGTCCCTGCAGCCATTCGACTGGCGAGGCAAAAACTATGGTACGACATGATGATCAGGACATAGTCCCTGCAGCCATTTAACTGGCGAGGCAGAAACTATGTAGACGTAGATAAAGTTAACTGTCCTCCGACCCTCATCGTTCGACAATAATGATATGACAGCCTATCACTATATCTTATATAGTAGTAGGTGATGTCTTAGTATTACATTATGTGAGTTCATCTTGATTCTGTTATATTCTTCAGATAGTAGATACGATAAGAACATAAACTACACCATATGTACAGAATATAGATGATTCACACTAATGTTTGCTAGAATGAATTTTGGATTGTGTTCTGAGCCATCCGTTCTCACGCTTAAAACACATAGGAATTAGTAGTGTGAGAGCGCCGGAGAGAGTGAGAGCGCCGGAGGGGGGAGGAGAGAGAGTGAGAGAGTAAAATGGTACGAAATGGTGAAGTAGTAGTGTATTTTGGCTCCAGCTCCAGCTCTATTTGTATTAATCTACGGTACGACATGGTGATCAGGACATAGTCCCTGCAGCCATTCGACTGGCGAGGCAGAAACTATGTAGCCGTTGATAAAGTTGACTGTCCTTCGACCCTCATCCCTCGGCAATGATGATACGACAACCTATCACTATATCTTATATAGTAGTAGATGATGTTTTAGTATTACATTATGTGAGTTCATCTTGATTCTGTTATATCCTTCAGATACTAGATACGATAAGAACATATACTACACCATATGTACAGAACATAGATGATTCACACGAATGTATGCTAGAATGAATTTTGGATTGTATTCTGAGCCATCTATTCTCACACTTGGAGATAAATCAAATTTTTGCTATTTTATCTGACACACAAATACCGCTCGAGTGAGCCAAAGACATGCAGCCACTTCCCTCCCTCCACCGCCGTACCTAGTGGAGGAGTATATTCGTCGATCGCAGCAGGGATTACCACCACCGAGCAATCGAACTCCTCCTCCTTAAAGTATTGTAATTAAGAAAATTAGGAATATTTGTGGAAATTTTAGAATATTTGTGCTATGATCGGATTATAACGACGGATATTAGGTTACTCTTCAGGATAATTGATGTCTATTTTATATTAATTTGGTTTGGTCTATATGATTCTTGGATAATTGGTGTGCATTAAATTCGTATGTGCATATTTGGTCTATGTGATTCTTTGATAATTGGTGTGCATTATATATTTGGTCTATGTGATTGTTGGATAATTGGTGTGCATTATATATTGGTTTGGTTTATGCATATTTTTGTGAACATGGAAAGTACTACAATTGTTTTTTAAAAAAATCTCAGTTAGCGACGGACAAGTGACCGGTTAGCGACGGATATTTTCAGTTTTCGACTACCTTTCGACGGAAGTTCAGTCGCTAACTGGAGATTTGAAACTGTTTCCAGGTAACGACGTGTGGTCGACGGAATATCCGTCGGCGACGTTCTGGTGGTATATAGTTCGACGGAATAGCGACAAAAAATCTGTCGATAAGGTTCTGGAAAAGCTTGACATTTCCAGAAAATTGGCGACGGATAATCAGCCACAAATCAGTCGCTGTCTCGACGGTCTTGCGACAAAAAATCTGTTGCCAAGGTTCTGGAAATGTCAAGAATTTCTAGAACATGGTCGACGGATAATCAGTTTATATTCCGTCGCTAATCTGTCCTTTGTTAGTGACGGCGATCGACGGACTAGCGGCGGAACGATACACTCTGATACGCTATTACGACGGTTTACCGACGGACCATTACGTCACTAGTATCTACACAGTTCAGTATTTAATACTTGAAATGGACGAAAGCCCATCGAAAAGTCATCGCTAATGCTTCGTATTGTGAAGTCGAAAAGCAGTCGCTATCCATCGCTTGACGACTACTTAGCGACGTATCATTATTAGCGACGAGCTGATTGCCGACGGATTATTTTGGCCAAGATCCGTCAGTGATCGATCGCTAACACAGATTGCCGACGGATGGGCGACGGATCTGGCCGTCGCTAAATTAACATATTTTGGTAGTGACATTCTGTATTCGGTTCTTGTCAAAGAACCGTTGGAAGACATGGCTCATGAACTGGGGGCCATTGTCATAGACAATTTTTCTGGGGACCCCAAACCGGTAGATTACGTGGTGCCTGATGAAGCTGATCACGTTCGAGGCTTTTACTTTTGCCAATAACACTGCTTCCGTCCACTTTGAGAAGTAGTCCGTGATGGCAAGTGTTTGCCGTTGATTATAAAAGAACAGAACAGTTATATGGGAGGACTAGACTTTTACTTCACAATACAAACTCGCTTATACAAAGAAAGCCTAGGAATGAAACCTAGGTACAGCAATCTAAGTATAATTATTTAGTTTTGATTCTGGGGGTGACGGTAGAGGCTCGGGAAAGCGACGGCACCTCTGCCTTACTCCTTGGACGATCAGATGTAGCCTTGGCTCTGATGAAGAAATACTCTCGGAATATGTGGAAAGACTCTTCTGTGCGTGCCTTTGTCTCTCTGTGTATCCAGCCGGAGGTCTCCAGGTGGTGTACAAGGGAATGGTACCTTGGTATTTGTAGGAGTGGGATATGATCATTACGGTTTGCAATGATTGCCCTAAAAAAGTCGGCAGCTTGGGGACTTAATTGCCATTTTTCTTGATCCTATTTTGCTGGCAATTAATCTGGACCACTAATATTAATTACAACAAATTTGGACAATTAATACTGATTGTGTAAAATCCATATGGGCAATTAATGTTGATTGTCATGAACCTTTGGAAGCTCGGATCTCCTGCCACGTGTTTAACCCGCATGATTACAATAAATCTGCTTTAATTCGGGTAATTATGATGATTACACTAAATCTGGTTGTTGGGATTTGTTGATAAATCTTGATTGATATAATGCCACGTATCTAACCATCATTACGGGAAAACTGATCTTCTGCCCCGTGTCATAACCGCGAGCCACAATAGCATGAGGGTAGCTTCTTAAGTTTTGAACCGCATGAAGGTGGCAGCCGCATAGGTGTAGCCTCCGAAATCTGAGCCGCATGGGGGTAGTTTCCAATTAAGCCGCATAAGACTAGCCATGTGTCAAGGCTGCAAGGGTATGGCCTCTCAGTATTTGAGCCGCATGAAGATGATCCCCATGATCCCAGCCGCATGAGGACAGCGGCCGCATGGGGTGGCTTCTTAGGATTTGAGCCGCATGACGATAGTCTCCACGATCCGAGCCGCATGAGAGCATCAGCCGTTTGAGGGGTGGCAGCCGCATAGGGAGCTTTGGAGTTGGTGGATCGTGCCAGCTGTATAGAAGATTTTCTTCGTTTCACGAGGAACACGTCGTCGTGTCAGAGTTTATCATTTTAGCTTTAATGTCAGAGTTATCACTTTATGTCAGAGCATTTAATGGGAGCAGTCACTTTATGGCCAGCTGTAAAAAGCAAGCTGCATGGGACCACGTGATTATTTCTTGAGCCGCATGAGGCTATTGGAGAGTTTCTGAGCCGCATGAGACTCCAATAGATTTCTGAGCCGTATGAGGCTCTTTCTGTTTTAAGCCACATGGGCTTCTTCTGTTTTGAGCCGCATGGACTTTTCTTGTTCTTTTCCATGCTTCTACAAGACCCCTTTCAAAGTTTTCAATTTGAAAAATTGAAATACTTTGAATAAGAAGCATGGCTATATGACCTCCGCTGGCCGTATGGGATGTTCTGGCTGCATGGACTTCTTGGCCGCATGACCTGTCTGGCCGCATAGACTCCCTAGCCGTATGGGCACGTGCGTCTCATTAATTGCCCTTAATTCATTTTCGAGCCATCTTTTGGAGGAATCCCAAGAGTTGGTTCATTAAATATTTGAATTTTATGCCCTGGATGAATCTCCTTTATGAGAGGTGACAAAATTCGAGGAGTCGATTTTGCTTGCAGCACACGACCCGAAGCGGTTATCGGTCCACGTGCCCACCTATATTTTTCTATAAATAGGGGTGTGTTTAGGTCATGGAGATTTCTTTATTTTCTTTTATTCTTCTCTTGCCCTAAGTTGCTATTTTTTTCTTCTCCGACCATCATCGACAATGGCCCCCAAAGCTTCCAAAGCTCCCAAGGTCTCTGTTGCGGCAAAAGACAAGATGGCGGCGGCCTCATCGCCGACTGTAGCGCCCCCAGTCCATCCTGACGTCCACTCGGCCATCAAGGGTAAGGACTATATAGAATATCGAACACTTCAAACCCTGAAACAATGGCTCTGTTGCATGTTTTTTATGCATAAGCCTTCTTTTCCTCAATATTCAATGCGTTCTTCGTCTTTATGAAGCCGCATATGTTGTATGGGCCGCATGAACTTCTCATATCCGAGCCGCACGGGGTATGCCCTATGTTTGAGCCGCATGAGAACGTCTGAGCCGCATAAACGCCTTTAGAACTGAACCGCATGAAGCCCCTCTAAACAAAATTGCATGAGCTCCTAATGGACTGAGCCGCATAGCGTTCCACGAATCAGAACCGCATATGAACCCACCTAAACAGAGCCGCATAAGGACTTGTCTAAACTGAGCCGCATGAACTTTGTGAAAAAACCGAGCCGCATAAAGACTCATCTAAACAGAGTCGCATGTACTCTGTAAAAACCGAGCCGTATAAGAACTCGTTTAATCAGAGCCACATGAACTCTAAATGTTTTCTGTCCGTCTCCTGACTTTGTTTCTTTTGTCTCTTTTTAGTAAATCTGCCAGTCAATACTGTAGAAGAACCCCTGGTGGGTCAGGCCCAATTTGCCATAGGAGTTCGGTTTGACCATCTAGTCCAGCAGGTGGTGGAGCAACTGCCCCAGAACGAGCCTGAGGAGAGGTTGAATCTTATCAAGAACCAGCCCTTTCGCTTTCTCTGTGCCATGTTGAACTCAGGGCGATTGGAGAGGAAGTACCTGAATCCGACCTTCTTCTTCGGGGACGCCCTGACTGTGAAGAACTGTCAGGTATTGGATATATCTGAGAATTGGAATTTTATTTCTGCTGGAAGGACGATCCACATCCCCCAGATAGAGCATTATTTCCTATTGGCGTGGTTCAATATGTTGTCGGTGGACAGGAAGACGTCAGAATCCTTGATCCTGAGCCGGTCGAAAATGATTGTGGGTAACATCTACTACAATAAGCATATTGGATCAGCGTACGCGGACAGGGAACTGGTCAGCTGCTACGTGATAGGCCTGGCCCCGAGTGCCTTCTAAAATGTGTAAGGTTCCAATTTCTCATTCTCTCAAGCCGACACCTTCCTGAATCAACTTGCTCGGAAAGGGTCTTATCCCGTTGGTCGGCTCTCGCTTTTGAACTGGATACACCCCATCCCTTCATGGGCCAATTTGACCGGGTAGATTTTGCGAGAATATAGGACTTTTCTGTGTGAGGTTGGTCTCTACCACGCCATCCGGGGTACATATCACGGACTGCCCATCAATAAGGAGTTGTTCATGGCTCTCTTGGATATGTACAACCGGCGGACAGGGACCTTCTTCGCGCCTGGAGGGGAGATTGGTCTTGATCTTCATGAGATGCACGCAGTTTCTTGGCTGCCCTGGGGCAATGATGTGTTTGAAGTATATACTCCAACGAACGAAGAGTTCGAAGATTTGGAGCAACGATATCCAGGTTTCATTGTTGTCTACCAGGAGTTACTGTGTCACCACAGTTACTGTCAGCAGACGACCAAGAAGGATGGTAGCCCGAAAGGGAACCTTCTGCAAACTAGGGCTTGGCTCTCCTACCTTTTTTAGCAAGGTGCCTCAGGCCAGGTTACTCCCCAGAATCCCCTAACCCGAGAGCGAGTACAGGATCTGGTGTTAATCGCCAAGAGATCGAGGGCCTTGAGCGACACGTTTGGCAGTCAAACTGATTCCTTCGGTTATTTTTATCAGGATACCCAGCCGTTGTCGGAGAAGGAAATCCTGGCAGGGTTTCTGATGGTATGGCTACGGAATTGCATAGTCCTAGGAGGAGTTGGTTCCATTGAGAGGATCAACCGAAATTTTATCCTTCCTGCCGTGAAGCTGGCCTTCGGGGTCAGACTGGCTCTTCTTTCGACCATGGTGTGCAGTATACATCGTGGCCTCATACTTTTTCATCCAAGGTTATTGCCCATGACACGGCGATAAACTTTGAACGAATCGAGTTGCCCTACCATTATTTGATGGGATAGCTATTATTATACTGCAGGTCGTTGATGAGACCCGGCCCAGAAGATGGTATAACTGACGACGATGCTTTTATCTTTCAGTACCGCCAGATGTCCTGGGAGTACAACACTATGCCTGCCTGTCGGAGGGCGCTGGCGAGGGTGGATGGATATAACTTCTTTGTGTCTGTTCCCTATTTTTCTGCTGAGGAGGTGAGGAGTGTACACGTTGACGGTACCGGGCCTCCTCTTCTCTTACCCGGGAGGATGCCTCTTTGGTTGCGTAACATTCGTCCCTCGCACTTAGTATATCGCAACCGCAATACCGTCTACCTGGAGCCTTACTTGCCCAGCCGGTTCTCCACCAGTTTGGGTACAGCCAGCTGTTCTTAGAGAGTCCCAGCTCTTGCCTGGGTTTTGAAGGCAGCGTTCTGGATGGCAACAGGGCCTGGCACTACTATGACATTGCTCATACCCATGCTAGTTTCTCGGTCCCTGACGCTGAGACACAAGGGAAGATTTTGTATTTAGCGGCTCTCTACCACGTCACTACGAGCAGGTTTCCTGTTTACTTTGACCCTCGTACCAGTTTTATTGTTGGTACCGGCTTGGCGAAGAAGCCCCCAGGGTCAAAGACGAGGAAGCAGAGGGCGAACACGGTTCCCGTGCCGGACTCAGAGTCTACCACTATGGATGAAGAGGATGGAGAACAGGATGCCGATGACTCTCTCCCTCCTCTAGACGAGGTGGCGGCGGATCAGCCGCCCATTGTGTTCGATGAAGTGGTGGCGGATCAGCCGCCTGATGTGCCTGATGAGATGGTGGCGAATCAGCCGCCCGTCGTGCCTGGTCCTTCGCGCAAGCGGAGTAGGCGCGTATCTACTGATGGTGGCAGAACCTACTCTATGAAGCGGGCTGCGGTAAGACGCCACGTGCTGTTCATTAAAGAGAGAGGTGAAGGTGATGATGCCGCTTCAGAGGTGAATTGAACTACATCCATCTTTTCCTTTGGTCCTTCATTTATCTGAACTGTTGCTTAATCATTTTTTCTTCTCTCTGTAGTCGTCAGAAGAAAGGGATTTCTCGGAACCCGCTGATGTTCCTGAACCTGATTCGGTCATAGCCACTTTGGTTAGTGACATGTGTACCGAGATCGTTGCTGCCGAGGTCCTTCCGGCGGCGGCTGAAGTTCCTCCGGTCGTGGAGGTCTCTATTCCGGGCGATATGGGCCCTTCCGAGCCAATCTCCGAGGGTGCTGGATTCGAACCGGGTGATGTGGACCCCACTTCGTCTACCTCCGGAACTGCTGGAGCGGAGGAACCCGCGGCATTTGTCTCGAATGTTGCCGGTGAGGAGGGCACGATTACTGAGATCGAGCCTCAACTTTCGCAACCCTTCCCTGGTAAGCTAAGTCAGATCTTGACCAGTGAGAAGGTTTATTCGCTCTATCATCACATCCTTCGGGTTAAGATGATTGATAGTTGCTCTGGACATACATGTCCTGCCTCTTCGCTGCCCATGACGGATGTTGTCAGGGAATGCTCTGCTAGCGGGGATCTGGTGGAAGGGTGCGTACCTTCTCCTCTTCCGATTTATCTCGAGAGGTCTCCAGCCGGCTCGAGTTCGAGAGATCAGATGGTGGCATAGCCTGGACAGGGAGCAATGGTCCCTTCATCCTCCTCTGCTTGTATGACTTCGGGGGTTGACCTCTCAGCCTTACCGAGTGTCCAAGTTCTTCGGGCCACGGAGGAAGAATTGGCCGCTGTTTAAGCATCCTTTCGCTCAGAATTTATCTCTCTTGTGGCAGGTGCAGCAAGTTCTGTTGCGTCTTCTTTGGCACTGCCAGCCACACTTCCTTTGATACCATCCTCTACGAAAGTTTTGGATAAGGTGTCACAGGATGTGGTTGACCGCTTCTATCGTCATTTGAAAAGAGGAGTCGATGCTGCTGTAGAGCGGGGGACTCCCTTTGCCCTGGCCCGACAATGCGCTCATGGGCAAATTGAGATTCTTAAAACCCTTCCTGGCGGGGAGGGGATAGCTGCACTTCTGGAGCCCAAGTTGTTAGAGGCCGATCAGCTTGTGGCCCAATTTCGAACGCTGCGGCAAGCTGATTTGTCTGCAGCCATAGATTAGGAGTGGGGCTTCCTCACCACTGCCTTGGAGATGATAAGGTTTGCGCAAGATACTTCCAAGTCGGTCATAATGAAGGACCTTGGCGACCTATCTCTTTTGTACGACCAGCTGAGCCGCCGGAGCGAGGTTTACAAAGCTCGGGAAGCGGCTGCCTCCCGTAGAATAGCTGATATAAGCGAGCAGATCCTCGAACTTTAGAAGAAGCTGGCCTTCTTAGAGTCTGAGCTTGAAGCTTCCCATGTGGATAAAGAGTTGATCATTCAAGACGCCGAAAGGGTTTCCCGAGCTTCTGCTAACCTGGAGCGTGCTCTGAAGAAGTTTGAGGATGGCTGGCATGCTCATGCGCACCTGGAAGATGCGACGCTGCTGAATCAGGAGGCCGAGCGCCGGGCCAAACAGAGGTTTGAGCGGTCGACTACCCTGTTGAGAGACCGTCTCATGGCATTGTGTGTCGCCGAACAATAGTCAGCTTTTTCCTTCTTTTGTTTATGCTCTTTTTCTTTCTCTTTTCATCTTGTAATAGGGACATAGTCCCAGATAATGTAGTACCTTAGATTCTGAATAAATGAGCATGTTTCGACTCATCCTTTATTTCTTGTACTTGTTGTGTTTGTGGCATTTTATCCCACTGGGGGACTATTTGTGGACCTATTATCCTTGGCATACCTTGGTTTTAGGTACGGATAACAAGTTTGAGAGGGATACCTAGAACAACTTTGCGATGAGGGCGTTGTGGAAGTTCTTGGTATTAAAAGAATGCCAGGGAGCAGCTGGGCTCCCAAGACATGATAAGAAAAGAGTGGCATGTACTAGAAAACTTAGTACAATATTTGTGGTCGACTACAGACATTTGTGGTCAACAGAGGACATTGGCGATCAACAGAGGACATTTGTGGTCGTCGGAAGATATTTGTGGACCTATCATCCTTGGCGTACTCCAGTTCAGAATACGGATAATAAGATAAGAGAAAACCAACATACTTACTCAGAGGTAATGAGGACGTGGCAAGTATGGGGGTTTTACCGCGGGGTCTTCCTACTCAGAGGTAATAAGGACGTGGCAGGAGTGGACTCCGTGGGGGATATTTTTGGTCAATAGTAGACATTTGTGGGCCGATTATCCTTGGCGTACTTCGGTTTTGGGTACGGATAATAAGTCAAAAGGGAACCAACATACTTACTCAGAGGTAATGAGGACGTGGCAAGCATGAGGGTTTCTTCGATGGTGCCTTCCTACTCAGAGTTAATGAGGACATGGCAGGAGTGGGCTCCATGAAGGGGTACATAGAACGACTCAGAGGTAATGAGGACGTGGAAGTTCTATGTAAAGGGGGTGATTTATTTTTGGCGGAAGTGAAACAACTCAGAGGTAACATTGACGTGGTTGTTTTAAGAAATTTGTGGATCTGTTACCCTTTTTTGTGCACTGAAAGTGCGGGTAGTGGATCATGAGGAGGGAGCTCTTTTTAGGAAGAAAGTTCATAGGTATGATCATACGTGACTTACTACCCAAAAGAGGCGATATAGATTGACCAGGATGGGAGTTCAGCGGTACCTGGGGATACATAACTCGACAATCTGGAAGATTTGGAGGCAGAATGTGAGTTCAGCGGTATCGGAGGGTACATACCTCCATAATCTAGAATATTTGGAGGCAGACTGTGGGTTCAGTGGTACCAAGGGGTACATGACCTGATAATCTAGGATTTTTGAAGGCCGAATGTGAGTTCAGCGGTATCGGAGGGTACATAACTCAATAATCTGAGATATTTTGGAGGCAGACTGTGGGTTCAGCGGTACCGGAGGGTATATAACTCAACAGTCTGAGATATTTTGGAGGCAGACTGTGGCTTCAGCGGTACCGGAGGGTACGTAACTCAATAGTCTGAGATGTTCGTGGTATGTTTTTTCAGACATAATACTTCTTCAGGAACTTGCCGTTGATGGGCAACATGAGCAAGTCTCTATTTCATTTTACGAGGCGGTAAGCACCGTTGGAGAAGACAGCCTCAATGACAAATGGACCTTCCCACTTTGGCTGGAATTTGTCGACGGATTTGTGAGTCATAACCATCGGCCTCCGAACTGCCAGAACGAGATCACCCACTTGAAATGTTCGGATTTTGACCTTATTGTTGAAAGCTTCGAAGATTTAGGCTTGATACAGCTCAATTCGTTATTGAGCTAACAGGCGCTTCTCATCTAGGGCCTCTAACTTTTGTAGTCGGCAATGGTGATTGTCATCTGTTGTCAATCGGTAGGTGAGAGCGACGCGGAGCGAGGGGATTTGAGTCTCTAGTAGGAGAACTGCCTCACTTCTATATACTAGGGAGAATGGAGTGTTCCCGGTGGCCGTTCGGACTGCAGTACGGTATGCCCATAAGCACTTACCAAGCTTCTCATTCCAGTCGCGTTTATTAGAAGACACGAACTTCTTGAGCAACTTGATGATGGTTTTGTTGAATGCTTCTGCCAACCCGTTTGCTACTGGGTTATATAGTATTGAAGTAATATTCTGGAGTTGGTGTTTGTCGCAGAACCGATAGAAGGCGTGGCTCACGAACTGCAGACCATTATCGTGGATGATCCTTCGGGGCAGTCCAAAGCGATAGATGACGTAATGCTTGAGGAAGCTGATCACGTTTGAAGTCTTTACTTCTGCAAGCGGAACAGCTTCCGTCCATTTGGAGAAGTAATCAGTGATTACGAGTATGAAGCGATGTCCTCTGGACGAAGGTGGAGTAATCGGACCGATGATATCCATTCCCTATGCTTCGAATGGCCAGGATGCTACCGTCAGATGTAGAAACTCGGATGGCTGGTGGATGAAATCTGCATGGACCTGACAGGCTTTGTACTTTCGTGCATAGTCTATTGCATCTGCAACCATCGTGGGCTAGTAATAGCCCATCCGACGAAGTCGATCTTATAATTTTGGACCAGGCTGATGGGCCCCGCAGACACTGTCATGAGCTTCGCGTATGGCTTCTTTGGCTTCTGTATTTGATAGACATCGAAGCAGTAATCCATCGTAGGATCCTCGATACAGCATTTTTGTCTCTGTATCGTAGAAGAATATGAGGGAACGCCTTCTGATAGAGGTGGCCTCCTTTGGGTTTTCGGGCAAGATGCCATAGACTACAAAGTCTTTGAATGGATGTCTCCAGTCTGGTGTTTTGTCAATCGTCTGAGCAGAATGGCTCGCTACAAACTGAATGTTATTCTTGGGACAGACTAGTTCGTGGCCTATCACATCCACCGAGTGATGAGCATAGTTCGGAACTGCTAAGGAAGCGGCAAGGCCAGCTAAGGCATCGGCTTCGATATTTTGGAGTCTGGGAATATGTTCTATGAAGAACCCTTCGAACGACGAAATGATGTTGATCGTCGTTTGGTGATAGGGGATCATGTCTTCATGGCGGACTTCATATGAACCCCGGATCTGATTGACGATTAACTGTGAGTCACCGTATGCTTCAAGGTATTCTACCCCCAGTTCTTTTGCAAGTCGGAGGCCAATGACCAAAGCATTATACTCGGCCATATTGTTTGAACAGGGCTCCGTGAGGGAATAAGCCCGATTGATCACCAACCCGGAGGGAGAAATCAGCACCACTCCGACTCCAACGACGATGTTGCCCTTGGGCCCAGTTCTGGAAGCGCCGTTGAAGAACATTCGCCATATGGTATCATAAAAGGCCACATGTGAGTCAGCAACCTCATCTGAAATCTTTTTGTATATCCTGGTTGACTCCGAATCTAGATGGGTTGCTAAAAAGTCTGCCAGAACTTGACCTTTAATAGCCTTTTGTGGGACAAAGATCATGCGATAGGGAGACAACAATATCGCCCATGTAGCGAGGCGAGAGCTGAGTGCCCCTGGCTTGGTCATGAGGACCCTGAAGGGGTTGACTCGTGAGATCACATGTATGGTTTATCCCGTGACATAGTGTCGCATCTTCTGAATGGCGAACACCAGGACGAGGCACTCCTTCTCCATGGTGGTATATCGGTGTTCCGGCCCCATCATCATTCGACTGAGGTAATATATAGCATGCTCATGGCCTGTATCGTTATTTTGTGCTAGCAGAGCGCCGAGAGAATGTTCTATCGCTCGTACATAGAGCAGGAATGGTTTTCCAGCAACCGGGGCCACCAGGACTGGAGAGTTCGACAAATATTCTTTGATGTTGTCGAAGGCACATTGTCATTCTTCATCCCAAACGAATGAGACGCCCTTCTTCATGAGGTGAGTGAATGGCTGACATCGTCCGGAGAGGTTGGAAATGAACCTCCTAATGTAAGCTAGCCACCCTTGAAGGCCTCGGAGTTCACAAAAATTTCTCGGGGGACCCATCTCCATGATTATCTTTGTCTTCTCCGGATCTATATAAATCTCCTGGGTAGTAATGATAAAACCCAGGAATTTTCTACTGGATACGCCTAAGAAGGATTTGGTAGGATTTATCTTCAAGTTGTGCGCTCGCATCAGGTCGAATACCGTACTTAGATCCTGCAGATGGTCTTCCTTATAGCGACTTTTGACAGCAATCTCGTCAACATAGCACTCTACAGTTTTGCATAAGTGGTTTCTGAAGATGACACTCATGGCTCTTTGATATATGGCGCCAGCATTCTTTAAACCAAAAGGTATGACTATGTAGCAGTATGTACCAATCGGTGTTCGGAATGATGTGTGCTTCTCGTCGTCGGAAGACATCTTGATTTGGTTGTATCCCGAGAAACCATCCATGAATGACATACGCTCGAAGCCCCAGGTGTTTTCAATCATGATGTCCATGATAGGGAGGGGGAACTCATCTTTAGGACACGCCTCGTTCAGATTGCGAAAGTCAATGCAGATTCGAATCTTCCCATTTTTCTTGAGGACTGGTACTATATAGGCGACCCAGTCTGGATGTTGTTCCTCACGAATGAAGCTGCTGGCTATTATTTTGTTGACTTCTGCTTCGATCGCATTCATAATGTCCGGGCGAAAGCGTCGCTGTTGTTGCTTGATCGGCTTTGCATCCGGCCGAATGTTGAGTTTGTGAAGTGCAATCTCGGGGTTTAGCCCTGGCATGTCTTTATAACTCCAGGCGAACACATCAATATATTCTTTGACGAGTTGTAGCAGCGATCCTCGCTCTTCTTCTGCCAGGCTTTTACTAACGAAGATTGGTTTTGGAGAAGGCTCATTGTCGAGGTCAACTTGCATAACCTCATCTTCAGTAGGAGGCTCTCTTTGTTCGAACCGCTTTTCCCATTGTGCATCCAGCTGTTGGGCCCATGGCTCTAATTCAAGGAGTTCAGTAATGTCTTCTTCTTCTTCGTAAGCGTCGGTGAATGCCATATTGACAGACAAGACTTGCCTGAATACGTCCCCGATGCTGATATCTGAATCAGAAGTTGGTGATCCGGTTGAGTGTGAATGCCAGTCGCATTCCTCATCTGAGCTTTTAGGGTCGTTGCAGGCGTAACATACCCTAATCCACATCGGGTCTTGTTGTAGTAATCCTGTGGTTTACCGGCCGGGACTGGCAACTGTAAAGGTAAGCGCCGACCAGTACCGTAGTTCAAGCCTGGTGTAGTCTCCAGATCATACCCCTATCTTTGCATGAGGTTCTTGGATTAGGAATTATATAGATAAAGGGGCAGTCTCCCGACGTCCGATTCGAGATCGACTTCCTCTATTGCGAAGGGCTGGGGATCAATCTTCCGGTCGAAGACGATTGGATGGTCTTCTCCCTCGACTATGAAGTAGGCGCCTTCCACAGGAGTAAGTTGATTTACGTTGTGAACATTTGTCACCTGCGTGTGTAGGTGAGTGCCTATACCATATTCCATAGCATACATTGTACAAAGCTTATCAAGCTCGAGGTAATTCAAAGACAGCCCTTTATTGATGAAGTAAGGTATCTTTTCTAGTGGGATTACATCATCTGCGGATGGAACATCAGCATGAGCAGCCACATACTTGGCCAATTCTGGTTCTTCTTCGGCCACACTGTATAAATGAAGACTGAGAGGATGACTTGGGCAGCTTAATCATCAGAGGTTCCGCTGGTGGGGCAGAACGTGGAGTCGTTGGCGAACTAGTGACTCCCTGTTTGGCGCTTGATGTTAGACGGGGAGTTGTTGGCTCGCTAGGAGTCCCCAATTTTGCATTGGGCTGACGATTCATCTTGGGAAGACATATCGTTATTGGCTTGTTAGAGGGTTTGAGCTTCTCTGTTTGTGGCTGGCCGGTTCTTGGCAGCCTGATTCAGTGGCTCCGTTGTGGGTTTTGGCGCGTAGCCAGACCTTGGCAGTCGGATTATCATTTGCCCCTCTTGTGCCGAGAGACTGATTGCATCCTTACGCAGAGCGGCCGTAAGGGATACGGTCTTGCCAGGTTTGCGAGCTTGAAGGTGGATCGTCAGAGGTTCTTCTGATCCCGTTGCTGTCTCAGTTTGAGCTTGCATATCTCCTTCGACAAGGTACCTCTTCGACTTCTCGTACAAGCAGGAGTCCGAGTAATAAGACTCGACCCCTTTGAAGGGATCGATGTCGGCAAATTCTGTTCTCACGAAGCCATACTTGTCGACATACTTGAAATACTGGTGCAGCGTGGAAGGCACGATCATGTAATCGTGTATCCAAGGATGCCCTAGGAGAATATTATAGGAAGTGTCCGCATCTATGACATAACAAGTCACTTCTGACTACAGATCGCCGATTTGGCACTTCAAGCGAATCTTCCCGATCGGGTAGCTCCTGCCCGAATTGAAACCGCTGATGGCGGTGCTTGTCGGCGTCAGACGATGCATAGGGATGCGAAGATGGTGCAACAGACTCTTCGAGATGATGCTTATGGAAGAACCGGGATCAATGTGCATCCGATCCACCTTTACGTCGCCAATGTATCCAGTGTAATACAACGGACGATCGTGCAGGTTGGTTTTAATGAGTATATCCTGCGGAGTGAAGACGATGTTGGGCATTGTACCTGTGCAAGCGCTGTTTTGGAGATTTGTAGGCAGGCTTTCTTCCGTGAGGTTGACCTGAGCTAGATATGCATCGGCATTCTGGAGTGCATCGCTTAGTGCCACGCGAACATCTTTGGAGAGTCTCATGAGCTCGTATAATGATAATTTGGCCAGTGTGTTGGCCAATTGTGCCAAGATGTCAAAGTTGTAGGGCCTCTCCAGCCCCTGAGGTACCTCTTTTCGGAGCGGCTTGTCAAAGCGAGTCTCCTTCGGCCTAGGTTTATCGGTCGTCGAAGGCTGAGAAGGTCCTGGGGCATCATCAGCTATCGGCCGATGATCTTCAGTCGAGTTATCCGGTGGAGGTTGGGTTTGTGCGCCGGATCGGGTAACAATAGTAGTAGCTTCTTCGACCTCTGTCGAGATTGTGCGGCATGACTTGACTTTTCCACTCTTCTTCTTGTTGGAAGTGGGTGGTACGGACTGAGTTACTTCCGGTACCAGGTCCGGGTGGACCCACATGACCTCCCATCGTGATGTGGTAAGGGGCACTAGACCAGCAGCCTGGTCTCGGGGAGGCGAAAGATTAGCAATCTCTATTGTTGCCCGAGGGACGGGTACACCGTCTTGTGTCTCTGTCGGAAGGAAGCTGCCGAACTGTACTGACACAATGTTGGCTGCCACGGTTACCTCCTCGAAATCAATGGCAAGAGCCTTCGAATCGATGAGATGCTGAATATATCGCTTCAATTGGAAGCAGTCCTGCGTGGCGTGGTGGATGTAACGATGGTAATGGCAGTACTTGGGGCTTTCCATCTCGGTCGGACGAGGTTCCCGTCTAGGTGGAGGGAGCTGGATTCTATCTCCTTGTATGAGCATGTCCAAGATGGGCTTGACATGACCGTCTTTGAAGGAGTAAGTCATCTGCGGCCACTACTTTTTAGCTGGCTTTGATTCAGGCTTCTGGGTTGCGTCAGCCACCATAGCCTGTTTACCCTTGTTGTCTCGGTTATTGGAGGAATTACCCCCATTGTTGGTGTTGGAATTAGGGCGTTTGTCCTTGTCCTCTCCCTCTGAGATGTGTAATCCCAGCTGGCGAGCCTACTTCAACTTATCTTCGGCGCTAGTGGCACTGATGATGAACGTCTTCCAGTCCTTAAATTAACTTTCACCCATCCAGAGGTTGATTGTTGAGAGCAGTCTCTTTTGGCAAATTTCAATTAAGAAGGAATCTGGATTTCCAGACGGCAACTTTATTGCGGTTTGGCGAAACCGCTCAATATAGTTCCTTGTCAGCTCCTTCTCCCCTTAAACAACATCCATGAGGGTGGACATTGTCATGTGTTGTCCTACTTCGTAGAACCTCTCCAAGAACATACGCTTGAAGCTGGCAAAGGAATGGATGCAGTTGTCTGGCAGGTTGCGGTACCAGTCGAAGGCGATCCCTTCCAATGCCCCGATGAATAATCGTATAAGGATGGCGTCGTCATGGGGCAGATGGTCGGTTGTGACCTCGAAGTAAGTAATGTACCGACTTACGAAAGTCTTTCCATCATAGGGATTAATGTTAAACGGCTTATATCTTGGTGGAAAAGGGACATCCCTCCATGCAGCAGGGTATGGTTGCCGTATTCTGAGGGCTTGGGAGGTTTCCCGGGCGTGAAACATGGCCCGGAGCTCCTGGACCTCTCTTCTTACCTCCCTGGCCTCATCCGCAGCGGTGGGAGCCGATATTTTAGGAGGATTGTCGTTCGGGTTTGGTGCCGCTGTGTTCGAGTCCACATTGACTGCGGGACCCAAGCTTGTTTGGCCAGGCATCCTTCCTTGCAGAATTGGAAGAGCCGCTTTGATTTCGTCTACGGATTTGACCAAGGTACGTAGTATGGCCTCCAGAGTGTCGATGGGTTAGCGATCACTAGGACCGTCTTGATCATCGTTTGTCATGAATGTCGTCCTCACACGAGCCGAAGTGGAAGGGACGGTGGACGACGTGCCCTCTGAATCATACCCCTGCGCAGAGAAGTCGTCGGGGTATGTGGGAATGTTTTTATCTGGTTCAGACTCAGAAGGAATAGTACCCCCAGCTCCAAAGCTTGCCTCGTCTTGAGAGTCGCGAACATCCTCGGGGACGTCGACACCTGACGTATCTGTTGGGAGAGTCGTTTCCCTGGGCTCATCTCCTTGGAATACCAAATTGTCATGGTTGTTTGGAGGAATGCTACCCCTGGTTCCAGCGACCCCCAGTGATGTGGATGATGAATCTCCCAATGTAGTAGATTTCGTCTTCAAACGGGTACCTTGGAAAACTCGGTGGCAGGCAACCGCTTAGATGATTGTTTCTTGTCAAAGTGGTTGAAATCTTCGGGCTGGAGATATTTGTTTTCTTCCCTCTCCCGCAGGCGGGGATTCTCTGAGCAGAGTTACAAAAAATGACGGGAAGCGCCTCATCCTCTGAACTCGGTTGTTACAGTCTATAGAAGACGGACCGTCGGTCTTCTCGTACTGCCGTATTGTTGCAACAGCAGTTGACAATGACTTGGGTGTAGTGATGTCTGTGGGAGGACTCTTTGCACACCCAGTCCCCTTCTCTTTCTTTGCGTTTGTGAAGGATCACGTCACGCAAGTCAGATGGTTCTCGAGCAACCACGTTTGCTCCCTAGTTGCGGGAAGACTTTTGGGAGCCACTCTGTCTGTTTGTCGCCGGGGGCTGGACTCGAGTGGTTCTGTATAACTTCCCATCAGAGGCCCGCATAACAGTAAGCGGAGCACTCGGATGGTTAGAGGTTGAGACAGCCGACTGAGCTTGCCGAGCTCACGCTGCCCTAGACTTCTTCACTCTAGCGCCTGAGGGCACATAGTAGGAAGAGTCTAAGTGGTGCTGCAGAGAGTCAGACACATTTTCTTGGAAGCGTGAGAGATCAGGGCCATAGGAGAGGCAGTCGAAGACGGAGCCCGAGCCGCGTGGAGTGGATAATATGCGACTGGAATCAGCAGTCTTCATGTGGTGGGCAGTCGTGGCCGCATATGCCTTCTTCATGTGGCCGGAAGTCTCAGCCACATGAGTCTCCTTCATGCGGATGGATGTCTTGGCTGCATGGGCATTCTGCATGCGGCTGGCAGTTTTGGCCGTATGAGCATCATGCATACGGCTGGCAATCTTGGCCGCATGAGCATTATGCATGCCGCTGGTGCCTTTATTCGGCTTCTTTTTGGACCACATAGAGTCGCTCTTTCCCCTGCAAGTCCAGCATCGTAGTGTTTTCCTCTGTCGGACTTGGGGACAGCAGAGTCCTCTATGGCCTGAAGTGGAGCCGCATGAGAGTCACATTTATCGTCTTGGGCAGCAGAGAGTACTTCGTCCAGAGCTTAGGGAGGAGCAAATGACTTGGGCCTCCACTCCCTTCGAGCCTTCTTCGTGCGGGCTCGCTTCTGGATCGGGCCAGCGCTCCCATCGGAGAGCATTTCTTCAAACGCCTATTGGTCAAAGCAGACGACCATCTTCTGTTGTGTGGAGCCGAGTTTGACTGCATCCGATTGCGTCACCAACTTCTCAGTCATGGAGAAGTTTGTCCCCAGCAGAGTCGCCATCGTGTTTGCCATTGATTATGAAAGAACAGAAAAGTTTTATGGGAGGACTGGACTTTTACTTCATAATACAAACTCGTTTATATAAAGAAAGTCTAGGAATGAAAACCTAAGTACAACAATCTAAGTACAATTGTTTAGTTTTGATTCTGGGGGGTGACGGTAGAGGCTCGGGAAAGCGACGGCAGCTCTGCCTTAATCCTTGGACGATCGGATGTAGCCTTGTGTCTAATGAAGAAATGCTCTCGGAATATGTGGGGAGACTCTTCTGTGTGTGCCTTTGTCTCTCTGTGTATCCAGCCGGGGGGCTCTAGGTGGTTTGCAAGGGAATGACACCTTGCTATTTGTAGGAGTGGGGTGTGATCATTAGGGTTTGCAATGATTGCCCTAAAAAAGTCGGCGGCTTGGGGATTTAATTGCCATTTTCCTTGATCCTATTTTGTTGGCAATTAATCTGGACCACTAATCTTAATTGCAACGAATCTGAACAATTAATGCTGATTGTGTAAAATCCCTATGGGCAATTAATGTTGATTGTCATAAATCTTTGGAAGCTCGGATCTCCTGCCACGTGTTTAACCCGCGTGATTGCAATAAATCTACTTTGATTCGGGTAATTATGATGATTGTACTAAATATGGTTGTTGGGATTTGTTGATAAATCTTGATTGATTTAATGCCACGTATCTAACCATCATTACGGGGAAACTGATCTTCTGCCACGTGTCATAACCGTGAGCCACAGCCGCATGAGGGTAGCTTCTTTAGTTTTGAACCGCATGAAGGTGGCAGCCGCATAGGTGTAGCCTCCAAAATCTGAGCCGCATGGAGGTGGTTTCCAATTGAGCCGCATAAGACTAGCCACGCGTCAAGGCTGCATGGGTATGGCCTCTCAGTATTTGAGCCGCATGGAGATGATCCCCATGATCCGAGCCGTATGAGGACAGCGGCTGTAACGCCCCAGTCCCAAAATACGTAGGACTAGGAACGTAGACATGCCAGCTGTATTCATACGAAGTATACTCCAATATATAGAAGCCTCGTATAAATACATAAGCTGTAAAATGCAGTAGAACCATAACTAATCTCATCCACAAGAATAAAAGATATTATATAATCAACTATGAATTTGTCTTGATACAATATATTGGGCGGAGACAAATCCACTACCAACAAAATAAAGAAAAGTACATAGAAAATGAAATAAGTGACGAGCGAAGCGAAGACGATCCAAATGCAATCATCCTCGAAGAAATAGCAAAGATCACGGCTAGAGCTAGAACACCTGCGAAAGATAATAGCACACACCTGGCAAGACAACCAGGTCCTCAAAGGGACGTAACAAGACACATAATAGCATGCCATATAAACTGAATAAATATTGCTCAAATAAATAACTAAATCGAATTATAACATGTTCCAATATGCACCTACTGAACGAGCGTACCATCCCCCCAACCAAACAAGGACAGGAGATGGTAAACTAATACACGGTAACATATCTTCCCATGCTATGAATCCAATATGGTATCCGGACCCCAACAAGGTTCAATACCTTCTCATCGAAGTAGTAAGTCACACCTACAACCAAACAAGGACAAGATGTGACGAACTAATCCGCGACAAGTTATTGTTCCAAGCCACGGTCAGATACAAGTACCCAAACCAAAAGTACTCGTACCCAACGGATAGGGTAGCCTACCGTTCTAAGTGAAATGTAGTTAAGAACAATCCTTCCTACGCATGGGCCCTGGCTGAATAGGATCGACGTAGTCCTCCTTTGGGCACCAGAGGCCCCATCAGGAAGAGCATGACGTTCCGCAGAATCGTCAGTGGCCGTTAGTAATCATGGGTCATCAACCCCGTATCTCCAGCGGAGAGTCCGGGTCACAAGGGAAGTGCATCAAAGCCCATACGCTAAGGAATTGTCCAACCCGCCCAATGCCTACTGTGTTGTATCCACAACACAAACTACTATAACCGCTAAGTCAAACTAGCATGCAATCTCTATTAGCAGTTATTCCTATCGCACGGCTTGTACGTACTGGTGGCCAGCCAATCGCGCATTTTCGTGTTCTACATACGAGACACACAACCTCGTGTTACAACGTGTCAAGGCCAATGAATGCAACACACAAGGTGGTCCCTTAAATCTAGGTTTAATGTGAGAAAAATAATACATAGCCGGAAAAATAAATGAACAGTAAGTTCTAACAGTTATGCCATGTATCACAGTTTATTTTGCATAAAGAAAATAAATAATGCATGAAATATGAGCTAAAATAAGTAATCAGCAAATGGCAAGGTGTCTTGCCTGGTAGGACGCCTGGTGTGCTGCGATAATCATGGTGGCATGAATTGCGACTTCGGTGCAACAACTATACATGGTGACCTCGGATGGTGACACGGTCGGTTCCATTGGGTCCAGCAGGGTCAATTTGGTTAGGCTTGACATAATGTAGTTTAGGATTTGCCAAGAGATTAGGAATGAAGGGCGTAGTCACGGGCTGGAGAAAGATTGAAGGAGTTTGGAAGAATAATATATATATATAATTTTAGAAAACTGTTTATAAATAAATAAATAAATAAAACAATAATTGTACTTATAATAATATTTGTAACAGTAAGATCAAGTCTTATATTTTTCTTATATATTTAAACATTTAATATAAAAAAAATCTTGGGTAGAAAACATACATCTATTACCATACATATATATACTTGGACAGTAACTAAGAAAATATTATAATAACCAAGGATAATAATTCCTAGCATAGTAAAATAATCTTACAATAATAATATTAATAATAATTAATAATACCAATAATAGTCACACAAAAAAAGAGAAACAAATAACAATAAAACTAAATGGTAATAATATCAATAATAATAATAATAATAATAAAGATAATAATAATAATAAAGATAATAATAATAATAATAATAACAATAATAACCCCAAATTCAGCTATCCAGCTCCTACCCCTTTTCTTTCCTATTTGCCGCAGTGAGAGAGAGATAGAGATGAGAAAAACTCGGAAGTGGGTTCTAAAAAAAGAACGGAGAGAGAGAGAGAGTCATGGGAGGGATCCAGAGAGAGGAGTAGAAGAGAGAGGGTCGGGAGTTCGAGAGTGGAGAGAGAACCTCGGCGGGAGAGGGTTTCAGCCGGCGGACTTCGTCGGGCGCGGTGGCACGATGGCGGACGGAGGGAGGAGCGGGAAACGGCTCTCCTAAAGCGGTGTTGCGCGCTCACCGACGGTCGTGCGGAGCTCACCGGCGGGTGCGCGACGGTGGGTAGAGAGGAGAGGCACGGGCGGAGCTGAGGGTTAGTCAGTCGGAAAGGATCGGCCGGCGCACAGTAGATGGCCGGCGGCGGCGAACGGAGCGAGGGGACGACTCGGCGGCTAGGGCTTGTGCGCACGCCGGAGGTCAGTGTGGAGGAGGAGACAACGGTGATGGCGGAGCGGCGGAGGGTTTGCGGGCTCATCGGCGGAAGGACGGCTTGGGCGGTCGCCGGATCTCCGGCCGGCGGCGTCAGGTGAGGTGTGTGGGTTTTTCTTTGGTTAAATTTTCCTCGATTTTTGGGGGTTTTGCCGGGGGTCGACTACGGTGGTTGGCCGGATATTGGTGGTTGCTGTCGGGTTGAGTCGGGTGGTGTTGGGTGGTCAGGTGACGGCGGTGGTAGCTATTTGGGTGTGGCAGTGGTGGCGGCGGTGATGGTGATGACTGGCGGTGATGTTTGGCAGGCTGCGGTGGCTGCAACGTCGTGGTAACGGGCGTGGGCTGTGTCGGTTCGATTGAGTGTTGTCGTCGGGTTTGGGTATGGGCTGCGATGGTGTCGATGGGTGGTCAGGATGGTGGTGACAGTAAGTTTGGTGGTAATGACGCTGAGCCAAGGTCAAGGCACAGGCCGAGGAAGACGGGGAGTTTGGGTTAGGTTTAGATTAGGAAATTCATTGATGTCGGGGTATGTCCGATACGAGGAAATTAAATGTAAATGTACAAGAATTGGAATAAGAGAGTCACCCGGGGTCGGACCCGAGGCCGTCACTGCTGACACGGATGGGATGGACACCGACACGAGGCACGAACTTGGGTCGTGGAATTTGTGGAGGAATAAAAATACATGGATGAGTACCTGCCTATTTATAAGATGTGGGAATTCCCATTTGGATAGGATTAGGATTTGATTTAAATCCCCTTTTTAGATAATTCAATACTTAATTTAAATAATTCAATAAATCAAATCCAATTTAAATCAAATTAAATTTTAGTTTAAATCAAATCAATAAATCAAATTCTAACATGGATATCTATTTAAATAAATCCAAAAATCAAATCACGATTTAAATAGCCAAAAATAACTTCCAAATATATTTTTCAAAATACCAATAATAATAATTTTGAAAATAATAAATATTTTTAAATATCTTTTTGAATAATAAAATATTAATATTAATAAACCTCGAAAATTACATTTTTATTTAAAATAGACAAATAAATAATTACGATACATATATATGCAAAAATATTCTTTACATAATTATGCTTTTCTAGTATACAGACATATTATTTTATATTTAATAATTTTTAGAAATGACAAGTTTAGAAATGAAAGCAAAACTAATTATTATATTATTTGAAACTATAAAAATAGAACAAAATATTTTTCTAAAATATGTACGCTTGCACATATTCGTACTCGTCGAGCAAATTCGAAAGCAAACGAACTTCCGCACACGACGTACAATACGACTACGTGACGTACAATACAAAATTTTAAATCGGTATCAAATTTAATTAAAAAAATAGTAGAAAATTTAGGAGTTTTACATCTTACCCAACTTAAAAGAATTTTGTCCTCGAAATTAAGAATTTCGTAGGGGGTGAGAAGACACAAGGGGGTTTCGATGGGAAACAATCGATAACAAATCATGACGTAAGAATCACGATCTAGATCATAGAAAATTAATACGGTATGGTCACGGGTAATGAATGAGGGTCACGATTTAGAGAACGAAATAGATTCGCCTTAATTAAGCGATTAGAGGGTCATGACAGTAATTATAGGGCCGAGAAAAGGACGAGTTATTTAGGAGGGAGAAATAGCAATATCGAGTGATAATGGTCATAGGTGATAGGATAACTAGAGGAAGTGCTAGTATAACGCCTTCGTCCTTCGAAAATAGGTGAAGGCGAAAGCAAGAAAGAGTTCGAAGGAGGCGTTATCGAATACGAATATGTGATTCAAAGACGATTGAATAATTTCAAAGGAATTGTCAAGGCAGTCGTGGATGGGATTCTAGAGGACAAGTTTAGCTATGTCCCCATCCACGTAGAATAATAGACAAAAGCGAACCAAAGTGCACTTGGCTGATCAGACCATTGTGCACCGGTTCTGATAAGACAACATGTTTGTGGGAGCTCTTCCAATAACATATGTCTTGATAAAGCTTGAAAAAAAGATAAGCTTGCAAAAACTAGGCTAAACTAGCATCCTTAGTTTAGATAGTAAAAATATAGGCACGATGGTAGATGAATAAAATCAATATGAATAGTCTAAGAGTCATAAGGATCTAAGTCTTGTTTATTCCTATACCATCATTCTACGGTTTTATTGACCAAGGCTCTGACTGACCAAATGGGTTAACTTCCTCTAGTTTCTATGGTCTAGATAATATATTCTCCTTAATGGTCAAGAGTGTGTCGGGTCATGGGGTGTTCTACCCAACTTAAAAGAATTAAGGTAAGGGTGTTTTGGGACATCCAACTTGTAGGGTCAATCTCTAGCAAGCACGAAGGAAAGATAAGAATAGGGATAGAAGGAAGCAAGCAAGATGCAATTGATGAGTCAAACGGTAGATAAAGTCAAGGAAAGAGGTCAAGTATGTGGATGAGATCCTAAACTTCTAACCCTATACGCAGGCTTGCTTGGTACGGTAAAGTAACCAAATAATTTATCTTGACCTGCATGGGCCACCACAAAAACATATAACGCCCCAGTCCCAAAATACGTAGGACTAGGAACGTAGACATGCCAGCTATATTCATACGAAATATACTCCAATATATGGAAGCCTCGTATAAATACATAAGTTGTAAAATACAGTAGAACCATAACTAATCTCATCCACAAGAATAAAAGATATTATATAATCAACTATGAATTTGTCCTAATACAATATGTTGGACGGAGACAAATCCACTACCAACAAAATAAAGAAAAGTACATAGAAAATGAAATAAGTGACGAGCGAAGCGAAGACGATCCAAATGCAATCATCCTCGAAGAAATAGCGAAGATCACGGCTAGATCTAGAACACCTGTGAAAGACAATAGCACACACTTGGCAAGACAACTAGGTCCTCAGAGGGACGTAACAAGACCCATAATAGCATGCCATATAAACTGAATAAATATTGCTCAAATAAATAAGTAAATCGAATTATAACATGTTTCAATACGCACCTACTGAACGAGCGTACCATCCCCTCAGCCAAACAAGGACAGAAGATGGTAAACTAATTCATGGTAACGTATCTTCCCATGCTATGAATCCAATATGGTATCCGGACCCCAACAAGGTTCAATACCTTCTCATCGAAGTAGTAAGTCACACCTACAACCAAACAAGGACAAGATGTGAGGAACTAATCTGCGACAAGTTATTGTTCCAAGCCACGGTCAGATACAAGTACCCAAACCAAAAGTACTCGTACCCAACGGATAGGGTAGCCTACCGTTCTAAGTGAAATGTAGTTAAGAACAATCCTTCCTACGCATGGGCCCTAGCTGAATAGGATCGGCGTAGTCCCCCTTTGGGCATCAGAGGCCCCATCAGGAAGAGCATGATGTTCCGCAGAATCGTCAGTGGCCGTCAGTAATCATGGGTCATCAACCCCGTATCTCCAGCGGAGAGTCCGGGTCACAAGGGAAGTGTATCGAAGCCCATACGCTAAGGAATTATCCTCCCCGCCCAATGCCTACTGTGTTGTATCCACAACACAGACCACTATAACCGCTAAGTCAAACTAGCATACAATCTCTATTAGCGGTTATTCCTATCGTACGGCTTGTACGTACTGGTGGCCAGCCAATCACGCATTTCCGTATTCTACATGTGACACACACAACCTCGTGTTACAACGTGTCAAGGCCAATGAATGCAACACACAAGGTGGTCCCTTAAATCTTGGTTTAATGTGATAAAAATAATACATAGCAGAAAAAATAAATGAACAGTAAGTTCTAACAGTTATGCCATGTATTACAGTTTATTTTGCATAAAAAAATAAATAATACATGAAATATGAGCTAAAATAAGTAATCAGCAAATGGCAAGGTGTCTTGCCTGGTAGGACGCCTGGTGTGCTGCGATAATCATGGTGGCATGAACTGCGACTTCGGTGCAACAACTATACATGGTGACCTCGGATGGTGACACGGTCGGTTCCATTGGGTCCAGCAGGGTCAATTTGGTTAGGCTTGACATAATGTAGTTTAGGATTTGCCAAGAGATTAGGAACGAAGGGCGTAGTCACGGGCTGGAGAAAGATTGAAGGAGTTTGGAAGAATAATATATATATAATTTTAAAAAAATGTTTATAAATAAATAAATAAAAAAACAATAATTGTATTTATAATAATATTTGTAACAGTAAGAAGTCTTATATTTTTCTTATATATTTAAACATTTAATATAAAAAAAAATCTTGGGTAGAAAACATACATCTATTACTATACATATATATACATGGACAGTAACTAAGAAAATATTATAACAACCAAGGATAATAATTCCTAGCATAGTAAAATAATCTTACAATAATAATATTAATAATAATTAATAATACCAATAATAGTCACAAAAAAAGAGAAACAAATAATAATAAAACTAAATGGTAATAATATCAATAATAATAATAATAATAATAATACAACACAGAATAAAATAAATAATAATAATAAAGATAATAATAATAATAATAATAATAACCCCAAATTCAGCTATCCAGCTCCTCCCCCTTTTCTTTCTTATTTGCCACAGTGAGAGTGAGATAGAGATGAGAAAAACTCGGAAGTGGGTTCTAAAAAAAGAACGGAGAGAGAGAGAGAGTCATGGGAGGGATCTAGAGAGAGGAGTAGAAGAGAGAGGGTCGGGAGTTCGAGAGTGGAAAGAGAGAACCTCGGCGGGAGAGGGTTTCGGACGACGGACTTCGCCGGGCGCGGTGGCACGATGGCGGACGGAGGGAGGAGCGGGAAACGGCTCTGCTAAAGCGGTGCTGCGCGCTCACCGGCGGTCGTGCGGAGCTCACCGGCGGTCGTGCGGAGCTCACCGGCGGGTGCACGACGGTAGGTAGAGAGGAGAGGCACGGGCAGAGCTGAGGGTTAGTCAGTCGGAAAGGATCGGCCGACGCACAGAAGATGGCCGGCGGCGGCAAACGGAGCGAGGGGACGACTCGGCGGCTAGGGCTTGCGCGTGCGCCGGAGGTCAGTGGGGCGGAGGAGACGACGGTGATGGTGGAGCGAAGGAGGGTTTGCGGGCTCATCGGCGGAAGGACGGCTTGGGCGGTCGCTGGATCTCCGGCCGGCGGCGTCAGGTGAGGTGTGTGGGTTTTTCTTTGGTTAAATTTTCCTCGATTTTTGGGGGTTTTGCCGGGGGTCGACTACGGTGGTTGGCCAGATATTGGTGGTTGCTGTCGGGTTGAGTCAGGTAGTGTTGGGTGGTCAGGTGACGACGGTGGTGGCTATTTGGGTGTGGCATTGGTGGCGGCTGTGATGGTGATGACTGGCGGTGATGTTTGGCAGGCTGCGGTGGCTGCAACGTCGTGGTGACGGGCGTAGGCTGTGTCGGTTCGACGGAGTATTGTCGTCGGGTTTGGGTATGGGCTGCGATGGTGTCGATGGGTGGTCAGGATGGTGGTGACAGTAGGTTTAGTGGTGATGACGCTGAGCCAAGGTCAAGGCACAGGCCGAAGAAGACGGGAAGTTTCGGTTAGGTTTAGATTAGGAAATTCATTGATGTCGGGGTGTGTCCGACATGAGAAAATTAAATGTAAATGTACAAGAATTGGAATAAGAGAGTCACCCAGGGTCGGACCCGAGGCCGGCACTGCTGACACGGAAGGGATGGACACCGACATGAGGCACGAACTTGGGTCGTAGAATTTGTGGAGGAATAAAAATACATGGATGAGTACCTGCCTATTTATAGGATGTGGGAATTCCCATTTGGATAGGATTAGGATTTAATTTAAATACCCTTTTTAGATAATTCAATACTTAATTTAAATAATTCAATAAATCAAATCCAATTTAAATCAAATTAAATTTTAGTTTAAATCAAATCAATAAATCAAATTCTAACATGGATATCTATTTAAATAAATCCAAAAATCAAATCACGATTTAAATAGCCAAAAATAACTTCCAAATATATTTTTCAAAATACCAATAATAATAATTTCAAAAATAATAAATATTTTTAAATATCTTTTTGAATAATAAAATATTAATATTAATAAACCTCGAAAATTATATTTTTATTTAAAATAGACAAATAAATAATTACGATACATATGTATGCAAAAATATTCTTTACATAATTATGCTTTTCTAGTATACAGACATATTATTTTATATTTAATAATTTTTAGAAATGACAAGTTTAGAAATGAAAGCAAAACTAATTATTATATTATTTGAAACTGTAAAAATAGAACAAAATATTTTTCTAAAATATGTACGCTCGCAGATATTCGTACTTGTCGAGCAAATTCGAAAGAAAACGAACTTCCGCACACGACGTACAATACGACTACGTGACGTACAATACAAAATTTTAAATCGGTATCAAATTTAATATAAAAAAATAGTAGAAAATTTAGGGGTTTTACATCCTACCCAACTTAAAAGAATTTCGTCCTCGAAATTAAGAATTTCGTAGGGGGTGAGAAGACACAAGGGGGTTTCGATGGAAAACAATCGATAAAAAATCATGACGTAAGAATCACGATCTAGATCATAGAAAATTAATACGGTATGGTCACGGGTAATGAATGAGGGTCACGATTTAGAGAACGAAATAGATTCGCCTTAATTAAGCGATTAGAGGGTCATGACAGTAATTATAGGGCCGAGAAAAGGACGAGTAGTTTAGGAAGGAGAAATAGCAATATCGAGTTATAATGGTCATAGGTGATAGGATAGCTAGAGGAAGTGCTAGTATAACGCCTTCGTCCTTCTAAAATAGGTGAAGGCGAAAGCAAGATAGAGTTCGATGGAGGCGTTATCGAATACGAATACGTGATTCAAAGACGATTGAATAATTTCAAAGGAATTGTCAAGGCAGTCGTGGATGGGATTCTAGAGGACAAGTTTAGCTATGTACCCATCCACGTAGAATAATAGACAAAAGTGAACCAAAGTGCACTTGGTTGATCAGACCATTGTGCACCGGTTCTGATAAGACAACATGTTAGTGGGAGTTCTTCCAATAACATATGTCTGATCAAGCTTGAAAAAAAGATAAGCTTGCAAAAACTAGGCTACATTAGCATCCTTAGTTTAGATAGTAAAAATATAGGCACGATGGTAGATGAATAAAATCAATATGAATAGTCTAAGAGTCATAAGGATCTAAGTCTTGTTTATTCCTATACCATCATTCTACGGTTTTATTGACCAAGGCTCTGACTGACCAAATGGGTTAACTTCCTCTAGTCTCTATGGTCTAGATAATATATTCTCCTTAATGGTCAAGAGTGTGTCGGGTCGTGGGGTGTTCTACCCAACTTAAAAGAATTAAGGTAAGGGTGTTTTGGGACATCCAACTAGTAGGGTCAATCTCTAGCAAGCACGAAGGAAAGATAAGAATAGGGATGGAAGGAAGCAAGCAAGATGCAATTGATGAGTCAAACGGTAGATAAAGTCAAGGAAAGAGGTCAAGTATGTTGATGAGATCCTAAACTTCTAACCCTATACGCAGGCTTGCTTGGTACGGTAAAGTAACCAAACAATTTATCTTGACCTGCATGGGCCGCCACAAAAATATGTAACGCTCCAGTCCCAAAATACGTAGGACTAGGAACGTAGACATGCCAGCTGTATTCATAAGAAGTATACTCCAATATATGAAAGCCTAGTATAAATACATAAGCTGTAAAATACAGTAGAACCATAACTAATCTTATCCACAAGAATAAAAGATATTATATAATCAACTATGAATTTGTCTTGATACAATATGTTGGGCGGAGACAAATCCACTACCAACAAAATAAAGAAAAGTACATAGAAAATGAAATAAGTGACGAGCGAAGCGAAGACGATCCAAATACAATCATCCTCGAAGAAATAGCGAAGATCACGGCTAGAGCTAGAACACCTGCGAAAGATAATAGCACACACCTGGCAAGACTACCAGGTCCTCAGAGGGACGTAACAAGACACATAATAGCATGCCATATAAACTGAATAAATATTACTCAAATAAATAAGTAAATCGAATTATAACATGTTCCAATACGCACCTACTGAACGAGCGTACCATCCCTCCAACCAAACAAGGACAGGAGATGGTAAACTAATTCACGGTAACGTATCTTTCTATGCTATGAATCCAATATGGTATCCGGACCACAACAAGGTTCAATACCTTCTCATCGAAGTAGTAAGTCACACCTACAACCAAACAAGGACAAGATGTGACGAACTAATCCGCGATAAGTTATTGTTCCAAGCCACGGTCAGATACAAGTACCCAAACCAAAAGTACTCGTACCCAACGGATAGGGTAGCCTACCGTTCTAAGTGAAATGTAGTTAAGAACAATCCTTCCTACGCTTGGGCCCTGGCTGAATAGGATCGGCGTAGTCCCCCTTTGGGCACCAGAGGCCCCATCAGTAAGAGCATGACGTTTCGCAGAATCGTTAGTGGCCGTCAGTAATCATGGGTCATCAACCCCGTATCTCCAGCGGAGAGTCCGGGTCACAAGAGAAGTGTATCGAAGCCCATACGCTAAGGAATTGTCCTCCCTGCCCATTGCCTACTGTGTTGTATCCACAACACAAACCACTATAACCGCTAAGTCAAAGTAGCATGCAATCTCTATTAGTGGTTATTCCTATCGCACGGCTTGTACGTACCGGTGGCCAGCCAATCACGTATTTCCGTGTTCTACATGCGACACACACAACCTCGTGTTACAACGTGTCAAGGCCAATGAATGCAACACACAAGGTGGTCCCTTAAATCTAGGTTTAATGTGAGAAAAATAATACATAGCAGAAAAAATAAATGAACAGTAAGTTCTAACAGTTATGCCATGTATCACAGTTTATTTTGCATAAAAAATAAATAATGCATGAAATATTAGCTAAAATAAGTAATCAGCAAATGGCAAGGTGTCTTGCCTGGTAGGACGCCTGGTGTGCTACGATAATCATGGTGGCATGAACTACGACTTCGGTACAACAACTATACATGGTGACCTCGGATGGTGACACGGTCGGTTCTATTGGGTCCAGCAGGGTCAATTTGGTTAGGCTTGACATAATGTAGTTTAGGATTTGCCAAGAGATTAGGAACGAAGGGCATAGTCACGGGCTGGAGAAAGATTGGAGGAGTTTGGAAGAATAATATATATATAATTTTAGAAAACTGTTTATAAATAAATAAATAAATAAATAAGGTAATAATTGTATTTATAATAATATTTGTAACAGTAAGAAGTCTTATATTTTTCTTATATATTTAAACATTTAATATAAAAAAAATCTTGGGTAGAAAACATACATCTATTACCATACATATATATACTTGGACAGTAACTAAGAAAATATTATAATAACCAAGGATAATAATTCCTAGCATAGTAAAATAATCTTACAATAATAATATTAATAATAATTAATAATACCAATAATAGTCACAAAAAAAGAGAAACAAATAACAATAAAACTAAATGGTAATAATAATAATAATAATAATAATAATAATAATAATAATAATAATAATAATAATAATAATAATAATAATAATACAACACAGAATAAAATAAATAATAATAATAATAATAAAGATAATAATAATAATAATAATAATAATAATAATAATAATAATAATAATAATAATAATAATAATAATAATAACCCAAAATTCAGCTATCCAGCTCCTCCCCCTTTTCTTTCCTATTTGCCACAGTGAGAGAGAGATAGAGATGAGAAAAACTCGGAAGTGGGTTCTAAAAAAAGAACAGAGAGAGAGAGAGAGAGTCATGGGAGGGATCCACAGAGAGGAGTAGAAGAGAGAGGGTCGGGAGTTCGAGAGTGGAGAGAGAGAACCTCGGTGGGAGAGGGTTTCGGCCGGCGGACTTCGTCGGGCGCGGTGGCACGATGGCGGACGGAGGGAGGAGCGGGATACGGCTCTGCTAAAGCGGTATTGCGCGTACACCGGCGGTCGTGCGGAGCTCACCGGCAGGTGCACGACGGTGGGTAGAGGGGAGAGGCACAGGCGGAGCTGAGGGTTAGTCAGTCGGAAAGGATCGACCGGCGCACAGTAGATGGCCGACGGCGGCGAACGGAGCGAGGGGACGACTCGGCGGCTAGGGCTTGCGTGCGCGCCGGAGGTCAGTGGGGCGGAGGAGACGACGGTGATGGCGGAGCGGCGGAGGGTTTGCGGGCTCATCGGCGGAAGGACGTCTTGGGCGGTCGCCGGATATCCGGCCGGCGGCGTCAGGTGAGGTGTGTGGGTTTTTCTTTGGTTAAATTTTCCTCAATTTTTGGGGGTTTTGTCGGGGGTCAACTACGGTGGTTGGCCGGATATTGGTGGTTGCTGTCGGGTTGAGTCGGGTGGTGTTGGGTGGTCAGGTGACGGCGGTGGTGGCTATTTGGGTGTGGCAGTGGTTGCGGCATGATGGTGATGACTGGCGGTAATGTTTGGCAGGCTGCGGTGGCTGCGACGTCGTGGTGACGGGCGTGGGCTGTGTCGGTTCGACGAAGTGTTGTCGTCGAGTTTGGGTATGGGCTGCGATGGTGTCGATGGGTGGTCAGGATGGTGGTGACAGTAGGTTTGGTGGTGATGACGCTGAGCCAAGGTCAAGGCACAGGCCGAGGAAGACGGAGAGTTTGGGTTAGGTTTAGATTAGAAAATTCATTGATGTCGGGGTGTGTCCGACACGAGAAAATTAAATATAAATGTACAAGAATTGGAATAAGAGAGTCACCCGGGGTCGGACCCGAGGCCGTCACTGCTGACACGGAAGGGAAGGACACCGACACGAGGCACGAACTTGGGTCGTGGAATGTGTGGAGGAATAAAAATACATGGATGAGTACCTACCTATTTATAGGATGTGGGAATTCCCATTTGGATAGGATTAGGATTTGATTTAAATCCCCTTGTTAGATAATTCAATACTTAATTTAAATAATTCAATAAATCAAATCCAATTTAAATCAAATTAAATTTTAGTTTAAATCAAATCAATAAATCAAATTCTAACGTGGATATCTATTTAAATAAATCCAAAAATCAAATCACCATTTAAATAGCCAAAAATAACTTCCAAATATATTTTTCAAAATACCAATAATAATAATTTTGAAAATAATAAATATTTTTAAATATCTTTTTGAATAATAAAATATTAATATTAATAAACCTTAAAAATTACATTTTCTTTAAAATAGACAAATAAATAATTACGATACATATGTATGCAAAAATATTCTTTACATAATTATGCTTTTCTAGTATACAAACATATTATTTTATATTTAATAATTTTTAGAAATGACAAGTTTAGAAATGAAAGCAAAACTAATTATTATATTATTTGAAACTATAAAAATAGAACAAAATATTTTTCTAAAATATGTACGCTCGCACATATTCGTACTCGTCGAGCAAATTCGAAAGAAAACGAACTTCCGCACACGACGTACAATACGACTACGTGACGTACAATACAAAATTTTAAATCGGTATCAAATTTAATATAAAAAAATAGTAGAAAATTTAGGGGTTTTACAGCGGCCGCATGGGGTGGCTTCTTAGGATTTGAGCAGCATGACGTTAGTCTCCACGATCCGAGCCGCATGAGAGCATCAACCGCATGAGGGGGGTGGCAGCCGCATAGGGAGCTTTAGAGTTAGTGGATCGTGCCAGCTGTATAGGAGATTTTCTTCGTTTCCCGAGAAACATGCCGTCGTGTCAGAGTTCATCATTTCAGCTTTAATGTCAGAGTTATCACTTTATGTCAGAGCATTTAATGGGAGCAGTCACTTTATGGCCCGCTGTAAAAAGCAAGTTGCATAGGGCCACGTGATTCTTTCATGAGCCGCATAAGGCTATTGGAGAGTTTCTGAGCCGCATGAGACTCCGATAGATTCCTGAGCCGTATGAGGCTCCTTCTGTTTTAAGCCGCATGGGCTTCTTCTGTTTTGAGCCGCATGGACTTTTCTTGTTCTTTTCCATGCTTCTACAGCAAGGATAAACTGATGTCCTTTGGAGGAAGGCGGACTGATTTGCCCAACGATATCCATTTCCCATGCTTCAAATGGCCAGGAGGCCACAGTAGGATGTAGATGCTCCGAAGGTCGATGAATGAAGTCTATATGCAACTAACATGCCCAGTACTTCTTCGTATATTCCATAATTCATGCCATCATAGTGGGCCAGTAATAGCCCATGTAGCGCAGTCGGTCTTATAACATGGGCCCGGTTTGATGAGCTCCACAAGTCCCATCGTGTGCCTCTCGGAGGGCTTTTTACGCCTCTATCTGGGATAGGCACCTGAGGAGGAGTCTATCGTAAGAACGATGGTATAGCATTTTGGTAGTTGTGTCATAGAAGAATCCGAGGGAACGTCTCCTGACGGAAGCCGCCTCCTTTGGGTCTTTGAGGTTGAATTTCGTAAACCGGCGTAGTCGATGAACGGGAAACGTTAGTCTCGTACGTCTACATTAGCCTTCGCATGGACTAAGTAACTTTGGCATGTGTGCAGAGAGTTCTTTGGACAGACGAGTTTTCGCCCCATCACCGTAACAGTGTATTAGGATTTCCAGGAGCTGCGAGAGAGGCGGCGAGACCGGCGAGGGCGTCGGCATCTAAATTTTGTAAATGTGGCACATGTTCTATAAAAAACCTATGAACGTGGAGATGATATCGATGGCCGCCTAATGGTAGGGGATTAGGTCCTCATGACGGACCTCATATTGCCCTCGAACTTGGCTAATGATTAGCTTTGAGTCCCCGTAGGCTTCGATGTAGTCAACCTCCAACTGTTTAGTGAGTTATAGCCTGATGATGAGCGCGTTGTACTAAGCAACGTTGTTGGTACATGATCCCATGAGGGAGTAGGCACGATGGATGATCAGGCCGTCAGGGGTAATAAGGACATGTAAAACCACTAAAATTCTACTATATTTTTTTTATAAATTTGGTAATGATTATTATTTTGTATTTGTACGACACGTAGTTGTATTGTACGTCGTACGCGAAATTCGTTTTCGTAATTGCTCGACGAGAGTGAATATGTGCGAGCGTACATATTTTTAGATAAACATTTTTCTATTTTTATTGTTCAAAATAATATATATGATAATTATTTGTATTTGTATTTTGCTTAAAGTTGTGAAAAGTATCGTATCGGGATGGCCAAAACTTATTACTTTTATTTATTTATAAAAGGCTATCTTATTTAATAGTGGTAATTTAGAAAACTATTTTTATGCAAATATTCCTTGATCATGAGGCACATGAATTTGAATTCATATATATAATTCTATTTTCAAAATTTATTAATATTAATATTTTTATTATTCAAAAAGATATTTAAAAATATTTATTATTTTTGAAATTATTATTATTAGTATTTTTGGAAAATATATTTTGAAATTGTTGTGGCAATTTAAATCTTCATTTTTATGGATTGATTTAAATAGTTAAATTAATATCTATAATTGAAATTTAATTTATCTTATTTGATTTTAAACTAAAAGATGGAATTTAATTAGATTTAAATTGGATTAAATTTGGATTTGATTGATTTTAAATTTATTGAAATTAGTAGCGAATTATCTATTTTGGGTTTAAATAAATCCTAACCTTATCTACCGAATGCTCCTCAACCCTATAAATGGGGGAGTTTGCCATTGTTCTCTTCACACAAAATTTCTTCCTCACCATAAACACAAACTCGTGCATCGTGTCCACGTCCATGTCCACCTTTCCATTCACTAATTTTTTTTATTATATTTACATGTTCTTGTCATCGTGTCCGACATACCGAACACATCTCATCGTCCCCTCCCCGTGTCAGATATAACCCGATACCATATCCATACATCCCTGACTCCAGGCGCCACCGGACCGACCATCTCCCACCACAACGTCGTGGCCACAAACACCATAACCGCCATCGACCCCACTGTCATCACCCCCCCACAAGCCCGATACCCTAACCTCCGGCCGTAGTCCCATCCAGCCACCCGTACCACCTACACCAAACTACCTAGCCACTATTCCCTTCCCCCTCGACGGCCTATCTCCGACCCAAACACAGCATCACCAAAACCCCCTTCGCCATCACCAGCCAAACGACCGTCACCACCATATCGACTTCCCCCATCTCCCTTCCACAGCAGGCAACCTCACCGACCAACCCCCATCGAAACTGCTATAGTCCCATCAACCACGACTCCACCGAAAAAATCCCTCTCCTCCATGCAGACGGCCAACCCCGGCCATATGCTTCGGCCAAACCGCTGCAGCCCTACCCTTTTTCGACCATCCCACTGTCCACCCTCCGCGGTCGCCAACATCACCATTAACCATCGTCCATCTCCATCCCAAACCACCCAAAATAAAACACGACCACCACCACTTACCTCCTTCCGCCGGCGTCCCGACTGCGCAACTGCGCGTGAGCTTCTTCCGCCCGTGTCGATAGATCTGCCACCAAGATCCGGGGACGACGACCGCGCCGGAGCGCCTCTTCCGTCGCACAAAGCCACCCGACCTGGTCTCCTCACCCTTCCGACCAACCGCCGCGAGCGGCCAACGCCTCATCTTTCGACCAGTACTATCGGAGCGGCGAGCTCTGTGCTGGCCGACCTCCGCGCTCGCCTCGCCGGAGAGACCTCCCAGCCTTGAGCGCCTCCGCCCTTTGCCGCGCCCGTCCGTCGACGAGCCCCGTCGTCGGCCTCCTCCAGTGAATCCCCGACCGGGCCGCCTCTCTCGTGCCGCCGCGACGAGCACGACGCCCGCACATCTTCGCCATGCCGGTGAAAACCCTCCGCCATGATCTGAGTCCCTCTTCCTTCCTCCGCCTCCACCGCTCGTCTTCCCTCCGTCGCTTACCTCTCCTCCCATCTCACTCTCCCCGCTCCTTCTCCTCTCTGCTCGGTATTCCGCTCGACCCCTCTCTCTCCCCTCCCTAAATCTCTTCTCTTTTTTTGTTTTGCTGGTCTCCTCGAAAGAGGAGAACCACAATACATTGTTTTTATTTTATTTTTTATTATTTTTTAACTATTATTATTATTATTATTATGTTTCTTCAATTTCATTTATACTGATTTTATTTCCTTATTATTATTATTATTACTATTATGATTATTATTATTATTATTATTATTATTCCTCTTTGTTTTTGTACAACTGAAGTGTAATACTATTATTAATATAATTTACTACTGTTATTATTTTTTGATAAAAGGGTATATGTTTTTATATAGGTGGATTTGTATATTAGTATGTTAAATACATATTTTTTATTTAATTATAATGGTATTTTGTTATAAATTATCATTATTATTTTATTGGTTTTACTAATACCAAAAATTGTTATTTTATTCTAGGTATGTTAAAATATTTTTATATATATTGCCATATTATTTTGTGGTAACTTAATATCAAAATAGGTTCCTACCTATAAATAAAATTTCTAGTACTATAAAGTATTTTACAAAAAAATTCTAGTCTTGCCAAAACCTAGGTATTAGCTTTAAAATAATTTTTGATTTTCTAGTACTTTCCTAAAAATTTATTAACTAATAAAAAAGGTAGTTCCAATTAAAACTTATTTCAAATATGTTTTTTAAAAATACTTTGTGGTAATAAAGTATACTTTATAAATATAAATATTTTCTCTAGAATAGTATAAGTATTATTTATGAAAATATCTTCTATTATCAATCCTCGTTCGTGGCTAATCCCATTATTCATACTCCCTCCTGCCAATTCTGTCCTTCCTCCTATCGACCCTAACTAATTTGACCCTTCCGGACCCATTGGAACTGTCCATGCCACCATCAGAGGTCACATTTTGTAGTTGTTACCCGAAGTCGCAGTTTGTGCCACATTGATCTTCGCAGCACACCAGGTGATCCACCAGGCAAGATACCTTGCCATTAGCTGTTTATTTTACTTTAGCTCATATTCATGCATTTATTCATTAATTATTTTTCTGCAAAATAACTGTGCTACACCGTCATGATTAGATAGATTTTTACGGTGTAGTTATATTTTTCGTACTTATTATTATTATGTAATTCAAACTTAGATTTAAGGGACCACCATTTGTGTGTTGCATTCATAGGCCTTGACACATTTTTACCACGGAGTTGTGAGTCGCATGTAGAACTCGGACATGCGTGACTGGCTGGCCACTGGTACATATAAGCCGTACAATATGAATAACCGTTAATAGAGGTTGCATGCTTAGTTTGACTTAGCAGTTAATAGAGGTTTCGTGTTGTAGATACAACATATTAGGCATAGGGAGGGAAGAACAGTTCCTTGATGTATGGGCCACATTTACATACTGCTATTGTACCTGAAGCTCCGTTGGAGACGCAGGTTCACCCTATTGTACTGATTCTCTATGACGTTCATGGAACGTTATGGACATTTTTTTACTGATTCCCTCTGACGTTCGCCGAACATTATGGACGGATTGTACTGATTCTCGATGAGAGGGACGATGCCACTGCTATACAGCCCGAGTGCCCATATGTGAAGGATTATTCTTTATTGCATATTTACTATAGTACGGTTAGGTACCCTTTTGCATGCATCCCTTATTTTCTATTATATATCACAGTTTATATGGCATGATATTATGTATCTTGTTACGTCCCTCTAAGGACCTGGTTATCTCGTCAGGTGTGTGCTCTTGTCTTTCGCAGGTGTCCTAGCCGTGGCCATGATCATCACTATTTCTTCGAAGATGATTGTACTTTGATCGTCTTCGCTTCGCTCGCCAAAAATTATTCTTTTGTATATCATGTATTTCTTTTCATAGTTGGTAGTAGATTTGTCTCCGCCCAACTACATGTACCAATGACAGTTCATAGTTAATTATATGATATATTTTATTCTTACATTTTGTGGATGAGATTAGTTAGTTGTGGTTTACTGTATTTTACAGTTTATGTATCCGTACGAGGCCTATGTACTTCGTATGAATACAGCTGGCATGTCAACGTTCCAAGTCCTACGTATTTTGGGACTAAGGCGTTACAAGTTTTTATGGTGGTCCATGCTGGTCAAGATAATTTGTTTAGTTACTTTACCGTACCAAGCAAGCCTGCGAATAGGATTAGAAGTCTAGGATCTCATCCACAAGATAATTTGTTTAGTTACTTAACCTCTTTTTTCGATTCCATAACCGAACTAACGTTCTACTCATCGATTGCATCTTGCTTGATTCTTTTTATCATAATCCTGATCTTCCCTTCGTGTTTGCTAGAGGTTAGACAGGTGACCCCTACTAGTGGGACATATTTTTTTGTCCTAAAACACCATTAGTTTAATTCTTTTCAGTTGGGTAGAATGCCTTGTGACCTAGCAATCCCTTTGTCCTTGTGACCTATATTAGTAATATCACTTAGGTTCTAGAATTTAGAGGATCCTAACCCATCTAGCCAACCAAGGACTTGGACAAGAAGACTATAGGACGACTGTATTGAGACCAACACAGGATATGACTTAGAATCGTTTAAACTAATTCTGCTTTCTTTCAATCATAATCTCACGTGCCTATGTTTTTTTTACTATCTAGACTAATGATGCTCGTGTAGCCTAGTTTTTGCAAGCTAATTCTTTATCGAGCTTGATCAAGGCATATGCTATTGAGAGGCCGCTCACTAACATATTGTCTAATCAGAACCGGTGCATGATGGTCTGATCAACCAAGTGCACTTTGGTTCACTTTTGTCTATTATTCTACGTGGATGCAACATAATTAAACTTGGCCTTTAGAATCCCATCCACGCCTGCCTTGACAATTCTTTTGAAATTATTCGGTCGTCTTTGAACCACGTATTCGTATTCGATAATATCGTCTTTGAACTCCTTATTGCTTTCGTCTTCACTATTTTAGAAGGATGAAGGCGTTGTACTAGAACTTCCTTTAGCCTTCCTATCGATTAGGACCATTACTACTCCAAATTGCTATACCTTCGTTCTAAATTTCTCGGCCTTCTTCTCGGCCCTATATTTACTATCATGACCTTCTAATCATTTAATTTAGGCGTAAACCTAATCGCTCTCTTAATCGTGCCCCAACCTATTCTCAAGGAACCATGTCTTTAAGTTCTTAAATTTATATCTCTTGATACCTTACTATTCTTTATTGCATGTTATCTTGATTAAACTTTAACCAAATCATTTTCCTTCTGGCGTTAGTTAGCCATATCCATGATTTATTTTCGTCATTATTCGAAATCGCAATTTTCTAATGCATGTTTGCATTGAACGTCGTTTCTTTGCCTCGTCCAGTAACTTGATCATATTTCCTTATCGATACCCCTTATGACTTCTCACCCCCTACAAATGCCTAAATTTCGAGGACGAAATTCTTTCAAGTTTGGTAGGATGTAAAACCCCTAAAATTTTACTATATTTTTTTATAAATTTGGTACTAATTATTATTTTGTATTTGTACGATGCGTAGTTGCATTGTACGTCGTGCGCAAAATTTCATTTTCGCAATTTCTCGACGAATGCGAATATGTGCGAGCGTACATATTTTTAGAAAAACATTTTTCTATTTTTATAATTCAAAATAATATATATAATAATTATTTGTATTTATCTTTTGCTTAAAGTTGTGAAAAGTATCATATCAGGATGACCAAAACTTATTACTTTTATTTATTTATAAAAAGTTATCTTATTTAATTGTGGTAATTTAGAAAACTATTTTTGTGAAAATATTCCTTGATCATGAGGTACATGAATTTGAATTCATTATATAAGAATTTTTGAAATTTATTAATATTAATATTTTTATTATTCAAAAAGATATTTAAAAATATTTATTATTTTTGAAATTATTATTATTAATATTATTGGAAAATATATTTTGAAATTGTTGTGGTAATTTAAATCTTCATTTTTATCGATTGATTTAAATAGTTAAATTAATATCTATAATTGAAATTTAATTTATCTTATTTAATTTTAAACTAAAAGATGGAATTTAATTAGATTTAAATTGGATTGAATTTGGATTTAATTGGTTTTAAATTTATTGAAATTAGTAGCGAATTATCTATTTTGGATTTAAATAAATCCTAACCTTATCTACCGAATGCTCCTCAACCCTATAAATAGGGGAGTTTGCCATTGTTCTCTTCACACAAAATTTCTCCCTCACCATAAACACAAACTCGTGCATCGTGTCCACGTCCGTGCCTACCTTCCCATCCACTAAAAATTTCTATTACATTTACATGTTCTTGTTATCGTGTCCGACATACCAAACACATCTCATTGTCCCCTTCCCGTGTCAGATACAACCCGATACCAAACCCATACATCCCTGACTCCAGGCGCCACCGGACCGACCATCTCCCACCACACCGTCGTGGCCACAAACACCATAATCGCCATCGACCCCACTGTCATCACCACCCCCACAAGCCCGATCCCCTGATCTACGGTCGTAGTCCCGTCCAGCCACCCGTACCACCTACACCAGACCACCTAGCCATAGTTCCCTTTCCCCTCAACAGCCCATCTCCGACCCAAACACAGCATCACCACAACCCCCTTCGCCATCACCAGCCAAACGGCCGTCACCACCATATCGACTTCCCCCATCTCCCTTTCACAGCAGGCAACCTCACCGACCAACCCCCATCGAAACTGCTATAGTTCCATCAACCACGACTCCACCGGGAAAATCCCTCTCCTCCATGCAGACGGCCAACCCCGGCCATATGCTTCGGCCAAACCGCTGCAGCCCCACACTCCTCCGACCATCCTACTGTCCACCCGCCGCGGCCGCCAACATCACCATTAACCATCGTCCATCTCCATCCCAAACCACCCAAAATAAAATATGACCACCACCACTTACCTCCTTCCGCCGGCATCCCGACCGCACAACTGCGTGTGAGCTTCCTTTACCCGTGCTGGAAGATCTGTCGCCCAGATTCGGGGCCGACGTTAATGCCGGAGCGCCTCCTACGTTGCGTAAATCTACCTGACCTGGTCTCCTAACCCTTTCGACCAACCGTCGCGAGCGGCCAACGCCTCCTCTTTCGACCAGTGTCGTCGGAGCGGTGAGCCCTGTGCTGGCCGACCTCCACGCTTGCCTCGCCGGAGCGACCTTCCAGTCTTGAGTGCCTCCGCGCTTTGCAGCGCCCGTCCGTCGATGAGCCCCGCCGACGGCCTCCTCGAGTGAATCGCCGACCGGGCCCCCTCTCTTGCGCCACCGCGACGAGTGCGACGCCCGTACACCCCTCCGTCGAGCTCTTCCGTCGCTCCGCCGCCCTCTTCCCGTGCAGCGCCCTGCCGCACATCTTCGCCGCGTCGGTGAAAACCCTCCTCCGCGACTCGAGTCCCTCTTCCTTCCTCCACCTCCATCGCTCGTCTTCCCTCCGCCGCTCACCACTCCTCCCATCTCACTCTCCCCGCTCCTTCTCCTCTCTGCTCTCTATTTCGCTCGTCCCCTCTCTCTCCCCTCTCTAAATCTCTTTTCATTCTTTGTTTTGCTGGTCTCCTCGAAAGAGGAGAACCACAGTACATTGTTTTTCTTTTTTTTATTATTTTGTTAACTATTATTATTATATTTCTTCAATTTCATTTATACTGATTTTATTTACTTATCATTATTATTATTATCATTATTATTATTATTATTATTATTATTATTATTATTATTATTATTATTATTATTATTATTATTATTATTATTCCTCTTTGTTTCTGTACAACTGAAGTGTAATACTATTATTAATATAATTTACTGCTGTTATTATTTTATGATAAAAGGGTATATGTTTTTTTATATAGGTGGATTTGTAAATTAGTATATTAAATACATATTTTTTATTTAATTATAATGGTATTTTGTTATTAATTATCATTATTATTTTATTGGTTTCACTAATACCAAAAATTGTTATTTTGTTCTTGGTATGTTAAAATATTTTTAGATATATTGTCATATTATTTTGTGGTAACTTACTATCAAAATAGGTTCCTACCTATAAATAAATTTTCTAGTACTATAAAGTATTTTACAAAAAAAATTTAGTCTTGCCAAAACCTAGGTATTAGCTTTAAAATGATTTTTGATTTTCTAGTACTTTCCTAAAAATTTATTAACTAATAAAAAGGGTAGTTCCAATTAAAACTTATTTCAGATATGTTTTTTAAAAATACTTTGGTGTAATAAAGTATACTTTATAAATATTATAAATATTTTTCCTAGAAAAGTATAAGTATTATTTATGAAAATACCTTCTATTATCAATCCTCGTCCATGGCTAATCCCATTATTCATACTCCCTCCTGCAAATTCTGTCCTTCTTCCTGTCGACCCAAACTAATTTGACCCTTCCAGACCTAATGGAACTGTCCGTGCCACCATCAGAGGTCACATTGTGTAGTTGTTACCCGAAGTCGCAGTTCGTGCCACATTGATCTTCGCAGCACACCAGGCGATCCACCAGACAAGATACCTTGCCATTAGCTGTTTATTTTACTTTAGCTCATATTCATGCATTTATTCATTAATTATTTTTTTGCAAAATAAACTGTGCTACACCGTCATGATTAGATAGATTTTTACGGTATAGTTTTATTTTCTGTACTTATTATTATTATGTAATTCAAACTTAGATTTAAGGGACCACCATTTGTGTTTTGCATTCATAGGCCTTGACACATTTTACTACGGAGTTGTGAGTCGCATGTATAACTCGGACGTGCGTGACTGGCTGGCCACCGGTACATATAAGCCGTGCGATAGGAATAACCGCTAATAAAGGTTGCATGCTTAGTTTGAATTAGCAGCTAATAGAGGTTTTGTGTTGTTGATACAACATATTAGGCATAGGGAGGGAAGAACAGTTCCTTGATGTATGGGCCATATTTACATACTGCTATTGTACCTGAAGCTCCGTTGGAGACGCAAGTTCACCCTATTGTACTGATTCCCTTTGACGTTCATGTAACGTTATAGACGTTTTCTTACTGATTCCCTCTGACGTTCGCCGAACGTTATGGACAGATTGTACAGATTCCTGATGAGAGGGACGATGCAACTGCTATACAGCTCGAGTGCCTATATGTGAAGGATTATTCTTTATTGTATATTCACTATAGTACGGTTAGGTACCCTATTGCATCTATCCCTTATTTTCTATTATATATCACAGTTTATATGGCATGATGTTATGTATCTCGTTACGTCCCTCTGAGGACCTGATTATCTCGCCAGGTGTGTGCTCTTGTCTTTCACAGGTGTCCTAGCCGTGGCCATGATCATCACTATTTCTCCGAGGAAGATTGCACTTTGATCGTCTTCGCTTCGCTCGCCAAAAATCATTTTTTTGTGTATCATATATTTCTTTTCATAGTTGGTAGTGGATTTGTCTCCTCCCAACTACATGTACCAATGACAATTCATAGTTGAATATATGATATCTTTTATTATTATATTTTGTGGATAAGATTAATTAGTTGTGGTTTACTGCATTTTACAGCTTATTTATCCATATGAGGCCTTGGTACTTCGTATGAATACAGCTGGCATGTCTACGTTCCTATTCCTACATATTTTAGGACTGGGGCATTACAGGACAACCCCTACTCCCGCTATAATCTCACCCTTGGGTCCTGTCCTTGAAGCACCATCAAAGAACAGTTGCCATACGGGGTTGTCTGAGACACATTAGATTCTAAGACTTCATCGGGGATGTCGTCTAGAGCTTTAACATCTCTGGCACAGGGTATGCTGCAAGGAAATCGACAAACGCTTGGCCTTTAACTGCCTTCTGAGGGACGAACACAATGTCATAAGGAGTTAAGAGTATGGCCCAGGTGGCTAACCTCGAGTTTAATGCCCCTAGCTTGGTCATGACGACCCTGAGGGGTTGATTCGGGAGACGACATGGTTCGTCTGTCCGGTCACATAGTGACATGTTTTCTGAATAGCAAAGAGTAAAGAAAGACACTCCTTTTCGATAGGATTGTACCGGTGCTCGGCTCCAATTATGGTTCTGCTGAGGTAATAGATGGCCTGTTCGTGTCCTTCATCGCTTTTCTGGGCCAATAATGCCCCGAAAGAGTGATTCATGGCTCGGGAGTAGAGTAGAAAAGGTCTTTCTATTATTGGAGCTACTAGAATAGGGGGACTGGTGAGGTACTTCTTGATGTCGTCGAATGCTTGCCGGCACTCTTCGGTCCATATAAAGGAGACCCCCTTCTTCGTCCGTTTGGTGAAGGATTGGCATCGACCAAAGAGGTTTGCTATGAATCTTCTGATGTATGCCAGACGTCCTTGTAGGCCTCGAAGTTCCCTAAGATTTTTCGGGGAAGCCATGTCCAGGATTGCCTTCGTCTTCTCCGGGTCAATATGGATTTCATTTACCGTGACGATGAAGCCTAAGAACTTGCCACTGGAGACGCCTATGAAGGACTTGGCCTTATTCATCTATAGTTGGTGCGCTCGCATTATGTCGAACACTGTTCGTGAGTCGTCCAAGTGGCTGGACTTGACTTTACTCTTGACGGCAATGTCATCGACATAACACTCCACTATCTTTTAAAGATATTTGCAGAATATGGTACTCATATCCCACTGCTATGTTGCGCCCGAATTCTTCAATCTGAAGGGCATAACTGTATAACAGTATCCCTTTCGGAGTCCAGAATGAAGTATGCTTTTCATCCTCGGGGAACATCTTAATTTGGTTGTAGCCTAAGAAACCATCCATGAAGGACATACGCTCAAATCCATAAGTGTTGTCGATCATCACGTCTATGATTGGGAGAGGAAATTCATCTTTTTGACATGCCGAGTTAAGATCCCGGAAGTCTATGTAGACTCTAAACTTTCCGTTCTTCTTGGTAATCGGCACGATATTGGCCACCCTGTCCGGGTGCTGTTCTTCGTGGATGAAGCCACTCTCAAGGAGTTTATCGACTTCTTCTTCGATGGCGTCCATAATATTGGGACAGAAGCGACGCTGCTGCTGTTTGACAGGTTTGGCGTCAGGTAGAATGTTAAGTTGGTACATGGCGACTTGTGGGTCCAAACCCGACATATCTTCATAGATCCAAGCAAAGACGACTATATACTCTCGGACTAGTTGTACCAGAGAATCTTTATCGTCTTCTGTCAGGCTTTTGCTGACAAAGATGGGTTTAGGGGAAGTTTCATCCTCTAAGTCAATCTGGACGACTTTGTCCTCGGTGGGAGGCTCTTGTTGTTCAAAATTCCATTCCCACTGAGAGCCAAGGTGTTGAGCACAGGGCTCCTCTTCCAAGAAATCGAGTGCCTGGCATCTTCCACTGTGGAATCATCTATGGAAACCATATTGACGGATAATACCTTGTGGAGGTCCCGGCCTATACTGGTATCAGAATCCCATATTGAAGAGCCGAAAGAATGCGAGTGTAGTGGAGCCTCTGGTTCTGAACTCTCTCAAGTGGTAGTGGGATTATTATACCCCAACACCCTGCGAGTACATTGGTAATAGTTATGAGGCCTCCTCTTCGGAGTACGAACTCGTGAGGGAAGCCGCTAACCTTTGTCATAGTTCAGCCCCTTGTTGCTGTTCAGGTCGTATCCCATCTTTTGGATGAGATATTTGGCTTGAATAACATAGCGGTAGAGCTGCATCTTGCCGTCGTCAGGTTTTAATTCTCCTGGGGCTGGCCGTTGCGGATGTTCTAATCGAACGAAGACGATAGGTTGCTCCTCCGGGTTCCTTGGCGGGACTAAAAAGTAGGAGCCTTTGGAGGGAAAAACTCGGTTTACAAGGTTGGCGGTTGTCACTTGCGTTTATAGAGTACATAGAGCATTGTCTAAGAAGTACTTAGTGTTCCAATACGCATAGGAGTAATTCGAAGACAACTTTCTATTACCAAATGTAAAATTTTATCTCGAGGGATTACATCATCTAAAGATTGTGCCTCGGTATTGGAGCAGACGTCATCTTGTAATTCTTCATGGGTAAGAGCTGCTGCAGAAGGAGGTGGAGGAGATTTTTTGCTTCATCTTGATCACCACGGAAGGTCCAGCAAGAGTATCCTGCGGCTTTGAAGCGAGTGTCGGGCCTTTTGGGAGAGCTTTATTTGTAGGGGCTCCTGGCTTGATGCCGTCGGAGGTGTCCGTGCTGGATCCTTGCCCCGGAGTTTGATGACCAGGGTGGCTGGCATCTTAGGTGGCTTCCCTTTCAGTCGAACTCTTATGGGTCCTTCCGTGATGGCTGCAGCTTCTGCTTCGTCATCAGCATTGTTGGACTCATCATCCCAATGGAGTGGTTTGTACAGATCGGCATCCGTACAGTATGCGTCGAGACCTCGAAACGGGTCGATGTCAGCAAACTCCATCTTGACGGTCGTATCACTGGCCACGTACTTCATGTACTGGTGAAGGGTGGAGGGGATGATCATGTACTCATGGATCCATGGCCATCCAAGCAACATGTTGTAGTTTATGTCCTCATCGATGACGTAACAGGTAACCTCAGTATAAAGGTCACCTATTTGGCACTTCAATCGGATCTTGCCTAGAGGCTCATTCTTTCCCACGTTGAAGTCGCTGATAGTGGTGTTCGATGCCGTAAGAAGGTACATCGGGATCTCTAGAGTTTGGAGCAGACTTCGAGGGATGATGCTGAGCGATGAGCTTGGGTCGATGTGAATGCGATCGACCTTGACGACACCCATATATCCTGTGTAGTACATGGGTCGGTTGTACCGGTTGCTCTTTAGCAGCATATCGTGTTATACGAAGGTGATGTTAGGAATCACCTCGGCCATGCTATAGCAATGTGGATATACCGCAGGGTCTTCCTTGGGCTGCTTCACCTGTGCGAGGTAAGCCTCTACATTCTGCAGCATCTCGCTGAGGGTGTCCCGAGTTGCTTTGGAGAGCCGGAGAAGCTTGAAGAGTGATAATCAAGCCGGCGTGTTGACCTGCTACGCTAGTATATTGAAGTTGTAGGTCTTGATCGGACCTACTGTCGAGTCCTTTCATAGAGTCTTATCGAAGCGGACCTCCTTCTGTTTCTGCTTATCTGCGGTAGAAGGTTGAGAAGGTCCGACTTGTGCTGTACCGGGAGTAGAATGGGTCGCCGGTGGGGGCGTCTCTTCTTCGGAAGCCTAGTTTTACTCTCACTAGAGAGCCGAATGAGTGGTCACCTTGGTGTCTTCTGCCAGGGAGGAGACCATGCGACATGTCCTGACCTTTCTCCCTTTTGCCGAGCATGCTGCTGGCACAATCATGTCAGGAGTGAGATTCGGATGAACCTACATCACTTCACCTTGCGGTGTTATGAAGGGGATAAGGCCATGAGCATTGTCCCTGGCGGGCGAAAGATTGACGACTTCCATCATTGCCTTTGGGATAGGGACAATGTCGTCTTGAGTCTCGGCTATCGGGAAGCTTTCGAACTGTATCGTGACCATATTAGCTGTCACAGTCTTTTCTTCGTAATCGAGGGAGATGACTTTGGCATTGGTAAGACGTTGAATCTTTCTTTTCATGACATAGCAGTCGCGTATTGAGTGGTTGAAGTACTGGTGGTAATGGCAGTACTTAGGATTATCCATATTTTCCACTTCGTAAGGACGCTTGGGAGAAGGAAGCTGCAGCTTGCCGCCCTTGGTCAGCATCTAGAATAATTCGAGCATGTCTTCGTCATTGAAGGAGTAGGTTTCCTTCGACTTCTGTGCTTCGGCTGGCTTGGAACTCACGAGCACTGGACCCGTTGTAATATTGACGGTCATAGCTTGCTTGCCTTTACCGTCACTTACTTGCTTCCCTTTATCTTCAATAGAGGGGAAGTTCAGACCCAGGAGTTGTACATCCTGTGCCTTCTTCTGAGCTACGTCTTCTTCAGTAATGAAGGGCGTCCACTCGGTACAGGGAACACCGTGCCACAGTTTGATAGCAGGAAGCATATTCTTGAGGCATGAATCCATGAGCATGGGCTCAAGCATGCCTGGAGGTAACCTTAAGGCAGCCTGGCGGAAGCGTTCAATGTACGCTCGTACGGGCTCATTTTCTTTCTAAACGATGTCCATGAGAGTAGATATCGTCATGTCCAGCCCTTTTTTGTATAACCGTTCCAGGAACGTGTTCTTCAGGTCTTCAAACGGTTTAATGCAGTTATCGAGCAAACTGCAGAACCATTCATAGGCCACCCCTGTAGGGCTCCAACAAAGATGCTGGTGAGAAGGACGTCGTCCTTTGGTAGGTGACCTGTTACTGAGGCAAAGTACCTCATGTATCGTCTGGGCGACTCCTTAATATCATAAGGGGTGATAGTCTATGGTTTATATTTAGGAGGATAAACCATATTGTCCCATTCAGCAGGATAAGGCTGCCGGATGCCCATCTTTTGGAGTATGGCTCACTTTTCTTTGGCATCATGGCAAGCATATAACTTCTCGAGTGCTTTCTGTATTTCGTTGGATACCGTTGGATTGATGGTCGACGGAGTGGCCGACGACTGTACGACTTGGTTTATAACGGGCAGGGTACTAGACCCCTCACGAACCATCGGAGCCGCAGATGTGGAGGAAATAGGAACCAATATGTCCTTGATCTCCAGAGCGACAGATGCTAAAGTCTGCATGGATATGTTCAACGCGTTAAGATTTCCTTCGAGAGCCTCAATGTGTTTTTGCTGATCAGCACTTCTGCTTGATTCTTCATTATTATCAGCCTCCATGTGCACAGATGCTATGTGCGTGTACGTAGAAGGGGTGGTAGATCTTTCGCTTTCTGGTTCGGAGTGCTGCTGCTCATCGTCTTGTGGGAAGAATGGCAAGTTACGATCGTCCTCTGACTCGACATTATTTCTACCCCCGGTCTTCTGACTGCTTGCGCCCACAAAAGTGTCACTGTCATACATCTTTTCTTCATGCTGAAATGAAAGGTTGTTATACACCGTAGCAGGCTGGCTAAACCGAGCAGGTGCCGCGGTCGATGAACCATCTTCTTACAACGATGATCCATTCTTGGAGCGTGTGTGTTGGAATAAGCCTTCCTTGGGCACAGGCTTCTTGCTACCCCCAGGCCGTTTTTTGGACTTGCCAACCAAGGAAATAGTTTTCTTGGATAGCTTCTTATGGGATAGAGAGTCCCGAGCAACATTGCATGAAGCAACACGGAGCTCATCTTCTTCCTCACAAGTTTCTGGTTGCAGCCTTTTAAAGACGGACCTTCTCTTTGGCGGTGATGGATCTGCTTGACAACAGCAGCAGTTGATTGTAATCTAAGTACAGTTGGGTCTTGATTTAGACAACAACTGAGTCTTAGATTCCTCTCTTGTCCTACGCTCGCAGGGAGCAGATGAAGTCTCCATGCCTCTACTTCCTTCGTGTATACATGAGCACTATACGCAGCCGAAGAGATATGGAAAGGGCATTCTTCCTTCGAGTTCTTGTGGGTGAGGTCCGAGTATGCCTCGATTAGAGAGCCGCTGATGACATACCCTTGGTATTGAGTAGTACGAGTTGGTGCTCAAGGGATGACGGGGTTTCGTTGGACGAGGCTACAGAGAGTCTGGGATGATCATGTATAGCTTTTTATCGGCTGTGCGTATTACTGACAACATGGGCCTCATGTCCGCCATCGGCATAGCACTTTGCTTGCATGGGGCGAGTGCTGCCTTGGATCTTCTCCAACCACGATTAGATGACACAAAGTATTCGAAATTAAACATAGCCATACCTGATGGACCGGTTATTCTATCTAAGATAGAAGTTCTCACCGGTGCAACATCATCCACGAGTGGGCGAGCCGCTATCTGCTCCTTTCGGCGTTGCGCCTTTGTCATGCTTGCCATAGGATAGTCGTGATCTTCTCTGCATTTCCCAAGCATGGGATCTGATAAAGATGGCCTGGCATAAGCGGTCGAAGGGATCTTCGGGGCTTCATCGACGAGGGGGATATAAGACGCAGTCCTCTCTGTCGTGCTGCTCGTCGCAGCAACCTTAGGCACCCAGGTTCGTCGAGTCTTCTTCGGTTTTATGAATCACTTCGAAGGGCTCGACTTCTCTTCAGAAAGGAGATCTTCAAAAGCTTGTTGGTCGAAGCATACGACCAACATCTTCTGAGAGGATCCCAGCAAGTCATCATCGGATTGCGTCGCCACCTTCTCGTTGGAGGAGAAGGTAGTCCCCAGTAAATTTGCCGTCTTGTTCGACATGACAAAAGGTTGAACGAATATTTTGTATATTGAACATAAAAAATAGTACAATCAATTCTTATACGAAGAAATTTAAGTACAAAAGTTTCTGGAAAAGTGTGACGGTGGAGTCGTGCACTGCAACGTCTCCTTTACTCCATTGACGATCCAATGATGATATGAGACTTGCTCTCACTTTCTGGTGCCTTCGATGAAACTCTAGGGTTGCCGATTAGGAGGACGACAAAGTTGAAGATTTTGATAATTTTGTGGATCTTCTTCTCCTTGTGGGTCATGTTCTTGGGGAAAAATCTCTCATATTTATAGGGGAGAGGGGCACATATGCGATATACATTAGGATTTCAAGATATGAAGGAAACTGTCGTCCTTACACGATGCGGGCTTCTGTAGCGCTGACACGTGGCGGGTGTTGAGATTCCTCTCAAACGAGATCTCTCATGGTTATCAAAATAACCGAAGGAGGTGACACGTGGTGTGTGCCGATTTGCTTGGTCGGATGTAGCCGAGCAAATCTTAGGATTTTATCTCAGTTTTTTATTCTTTGTAATCTTTGTCCGAGATTTAGATTAATTTGATGATATTCGCATGTATTAACTTGATCAATCCCAATCCTATCTTTAAGAGAGACGGTTTAAGCAAACCGATTGGGTAGGACCATGTCGTTTGTGCTTCAGGTAAGGATGGTTGTGCTTCTGGGGCGATGATTAGACTGTGCTTCTGGAGACGACAGATCCTCTGTGCTTTAGGGCGATAAGTGAACTATGTTTTGAAGACAACGGGGCCTCTGTACATTTAGGGGCAACGAGGAGGCTGTGTTTCGGGTAAAGTCACTATGCTTTAGGGTGACGAGTAGGCCGCGCCTTCAGATAGACCATTTTATTGTGCTTTAGAGTAGCAATCGGGCTTGTACTGGAGGCAAACGGTGTCTCCCAAGTCTTCGCTGAGAAAAAAGGGCCGTTAAATGGGCCAGTACTTGGATCGAAGCAGCTGTCTGCACTTTTGAGAGGGAGATGTAATGTCTGCGCTTTTGAGGCAAAGGGACATAGTGGGGTGCATGCGCCTACGGTTGGAGATAGCTTGGCTTTTAAGTCTTTTTTCAGGAGAAGTAAATGACTACCCTTGAATGCAGACTCTTTCTTAATTGCCACCGTTAATTGGGAAATTCCAATGAGCATTTGAACAGTTTGGAGACTCACTTGAATGGGCCTATTAATTGAGATCCATTGTATCGAGTCCTAGGCTCGTCCCATTAATGAGGGAATTTTGACCATCAGCCAAGTGGCCTATAGTTTGGACCACTCTCGGTCCTATAAAAGGAGAAGTGTTCCTCTGAAGAGTCACTATCTTTTTTCTGGCACCCTTCAGCACCATGTTTGATCCAAAATTTGCTTCAGACAGCCGTTGGCCTTGCATAAGTCGGCTATTGGTTGGGGCTTCTCTCGTTCGAAGGGGCCATGTTCTTATAGAAGAACTCTTTGTAGAAGGAGCGGTCACCACTCTTGAGAAGTATCCAAGTATCCTCGCTAAGGAGTTTGACTCTGGGCGACGTCTTGGAGGTCCTGACGATCGAGTTTGGTCCGGTTGTCAGCCTGAAGTGCTATAGGTTGTACTCTGCTCTGCTCGTCCTGGGCTTTGTGACCTACTGCGCCTTCAGGGAGCTCGGGCCAATAGCTGCTTCAGGAAGTTGCTTGCTTTGGCCGAGCAATTGACGTGCGTTTGGAGGGTTACACGTACAAGAAAGTCAGAATGCGCCTTGATGGAGATCAATCTTCTAGTATACGTACCAAGAATAAAGATGCCTGTACTTTGATGAAGACTAAGTCTATTATAGACTCCTCTAGGGTCTACTGAACCTGTGATCGATCCTTTGTATAAGAAGTAGGATTAGTCATTTACGTATAGCCTTGATGAATCTGTATTAGATCTTTGTAGGCATAATAATAACAGAACATCTTTTTGTATCTTCTGTTGTCTTTTTAATACTTGGTCTGCGCCTTTATATCATCTGTGCTATAGTGGAGGAATATTATCAGCTGAGATTTTTCATGCTTCTACACCGCCTATTGAGAGTAAGCTATAAGTTGGCCCATTGTTCCTAGAGTAGGCGAATCTTATCGTCGACCTCTGCTACGCGCTCGTCCAAAATCTCTTGCATGCTGAATTGGGCCTCCACAGCCGGAGCAAGTTTAAGCTCTCTGGCGCCAGCTTTAACCAAATTATGTTCCAGAGCCGTTCCGTTGGATGAGTAAGCCGACTTAGCCCAGCAACTTCGGCGGCAAGCTGACTCCATTCCTCTCATATCAAGGAGGAAAGATCATTCTTCTGAAGGCTCTGTAGTTTAGTTAGACAATGGTCAAGCTCGATAACTGATGCCTCCAAGGTTTCAGCCATAGCCTCATAGCCCTCGTGAGACCGTATGGAGCCAACTTGTGAAAGCGCTGACATCCTGGCCACCGCAAAAGTCCGACCCTGCTCAAAAATAGTATTTATCCCTTCTTAAAGATCTTATAAAAGACCTTGACCATAAATTTCACGTAGTCGCCCACCTCTACTATTTTTTGACGTGTCATAGGGGCATCGTCGAGAGTTCTATGGCAGCTGGACGGACAGTGAAACTCGGCGGTGTCACGATCTTCTGACTCGGCAGAGCAACTGCCACCTCTCCAGTCGAACCTCCAGTTACCAAGGTGTCAGGATTAGCCTCCCTCTAGGGAGACCCTAACTCATGAACCTCCAAGATTTTAGCATTTATAGGCTCGGGCCGACCTCCAATGGTACCAGAACCAGAGTCAATTGAGGGCAACATCTCTGAAGGGGCTGCCTTAGTCACAGTTCCCCAAGAGACATAGGTGGACGCAGGCTCTTCCATAACAGGGGCCTTATCCTGATCAAGACTTGTTCCTGAGAACTCACCAACGACAAGGCCTATTGTGGCTGGCACAGACGTTGGACTCGGTAACGAGATCGATTCCTCCAGGCCGCCTTCTGTAGCAGGGGATGGCGTAGGACTCAACAGCGGAGCCGGTTCCTCTATCACACTTTCTTTTACCAGGGCAGACATAGGACTCGGTAGCGAAGCCGGTTCATCCATATCATGCCCAGGGGATGACTCGATGACGACCAACCCTTTAGCTTCCCTAAGCTGGTTGTCATCCCAGGCTAGTTGTCATCCTCGGGCGTTAATTCCTCCTCTACAACCCCGACAGTGACGTCTGGGACATCAATCGGAGGAGGCAACTTCCAATCCTCTTTTGTCTCCTCTTCAAGGGGAGCCTTCGAAGCTTCCCTCTCCTAAGGCTGGTTAGCAGCTTCTTTACCCGCTACGTCGGTACCCGCAATGAATTTCACTGTGCTCTGTGAGGCCCCTGCTTGATGCGTATCTGTAAACAAAATATGGTCATTACCGGTATTAAATTACATAAATTATGTATAAACAAGATTACCTAAAAGGCTCGTAGAGGGTGGGTCGGCATTCAATGACCTTAGTAGGTCACCAAAGTCGTCCTCTACATAGTCGAAGGAGTTGGGATTGTAGTCCCGGACAATGTTATCATGGTCCTCTTCGCCAGGGAGACTCTAGAACTTGGGGGATACGCTATTCAGGAGAGCTGGCGACTTATTTCTCGAAGGATTCATCCAGTCTCGCTTCGAAGACCTGGACTTTCTTTTTTTTGCACCCTGCAAACAAAAAGGAACACGATAAGAGATGAAGGACTACTTTATCCCTTAGAATTGATGGTAACTTATTTACCTTTGTGGGGGAAGGCTCTCTCGGTCTCTCCGCAGGAAGAGCTATTATGGCCTTGACTTCGACGCCAAGACCTTCATTGGCCTTTTCGGTACCGAAGGACCCGCTTTCGTTGAAGCATGCCTCTTTAATTGAGTATTCATGGGCTCCACCAGCTGTTTCTCCGTCCTTACCACTGGGAAGCTGTCGGTACGGGAGTTCCCGGCGGGTGATATGCTTGGGCTTTCTTGATCACGTCATTGGACGCGTCGAGCTGGGTCCCGACGATAAAACTCTTCTTCCTATTGTAACCGGGAGATGGAGTTTTTGCCGAACAATAGAGCTTGACAACGGAGTACAACATATGGGGCCGGGGATCATAAGCGGAGGCGTAAAATGCATTCATGTACACCAAGCAGGCTGCCAATGTATTCCTCCATCCAGCAGGCTGCCAATGTATTCCTGTACACCCATTATTGTAGTACTGCCAAGTCCGGGTTCCATCCAGCAGGCTGCCAATGTATTCCAAGCAATTGCTAGGGTTGTCCAACATCAGCTGACTGTAGCCAAATTAACGAGCAAAACGGCTAGTAGATACGGCTCCAGGAAGTAGTGGTTCATGTTGCGATAAACCAAATGGGAGGGTCGGATGCACTGCAACCAACACAACCTCCAATCTGGCAGAGTGGAAGCATCTACGCCTGTATCCTCCAAATCCTTGTCGGCATCAAAGCCCAGAAAAATGGGCCAACTTTAGAAAAGTTCCATCCTTGAATATGGGACAAAACCTTTCGACAAACAGGGATACCAGCGTACAGCCACTTTTTTCTACGGTAGCGACGGATAAAGGCATCACCTGTAACATGCCTCTCTTCTATGCCAAGGCTCATCACGTTGAGGTGATATCGTATCAAACACCCCACCAAATAGTGGTAGGCAGCTCTACTCGAAAAAAGTCCCACTTTTGCCCTTCATGTCTAGGACTTTCTCTACAAACTCTCGGAAGCCCCGCTGCAAGTTGTATACCATCACGGGAAGCAGGGCCAATCGACGACCAAACACCACCTTTATGGCGGGTATGATAAGGTTCCAAGTCACCCTCTCCATGGATCTTGACCCGCCAGGGAACACATAATTTCGGAGCCATATCATCAGATAGGCAGCTAGAACCGCCTTCGAAGACATTATGTACGTGTCATGCCAGAAGTAACTATAAATGTTGTCAGCCGACAGCCTGTTCTCTTCTTCTCGCAGGTTCCTTTCACCCAATTCCTTTATTTTGGCGGTGATTTCTTTACTTGTGGAGCCCTGAGGGGTAGTGAAACAAATATTTTTGGATCATCCTTTTGTTGGATAAAGATGTAATCCCTCCAAGCAGTTATATAGGGGGGACGCTCTGGTCTTATTCTTTTACTGATTTACAAGATGATGGCATAACAATTTCTTGTATACCGCCATCATCTTTGGGTCCTTCGTGTCCCAAGGGAATAGCTCCTATTGGTTGGAGAGTACTCTTCGCATGGTTCAGTACCCCAGGGGAATTTCTAGAGTTCAAATATCTCGTGGAGCGCCAGTCCCAGCACTTCTCCGGGTGCATAAAACGTCCCGGTATGAAGATTATATAGCTCCAGAAGAGCCAGAAACATATACTGGTTCATTTCGATGTCAGCCTGAGTAGCCCGTATGGCATGATGTAGACCAAGATCCTTACAATCATCTTTGTACTTCGATAGGATCCACAAGGTCAGATCGTCCCACTTCGGCACGTAATGACACCAAACCTTCAACCCAAAATTCGTCCTTCGGGTACATGATCTTGGCTACCAGCATAAGGTGGGCAAAAGTTGAAGTACTGAAAGCGAAGGTATTATTGGGCACGTTACTGTATATGCTCCCAGAACGTAAAACTTGTAGCGAAAAAGACGGCCCACCTCGCACGAAGGTGAAAACGTCCTTCTGATTAGAACTGGAGTCAATCTTGAAAGACTCTGAAACTGCTCCTTTCTGACTCAGGGTAAGCTCCCAGTTCATCCTCATTTTTGAGGCCAAGCAATTGAATACAGACGACGGCAGCTGACGCTTGGTCTTTAGGATATACATACGAAGATCCTTTGCATTAAAGAACTAGTCCTCCTTTATCTTCAAAAGCTTTGCTTCATAGAAAGCCAGCCTATCCCCGAACAGGAATTGAGGCTTCAGATAGAAGTTAGTGGCACTTCCAGCAACGAGCATTGGACTACTCTCCATCATGGCCTGGAAGAAAGAAGAGGACTGGTCCTTGATCAGTTTCATCCTCTCCGGTGGCTAGTCTCGCATAATTGTAGCCTTAGCAGGATTGACAACTTCCTTATTAAAGTCTAGACCCATCTGACAGAGAGAGTAGTCGAACAAAATCTCGTCCAACCGAGGCAAGGTCATAGACATTGCAAAAAGACAAAGGCAAAAAGTTAGCAAAAAATAGGTCTTTTCTGGAGAAAGACAAAAAGACATACGTAGCCTGGCGTCAGCGCATCTGAAACTATGCGCATCAGCGAAAGACAAAGCCTTGGCGCATCTCCAGGATCAAAGGTCCATACACGTTGGCTAACTTATACCTAAGCACATATTCAGGACCGAAGTCCATGTGCATTGGTAAAAGTAAAGCGTCGGTGCATCTTCAAGACTGAAGTCCATCTGCGTCCGCAAGGTGAAGCTTTGGCGCATCTTCAGGACCAGAGTCCATGTGCATCAACAAAGTGAAGCTTAGTCGTATCTTCAGGGCATAGCACTATGAGCCACGCCCATGCACTTCAGCCAGGTGGTTGGCGCATTTTCCAGATGGTGGTTCATCCATGCGTTCAACCGTGCATAAAGTATTTATGTGTTCCGAGAAAACGACAATGGCAGACGCCCACCTATCACTTCCTTGCAAACGTCGGGATGAGTCGTGTCAGCAACTTCAGGCTTGTCGACGTCTGCTTCGATGGGCTTTTTGCCTCTGCCCTTGCTGGCAGCAGCAGCACGAGAAGCTTTGGGGGCCATTGCAAAACTAGGGTTTCAAAAGAAAAGAAAATTCTAAGCTTGAAGAAGTAAGTAGAAAGCTTTCTCTCTCTCCACTCAAAGCATGAAAGCATGAAAGACACGTAACCCGATAAAAGATGACATCATCAGGTCGACGCTTTGAAGTACATGAAGGGACGGCTCTAAATATTCGAAAAGATTGTCATTTATCAAAAACCAAAGAGTCATCATTAATGACTGTATCCACAACAGTCATGTGTGAGAATGACTATGCGCCAAAGCAAGTCATGCACGAAAATGACTATGCGCCTGACAGAGCATGTGCTAGAAAACAATCAAAGGCCAAACGCCTAAAACAATCCTACTACCCATGCTTCTTGTTCAAAGTATTTAGAAAACTTGTCTAAAGATTTGAAAACTTTGAAGGCGGTTTTGTAAAAACGTGGAATTTTATGCGCCCTAGATGTCGAGATTATTATGCGCTGCCAACGACATGCGCCAGAGACAGAGCAACGTCGACGCATCATAGAAAGATAGTACGTAAAAGCACATAAAAAGAAGACTTTTTACTAATCATTGAGAATCTATTGCATGGATTTTACATGGAAAGTCTACTACAGTATATTCTAAACTCTACAGATAGGCGCATTACTTTGTTATCTCAGCACAGGTGTATCTCTTCCTTGTTATGAGTGAATCACTTCTTCATCATGAGCGAGTCACTTTCTCGTCATAGGCGCATCTCTTCCTTGTCTCAATACAGGCGCATCCCCACCCGAAGTAGTTAGTGAGTAGAACGTGGTTTGGCAATTAATCAAAACCCAGTACTTAATATTTTGACACTTGGTGTTGTTTCGAAGAAGAACACTACCAGTAAGGTACACGAGCATGAACTGTACTATCTATAGCTAACTCAACACGTCTCAGTTCTCTGATAGAGTTCATTGTCAAAATTGAAGCTTCTTTGAACGAGGAAGATTCACAACCCACATCATATAAACTCGCTAAGGAGGAGGATCGGTTGAGTACATTCTCGACAAGAAGTCATATAAAACGAGAATAAACAAGTTATTCTATCTTCAAACCACGTCTATTTACAGACAAAAGGCAGAACCAAACCTATGTGCCAAGTGGCAGCCTCCTCGAAAGTTAATGCGATAAACCTAGCATTAGTGGCAATAAATCTGGCACCTTGATATCAACCAAGTCCAAGTTATTTAATTTGAGCCTCAAAATACTCATCGAGGTAGACCAAATTGATGTACCCTCCAAAGGATGCGCCTCACAAAACTGATACACACCAGAAAGGAATATGCCCCCAAACAGATGTGCCCTACAAACAACGTGCCTACACAAGCACTTCACCCATCGAAGCATTTAATGCTAAGTGTCAGAAGTCTGTCATACGCATCTCGAAAACTGAACAATTGACAGTTTTCATAGAGAACGAAGAAACACAGACGTAAGCATAATGACTACTTGTTTGTCGGTTACAACTGTGCTCTGCCACGTGGCTGACCCAAACAAAACTTTGCATGCGCCCGAAAGCCAAGCGCCCAAATATAGCATGTACCTCTTAAGCCATGCGCCCAGGCTTATATTGATCCCCATAAGTCATACACCAAGTCTTCTCATGCGCCAGATCTCCCAGGCGCATCAAATATATCATCCTTTAATAGATTGAGATCTTTGAACAATGTACACGCACCACGTGTCATTGACTCAGTTTTTTTCGTGAACGAGTGCAACCACCGAAGTTCTCAACAACAAACTAATCTCAACAACTGCCATGTGTCATCTCATCCGCAGCCCAACAGTACAGTTATACCAGATTCTGTTCAAAGCTTCCCGGGTGTAGCACCCATGTGCCCAACAAAGTCATGTGCGTAGTATACCTATGTACAAAATTTGCATGCATGCATCGTATATGCGCGCATGGATAGATCATTCCACCACCTTTAAATAGAGGGATCATTCCTTCATTTATGCCTCCCCCTAGATTTGATCACCCATTTAAAGAGTCAGCTTACTTCAGGAGAGCCAAATCGCCGTCTAGCCGAAGACTTGCATTCGCTTCATAATCATCGTCAGATCGTCAACAAAGTATATAATCAACCCTCCATCTTCATTCGACCCCGGGAAAAAAAAGTGTACTCTTAAGATCCCACTGAGGATCAAAGTTGTACTTTGTTCGTTTGTTAATACAAAATTTTCTCAATTACTTTGTAATGATAAATAGCAGGGTGTAGCCTGATCTTATATTACTTATGCATAGCTTTCCAGGTATGGCCGACCTAATCCATTACTTGTACTTGTAAATAGTCGATTATATGGAATAGCCTGATCCTGACCCTAAGTCAATCACATAATAAACTAATATCTCAAGGCACTATTTTGTAGTACATGCTCTATTCTTGATATTATCTGTTGTTATACGATACGTATGATTACTTACAGTACATTGTTACCATGACATACTTACATGATTTTTTCTACTTTTATACTGTTCAATATTACTTATCCATCATATATTTTTATTACTTATTGTTATTTATAGGTTTTGTCAATTTAATGGAACTGTTGTTAGTTTATGTACTTTGCTCCAATTCTGACTAGATAGCCATATTTTTAGGAGTTCTCATGCTCCACATTCTTAGACTACATGACGTTGCTACCTGAGACAGGTCTCGATATTCTATTGACCGTGAGTTAACTCATGGGAGCTCTAGGCCAATATTTTTTTTTAGATTTATGTTTCATTATCGGATTTATCTTCGATATATTCTTGATATGTATGATCATTTGTAGACTCTAGATGATTTAGTGTTACTATTATCTTTCTTATTTATATCTGGCTTAGTCGTATGTGATTTGAGTATATATTATTGTCGATCATAAATATTATAGATATTTTATTGGGTACTTGACAGTGTTCTATCGCCAATACTGTGGCGTAGGCTGGGCATGGCGTATGTACTCGTGCCCTAATATCTGGGTACAGGTCATGACACAAGTCATAAGCCTTCCTAAGATCCAATTGGAGGCAAGCTTTGTTCTACCCTTGCTTATTAAAATCCTTCACAAGTTCATGGGCAAGTAAGCAGTTATATGATATTGATCTACTTTTGATAAACACAGATTAGTTAGGAGAGATAAGCTATTGCATAATCGGCCTTATACGATCGCACATCAGTTGGGTGATGATCTTGTACAAAAAATTGTAGCACGCAATAGGCCTGAAGGCCCCAAGAGAGGAAGCTCCCTCTACCTTAGAAATTGGAACCACAAAAGTATAATTATGTTCCTTGAGTAATTGACTTGATTCAAATAATTCACTAACCGCTTCTATGATCTCGATTTTGAGCATACTCCAGTATTTCTTGAAGAAAGCAGTGCCAAATTCATCCGGTCCCGGAGACTTATTCTGATCCGTCATCTTGACAATTAAATCAATTTCATCAATAGAAATTAGTTTTTACAAGACAAGATTACCTCATCTGGTCACCAACTTCTTAAACATACAATCGAGGAAATGATCTGGTAGTAGGCCTGATTGTAAAGTTTTCTGAAAAATTTGGTCGCTTCATCACTAATCATATCAGCCTCCATAATAGTAGCCCTATTAGAGTCGAGAAGATCGTGAATAGCATTCCGATGCTGTCTAGCTTTAACTGTAACATGAAAAAACTTAGAACACCTATCATAATATCTAAGCTAATTACATTCGCCCGTTGTCTGACTTGAAGCTCATCCAGGATTATTTTCCTGCGCATAAGTACCAGAAGAGCAACTTCCTCTTCATTGATATCCGGGTTAAAGGGATCAGAGTGGGCTCTCATTTGGATATCGGCAATCTTATATCTCCTGAAGATACTTTTCTTGGTGCTCTCTATTCCAAGCCTTAAGGCGTTGTTTGGTGTATTTAAGTCTTAAAACGACCCTGAATTGTGCAGTACCATGAATAGATTTCTAGCCCAGGTGAACCACTTCCTCGTACCCCTCCTTATGGCACCACACATTGTTAAATCTAAAAGGTCTCTCTTGAATATCGGCTGCTCCGTCAATCTGATGACAATAGAAGAATGGTCACTGGTGCCAGGAGACAGGCTTACCACTCCACAAATTTAAAAACATGTTAAGCCATCGACCATTGCAGAGAGCATGTCTAATTGTATGAAGATACAATTACGGATAGCCCTATTATTCCACATCCATATGTGGCCCGACTTAGGCATACTAGTAAGTCCAGAGGATAAGATGTAGCTTTGAAATTCTTCAAGAATGGCTTCGTGAACTGGGTACCCCATTTTTTTATTGGCATATATAATTGTAGAAGCATGGAAAATACTAAAGAAATTGACTCATGCGGCCAAGAAAGACCCATGCGGCTCAAAAAACGCATGCGGCTCAGGGAGTCATGCGGCATAAGGAGCTATGCGGTCGGAGGCATTCCATACGGCTCAGAAGACATGTGGCGTGACAGTGCACCCCTCCGATCCATGCTGCATTAATTGCTTTGACGGCTGACCCCTCTGAAAAGTTGACAGACTTGACACCAAAGCAGGTAATTATGACTCTGTCATGATGATGAATCTCTAGGGAAAAGAAAGAAATCTCTGACACGATCTCCCGAGAGCAACAAAATGCCACATGGCCCTGCCACGTGGGTGTGCTAGTGCAGCTCGAAGTGAAGACTTCCCATGCGGTTCAGAGTGAAGCTGTCCCATGCGGCTCAAGTGGTATCATCCCTATGCGGCTTAAGAAGATCATGCCCATGCGGCTCAAGCAGACACACCCTTATGCGGTTCATGCGGCTCATCATATGGTTCAAAAGTCTGAAGGAGCGGGCCACTGCCCAGACAGTCCTGACACGTGTCCCAAGTCTTATGCGGCCCAAAATTCATGCGGCCCAAATCTCATGCGGCCCAATCTGCATACGGTTCCAGTCTCACCATTGGCTCTCAGGACACGTGTCCTCAGCCGATCAATCTCCCAGATTTATGGCAATCTAAGATCGGGTCGAATCCCAATGATCTGGGGCACGTGGCAGGAGAATAAATTTGATTTATTCGCAGATATTAGAGAATCATTATAAGGAAGATTTATGCCAATCAGCATTAATTGCTAATGGGATTTGGTGTAATCTACCCTTAATGGTTCTGATTCATCACAATCAGAAACGAACGCCCTGGATTGATCAATCCCCAGGCCGCCGCCATCTCCAAGAGCTAATCATTGGCAACCCTAGTGATCATATCCCACTATTATAAATAGCAAGGTGCCATTTCCTTGTAGATATAGAGAGATATACAAAAAAAAACCAGAGAAGAATACGTATACACAGAGAGACTTCCTCCATAGTCAGAGAAAGAATATACACAGAGAGAGAGAAGCCAGGAGAGCAATCAGAGAGAGAGCAAGAAGGCATTTCTTCATCAATGACCAAGCAGATCTTCCCCGAGTCAAGGCTGCGTACCGATCGTCCAAGGAGTAAGGCAGAGCGGCCGTCGCTTTCCCGAGCCTCTATCGTCACCCCCCAGAATCTAAAATAAACAATCGTACTTAGACTGCTGTACCTAGGTTTTCGTCCCTAGGCTTTCTTTGTACGAGCGAGTTTGTATTGTGAGTCTAAGTTCAGTCCTCCGATAATTGTTCTTTACTTTTACAATCAATGGCAAACACGATGGCGACTCTGCTGGGGACTAACTTCTCCACGGCTGAGGAGTTGGTGATGCAATCGGACGCAGCCAAACATGGCTCTACACAACAGAAGATGGTCGTACGTTTCGACCAACAGGCGTTCGAAGAGATGCTCTCTGAAGGTAGCACTGGCCCGGTCCAGAAGCGTACCCGTACCATAAAGGCTCGCAAAGAGTGGAGGCCAAAATCATTTGCTCCTCCGCAAGCCCTTGATGGGGTGCTCTCTATTGCTCAAGATGGCGAGAAAGACTCCCCTGCGGCCCCACTTTAGACCGTAGACAACTCTGCTGTCCCCAAGTCCGGCAGAAGAAAACACTATGATGCTGGACTTACAGGAGAAAAGAGGAACTCTACGCGATCCGAGCCGCAGAAGAGTATTAGCCGCAGGGAGAAAGCCCATGCGGCTACAACCGTCGACCGCATAAAGAAAACTCATATGGCCACATCTGTCAGCCGCATAACTTATGCGGCAACAGTTGCCAACCGCACGGATGAGACTCATGCGGCTATTAAAGTCAATCGCTTGCAGAAAACCCATGCGGCCACAGATGCCAACCGCATGCGGTCAGTCTGCACGGTCGTGACTCCTAGCCGCATAAAGACAGCCTGCACGGTACCCAATGCTAGCCGCATAGCATCCGTCCCACGCTTCTCTCATCAATCTTCGACCGGCTTTCATACGGTCCTGACTCTGATCATTCTCTGGATGATAATCCAGACTCTGTGGTATTCGACTTAGACTCCTCCTATTACGCACCCACAAGTGCTAAAAGGAGGAAGTCTAGGGCAGCGCGGGCTCATCAAGTCCAGATGACTGCCCTAACCTCTGACTATCGGGGCGTCCCGCTGATTATCACGCGGGCCTCTGATGGAAAGTTGTATAAAACCACTCAAGTCCAGCCCCCAGCGGCAAACAGACAAAGTGGTTCCTCTGACCTGTGTGAGGTTATCCTCCACAAATGCAAGGAAAGAGAAGGAGCTTCGGGGTGTAAAGAGCCCTCACACGGACATCAATGCACCCAGATTATCGTCAACTGCTGTTGCAGCAACACGGCAGTGACGGAAGACCGGCCATCCGTCTTCCAAAGACTACATCACCCAAGCTCAGAAGACGAGGCACCTCCTGTTGTCTTCTGCAAGTCCGCACAGAAAGTTCTTGCCAAGGGAAGAGGGAAGAAAACGAGCATCTCCAGCCCAAAGGTGTCAACTACTGCAGCTAAGAAACCGTCGTCTAAAGGGTTATCCTCCACTGGAGTATTTCAACACACCCGTTCGAAGACGAAAACTGCTGCAGTAGGAAGTTCGTCGTCTGCAACATTGGAGGTCGTCAGAACTAGGGGTATCACTCCTCCAAACATCCACGATAATCTGACATTCTAGGAATACGGACTGGAGGAAGCAAATCCTCCGACGGATACAACAGATACCGACGTCCCCAAGGACATCCTAGACGAAGCAAGCTCCGAAGCTGGGGGTAGTGTTCCTTCCGAGTCCGAAACTGAAGAGAACATCCCCACATATCCTGATGATTTCTCGATGCACGGGTACGACTCGGAGGGTACATCCTCCACCACTCCTTCCGTCACTCCTCATGTGAAGACGGTGTTCATGACAGACAGCAATCAAGGCGGTTCCAGTGATCGTCAGCGCATCGACACTTTGGAGGCCATATTGCACGTCTTGGTCAAGTCTGTAGACGAGATCAAAGCGGCACTTCCTAATCTGCAGGGGGTGACACCTGGCCAGACAAGCACGGGTCCCGCAATCAACGTAGATTCAAATTCAGCGACACCGAACCCGGGCAACAATCCTCCCGAGATAACGGCCCCTACCGCGACAGATGAGGCCCGAGAAGTAAGAAGAGAGGTTCAGAAGCTCCGAGCAATATTCCATGCCCGAGAAAACTCTCAAGACCTCAGGATACGGCAACCATATCCTGCTGAATGGAGGGATGTTCCCTTTCCACCAAGATATAAGCCGTTCAATATCAACCCATATGATGGCAAGACTTCAGCAAGTCGGTACATCACTTACTTTGAGGTCACTATCGACCATCTGCCCCATGATGACGCTATCCTTACGCGGTTATTCATTGGGGCATTGGAAGGAGTCGCCTTCGATTGGTACCGCAACCTGCCGAACAATTGTATCCATTCCTTTGCTGGCTTCAAACGCCTGTTCTTGGAGAGGTTCTATGAGGTAGGGCAGGACGTCACGATGTCTACCCTCATGGACGTCATTCAAGGAGAGAAAGAGCTGACGAGGAATTACATTGAGCGGTTTCGTCAAACCGTAATGAAGTTACCATCTGGCAACCCGGACTCTTCCTTGATCGAAATTTGCCAAAAGAGACTACTCCCAACAATCAGTCTCTGGATGGGCGAGAGTCAATTCAAGGACTGAAAGACATTTATCATTTGTGCTACAAGTGCCGAAGAACGATTAAAGAAGGCTCGCCAACTGGGATTACATATCTCAGAGGGAGATAACAAGGGCAAGCGTCCCAGCACCACCAACGACAATGGGGGTAGCCCCTCCAACAACCGGGACAACAGAGGCAAGCAGGCTATGGTGGCCGATACAGCCCAGAAGCCTGAGTCGCAACCTGCGGACAAACAATGGCCTCAAATCACTTACTCTTTTGAAGACGGTCACGTCAAGCCTATCTTGGACATGCTCATACAAGGAGATAGGATTCAGCTTCCTCCACCAAGACGGGAGCCTCGGCCGGCTGATCTGGAGAACCCAAAGTTCTGCCATTACTACCGCTACGTCCACCATGCTACGCACGACTGCTACCAACTGAAACGATATATCCAAAACCTCATCGATTCGAACGCTCTGGCCATTGACTTCGAGGAGGTAACCGTGGCAGCCAATATGGTGTCCGTACAATTCGGCAGCTTCCCTCCAACAGAGACCCAGGACGGTGTTATACCCATCCCTCTGGCAACGATGGAGATTACTAATCTCCCGCCTGCTCAAACTGCTGGTCTAGTACCCCTCACCACATCACGAGGGGAAATCATGTGGGTCCATCCGGACCTAGTCCACGAGGTAACTCAGTCCACTCCATCTTCTAAAAAGAAAAGTGGAAAAGTCAGATCCTGCCGTACCACCTCAGCAGATGAAGAGGAAGTCACGGCCGTTATTACTCGATCCGGAGCACAATCTCAACCTGTGGCTGAAAACTCGACTGATGATCATCCGCCCACTACCACGGATGCTCCGGGACCGGCTCAGCCTTCGACGACCGACAAGCCTAGGCCGAAGGAGACTCGCTTCGACAAATCCCTCCGAAAGGAAACATCTCAGGGGCTGGAGAGGCCCTACAACTTCGACATCTTGGCGCAATTGGCCAATACACCGGCCAAATTGTCCTTATATGAACTCCTGAGGCTCTCGAAGGATGTCCGCACAGCTTTGAGCGATGCACTTTAAAATGCCGACGCGTACCTGGCTCAGGTCAACCTCACGGGAGAAAATCAGCCCGCAGACCTCCAAGACAGTGCCTGTACGGGAGCAATGCCCAACATCGTCTTCACTCCACAAGACATGCTCATCAAGACTAATCTACACGATCACCCATTATACTACACAGGCTACATCGACGACATAAAGGTGGACCGGATGCACATTGACCCTGGGTCTTCTATAAGCATCATTCCAAAAGGATTACTGCATCATCTTCGTATCCCGATGCATCGCCTGACCCCTACAAACACCGCCATCAGCGGGTTCAATTCGGGCAGGAGCTACCCAATCGGGAAGATTCGTCTGAAATGTCAGATTGGTGATCTTCAATCAGAAGTCACTTGCTACGTCATAGATGCCGACACTTCATACAACATCCTTTTGGAGCGCCCTTGGATACACGATTACATGATCATGCCTTCCACGCTACACCAATGCTTCAAATATGTCGACAAGCACGGCTTCGTGAGGACAGAATTTACTGACATCGATCCCTTCAAAGGGGTCGAATCTTATTACTCGGACTCCTGCCTATACGAAAAGTCGAAGAGGCACCTTGAAGGAGGAAATAAACAAACTGATGTTGAAGCAACCACGGGATCAGAAGAACCTTTGACAATCCACCTCCAGGCTCACAAACCAGGCAATTTCGCACCCCTTACGGCCACGCTGCGTAAGGACGCGATCAGCCTCTCGGCACAGGAAGAGCAGTTGAGAATTCGGCTGCCAAGGTCCGGCCAGGTACCGAGACCCACGACAGGGCCACTTACCATCAGATTGCCGAGAGTCGGTCAATCCCAAACAGAGAAGCTCAATCCCTCCGATAGACCTCTGACGATACGCCTGCCTAAGAAAGGTCGTCACCCCGATGCGAGGTCTGACACTTCAAGCGAACCAGCCACCCCTCGCTCCACATCAAGTGCCAGACTGGGGGTTGCTAGTCTACTGACAACCCCACGCTCCGCTCCGTCAGTTGAACCTCTGAAGATCAAGCTGACTAGGATGCCCTCTCAATCTTCATTCACACAGGGGGTAGCCGAAGAGGAACCAGAGCTAGCCAAGTATGTGGCTGTCCACACTGACGCTCCCTCCGCAGATGATGTAATCCTTCTAGAAAAGATACCTTACTTCATCAATAAAGGGTTATCTTTGGACTACACCGAGCTCAATAAGCTATGTATAATGTATGCTATGGAACACGGTATAGGCACTCACCTACATACACAGGTGACAAATGTGTACACCGCTATCCAACTTACTCCAGTAGAAGACGCTTACCGAATAATCGAGGAAGGGGACCACCCAATCATCTTCGGCCGGACGAACAACCCGCATCCCCTCGCCATAGAAGAAGTCGACTTCGGGTCAGATGCTGGAAGACTGCCTCTGTATCTCTATAGCCCTCAATCTAAATATCTCATGCAGAAACAGGGGTATGATCTAGAGACAACGCCAGGACTGAACTACGGCACTGGACGACGATTACCTTTGAAGACGCCAGCCCCGGCGGGCAAACCACGGAACTACTATAACAAAACTCGATGCAGTTTAGGGTATGTAACGCCTACTACGACCCCTGAAAGCTCAGATGAAGAATGCGACTGGCAGTCACATTCAACCAGATCACCGACTTCTGACTCAGATACCAGTATCAAAGATGTATTCAGACAAGTCATGTCAGTCAACATGGCATTCACCGACGCTTACGAGGATGATGAAGACATCCCCGAAATCCTTGAGCTAGAGCCATGGGCCCAGCAATTAGACGCACAATGGGAAAAGCGGTTCGAATTGTGAGAACCTTCTACTGAAGATGAGGTCATACAAGTGGATCTCGGCGGCGAATCTTCTCCAAAACCGATCTTTATCAGTAAAAGCCTAACTGACGAAGAATGAGAGTCGCTGTTAGAACTTGTCAGAGAGTACATTGATGTGTTCGCCTGGAGCTATGAAGACATGTCGAGGTTAAATCCTGACATCGCTTTCTACAAACTCAATATACGGCCAGATGCAAAGCCAGTCAAGCAGCAACAATGACGCTTCCGCCCAGGCGTCATGGACGCGATCGAAGCCGAAGTCAACAAGCTAATAGCCAGCGGTTTCATTCGTAAAGAGCAGCATCCTGATTGGGTCGCCAATATAGTACCCGTCCTCAAAAAGAATGGGAAGATTCGAATCTGCATCGACTTCCGCAACCTGAACGAGGCATGCCCCAAAGATGAATTTCCCCTTCCTATCATAGACATCATGATCGATAATACATGCGGCTTTGAACGTATGTCATTCATGGATGGATTCTCGGGGTACAATCAAATCAAGTTGTCTCCCGACGACGAAAAGCACACCTCATTTCGAACCCCGATTGGCACATACTGCTACACAGTCATGCCATTCGGTCTAAAGAATGCTGGCGCTACATATCAGCGAGCCATGAGTATCATTTTTAGAAAACATTTGCACAAGACAGTGGAATGCTATGTCGATGACATCGCCGTCAAGAGTCGCCGTAAGGAAGATCATCTGCAAGACCTGAGAACGGTATTCAACTTAATGCGAGCCCACAATCTGAAGATGAACCCTACGAAATCGTTCTTGGGCGTATCCAGCGGGAAGTTCTTGGGCTTCATCATCACTGCACGGGGTATCCATGTAGACCCCGAGAAAACGAGGGCAATCATGGAGATGGGTCCCCCGAGAAATCTCCGTGAACTTAGAGGCCTCCAAGAGAGGCTAGCTTATATCAGGAGGTTCATTTCCAACGTCTCCGGGCGATGCCGACCGTTCACCCATCTCATGAAGAAGGGAGTCTCATACGTATAGGACGAGGAATGCCAGCGCGCTTTCGATGACATCAAAGAATATTTACCAAATCCTCCAGTCCTGGTGGCCCCGGTCCCTGGAAAACCATTCCTGCTCTATGTACGAGCAATGGAACACTCCCTCGGTGCCCTGCTAGCACAAAACAACGACGTAGGCCACGAGCAGGCCATTTACTATCTCAGCCGAATGATGGTCGGGCCCGAACACCGATACACCGCTGTGGAGAAAGAATGCCTCGCCCTGGTATTCGCCATTCAAAAGACGTGGTACTATGTCACGTGGCAAACCATACATGTGATCTCACAAATCAACCCTCTCAGGGTCCTCATGACCAAACCAGGGGCACTCAGCTCCCGCCTCGCTACATGGGCGATACTGCTGTCCCCCTATCATATGATCTTCGTCCCGCAGAAGGCTGTCAAAGGTCAAGCCCTGGCAGACTTTTTGGCGGCCCATCCAGGATCGGAATCATCCAGAATATACGAAGAAATCCCAGATGAGGTTGCCGATTCAAATACAAACACCTACGATAACATATGGCGGATGTTCTTCGATGGCGCTTCAAGAACCGGACCCAAGGGAAACATCGTCGTCGGAGTCGGAGTAGTATTGGTCTCTCCTACCGGGCTAGTGATCAATCGAGCCTACTCTCTTACGGAACCCTGCTCTAACAATGTGGCTGAGTACAACGCTTTGGTCATTGGCCTCCAACTCGCAAGAGAACTGGGGGTAGAATACCTTGAAGCATACGGCGATTCGCAATTAATCGTCAACCAGATTCGGAGGACGTACGAAGTCCGCCATGAAGACATGATCCCCTACCACCAAATAGCGATCAACATTATCTCATCATTCGAGGGATTCTTCATCGAACACGTCCCCAGACTCCAAAATATCAAAGCTGATGCCCTAGCAGGCCTGGCTGCTTCCCTAGCAGTGCCAAACCACTCTCATCATTCGGTCGATATAATCGGCCATGAGCTGGTCTGCCCCAAGAACAACGTTCAAGCCATGGTAAGTTATTCTGCTTAGATAATCGACAAAGTGCCAGACTGGAGACAACCATTCATAGACTTCGTGGTCTACGACATCCTGCCCGAGAACCCGAAGGAGGCTACTTTTATCAGACGGCGTTCTCTCAGATTCTTCTACGATACAGAGACAAAAATGCTGTATCGCCGCTCCTATGACGGATTACTACTTCGGTGCTTGTCGAACGCAGAAGCCAAAGAAGACGTACAAGAGGCTCATGACGTGTCTGCGGGGCCCATCAGCCCGGCCCAAAACTACAAGATTGCCTTCGCCGGATGGGCTACTACTGGCCCACGATGGTGGCTGATACAATAGATTATGCCCGAAAATGCAAGGCCTGACAAGTCCACGTAGACTTCATTCACCAACCATCCGAATTTCTATATCCGACAGTGGCATCCTGGCCATTCGAAGCATGGGGAATGGATATCATTGGTCCAATCACCCCACCTTCCTCTCGAGGACCTTGTTTCATACTTATCACTGATTACTTCTCAAAGTGGACAGAAGCTGTCCCACTCGCCGAAGTCAAGACTTCGAACGTGATCAGCTTTCTGAAACACCACGTCATCTACCGCTTTGGACTGCCCCGAAGGATCATCCATGATAATGGTCCGCAGTTTGTAAGCCACGCATTCTACCGATTCTGCGACAAACACCGCATTCAGAATGTCGCTTCGACACCATACAACCCGGCAGCAAACGGGTTAGCAGAGGCATTCAACAAAACAATCATCAAACTCCTCAAGAAGTTTGTCTCCTCCAACAAACGCGACTGGAACGAGAAGCTCGGCGAGTACTTATGGGCTTATCGTACCACGGTTCGAACAGCCACCGGAAATATACCATTCTCTCTGGTGTACGGGAGTGAGGCAGTTCTCCCATTAGAGACTCAGATTCCCTCACTCCGAGTCGCCCTCACTTATCAATTGACAACGGATGATAACTACCGACGTCGACTACAAGAGTTAGAGGCCTTAGATGAAAAATGCCTCCTAGCTCAGCAAAGGATCGAATTATACCAAGCACGCATCTCAGGAGCCTTCAACAAAAAGGTCAAAGTCAGAACATTGCAAGTGGGCGATCTTGTTTTGGCAGTCAGGAGGCCAATGGTCATGACTCACAAGACCACCGGCAAGTTCCAGCCAAAATGGGAAGGCCCATTTATCATCGAGGCCGTGTTCTCCAATGGTGTTTACCGTCTCGCCAAGCAGAACGGAGACTTGCTCATGTTGCCCGTCAACGACAAGTTCCCGAAGAAATACTATGTTTAAACAACATTTTCTAGGGTTTCGAGTTATGTGCCCGCTGGTACCACTGAACTCAACCCCCTAATTTTCCAACTTATCGAGTCACGTACCCTCTTGTACCGCTGAACTCATATCCCAAATTCCCAAGTCATGTACCTGCTGGTACCTCCGAACTTACACTTTGATTCCAACATTCATGGATTGTCGAGTTATGTGCCCGCTGGTACCACTGAACTCAACCCCCTAATTTTCCAACTTATCGAGTCACGTACCCTCTTGTACCGCTGAACTCATATCCCAAATTCCCAAGTCATGTACCTGCTGGTACCTCTGAACTTACACTTTGATTCCAACATTCATGGATTATCGAGTTATGTGCCCATCGGTACCCCTGAACTTACATCCCGGTCACTCTTTTGAAAGAAAGTCATGTATAATCATACCGCTGAACTTTCTTCCTACAAGAGATCCTCCCTCATGATCTAATACCTGCACTCCCAGTGCACAACAAAGGTAACGGATCCACAAATTTCTAAGACGACCATGTCCTCATCACCTTTGAGTCGTCCCATTTCTGCCAAAATCAAATCACCCCTACATAGAATTTCCATGTCCTCATTACCTCTGAGTTATTCTACGTACCCTCCTTCATTGAGCCCACTCCTGTCATGTCCTCATTACCTCTGAATGGGAAGGCTCCGTCGAAGAAACCTTCATACTTGCCATGTCCTCATTACCTTTGAGTAAGTATGATGATCCCCTTTCGACTTATTACCTGTACCCACAACCGGAGTACGCCAAGGGTAATGGGTCCACAAATGTCCTCTGTTGACCACAAATGTCCTCTGTTGACCACCAATACCCTCCGTCGAGTTTGCTCCTGCCATGTACTCATTACCTCTGAGTAGGAAGACTCTACGTTCAAAAAACTTTCCTACTTACCATGTCCTCGTTACCTCTGAGCAAGTATGTCAGTTCTCTTTCATCCTATTACCCGTATCCTAAACCAGGGTATGCCAAGGGTAATAGGCCCACAAATATCCTCAGCTAAATTTCTTAACACAAACCTATCACCTCATCATGCCCCAGGAGCCCAGCTGCTCTACGGCAATTCTTTTCTCAATACCAAGAGCACCCATGACCACTTTGCTATGGCTGCTTCAGGTATCCTGACCGAAACTTGTTACCTCTACCTAAAACCAAGGTACGCCATGGGTAACAGGTCCACAAATATATCCCCTATGCGGGGGAGAACATCACCACAATATCACAGGCACAACAGGCAATACAAATGAAGGGTAGAATGGAAAATACTCTTTATTTAAAGGAAGAAAAGAAGTACTACATATTTCGGGACCACGTCCCTTTCAAAAAAAAAGAAGAAGGGGAAAGCGGGGACAAAACAAGAGGCCGATTATAGCTCGGCATTGCACAACTCCAAAAGACGGTCCTTTACCAAAGCAGTCCCCCGTTCAAGCCTTTGCTTAGCTCGACGCTCGGCCTCTTGGGATAGCTGCTCTGCGTCATTCAAATGTGTATAAGCCTGCCAGTTGTCCTCCACCTTCTTTAGGGCAAGCTCTAGATTAGCAGAAGCCCTACTATACTTGCCAGCCTCCTGAATAGCAATCTCCTTCTCAACACGAGCGGCCTCAAGCTCTGACTCCAGGAAAGCCAGTTTTCTCTGGAGCTCGAGGATCTGTTCCCGAACATCGGCCACCCCACAAGAAGCATCCGCTTCCCGAGTCGTGTAATTTTCAGTCCGACGGCTCTACTGGTCGTGCAACTGAGACAAATTCCGATGGTCCTATAATATAGCCGGTTTGAGTGATTCCCGGGCAGCCATCACCTTCTCCACCACGGTAGTGAGGAAGTTGCGTTCTCGATTTATGGCCGCAGGTAAATCAGTCTGTTGCAACGAGCGAAACTGGGCAACGAGACGGTCAGCCTCTAATAGCTTAGGCTCCAAGAGCGCAACCAGTTCCTCTCCCCCAGGGAGTGCTTTAAGGGTATTAATCTGGCCGCCAGCACATCGACGGGCCAGAGTGAAGGGAGTCCCCCTTTCCACCGCTGCTTCGATCCCCCTCTTCAGATGACGATGGAAACTAGCAACTATGTCCTGTAACGCATCATCCAAGACTTCTATGGATGACGGCGTCAGAGGGAGAGTGGCAGACGGTACCAGAGGGACAGTTTCAGAAGTTACCGCACCCGCCACCAAAGAAGCAAATTCCGTACGAAAAGAGGCTTGAATGGCGGCTAACTCCTCTTCCGCAGCACGAATAGCGTGGATGCTCGGCAGGAAGGAAAGGTTGACCCCCGAAATCACATTCGTAAGGGAGGACACAGGGGGTATCGTCCCTTGTCCCGGCAGTACCGCTGTCTGAGGCCCCAAGCTCGACCCAGACGAAGGACCCTCGACACACGGAGATTCCGTCAGGCCCTCTCCGATAGGGTGTGATCCAGCAATATCAGTCACTGGCAATGACGGGTTGGGATCTGAACATCCAAAACAACCGTTAGACGAAGAATTTGAAGAATGACAGGAACACGTATGCTGATTCACGAATTATAGTTCAATTTGCATTACCAGGGGAAGAGCGTGGGGGCGACGGTTCGTTCACCACCGGCATAGTTTCCCCACCCACAAAGCCATCATGAGGGGGCTCAGATGTTTCAGGAATGGGCACAGTAAAGCTCCCATCCCCCTGGGTTGAGGTTCCAGCAGGGCAAGAATCCTCGGTCGCAACCGGAAGCACCCCAGCAGCAATGATAACGGTGCACACCCCACTGACTAAATGAGACAGGACTGGATTAGCCTCCGTAATCGGGTCCTGAGGGGCGAGCTCGTCCGACGCCTATAAAGAGCAGGAGAAACAAATAATTAGGTCACAACATAAAAGAAGAAGAAAGGAAACAGCTGAAGCCCAAGTCACCTCAGGAACATCCTCCACATCATCAATAAGCAGCCTGCGATGTCTTACCGCAGCGTGCTTCGTAGAATAAGTTCGGTCGTCAGTGGTAGTCTCGCGCCTGCTCCGTTTACGCGAGGGGCCGGGTATCGCAGATGGTTTATCCTTCACCACCTCGTCAGACAGACTAGACGATTGACCCACGGCCCTTTCGGCCTGCACGACTGGAGGTTGAGTCCCAACCTCCTCACCCGAAGAATGGGACAAGTCATCAGTGTCCTGTTCGTCGTCCCCCTCATCCGCCCTATTGGACTCTGAGTCCGACACAGGAACTCTATTCGCCCTTTTTTTCCTCTTCTTGGACCCTTCTGGCTTCTCGGCCAAATTGGTGCCAACAATGAAGCTAGTATTCGTATCAAAACCAACAGGAGGTTTGTTCGCTGCAACATGATAAAGAGCCGCTATATACAAAATATCACCCTCCACCTTGGCGTCAGGGAGTGAGAAGCTGGCTCGGGTATGGGTCGCATTATAATAATGCCAAGCCCGAATGCCATCAAGTACACTGCCCTCGAAGCTCAAGCAAGCGCTAGGGCAATCCAGGAATAATTGACTATACCCAAATTGACGGGAAAATCTACTGGGCAGATAAGGCTCCAAGTATACCCTGTTCCGGTAACGATACACCAGGTGCGCGGGACGGATGTTGCGTAACCAAAGAAGCATCTTCTCAGTTAAAAGTTGGGGAGGATCAACGTTGTCAACGTGTACCCTCCTCACTTCTCCAGGGGTGAACTCAGGGAGAGATACGAAGAATTCGAGCTCGTCAATTCTCGCCAATGCCCTCCGGCAGGCCGGCATGGTATCATGTTCCCAAGGCTGATGACGATATCAGAAAATGAAGGCGTCATCAACAGAGACGTTTTTATCGGGTCCCGGATTCATCAATGACCGATAGTGCATCAATAACCACCCCATGAGGTAGTGGTATGGTAGTTCTATCCGGTTAAAGTCCGCCGACACATTACGAGCAATAACTTTGGATGTAAAGGCACGAAGGCCGTGGTGTATGCTACACACCATGGCCGGGAGAAGCGCCAGCCTCACTTTGAAGACCAATTTTACAGCAGAAAGAATGAAATGGCGGCTGATCCTTTCTACAGAACCCGCGCCGCCCGAGACTACACAGTTGCGTAGCCACACCATCAAAAACCCAGCCAAGATCGCTTTATTAGACATCTCCCGGGTACCATAGTGGAAATAACTAAGGGAGTCAGTGCTACTCCCAAACCGGTCACGAGTAGACTTCGACTTCTTAACCTTCGACATCATATCCTTAACCTCCTCTGAGGTTTGGGGAGCTCGAGACGAAACGTGACCAGAAGGACGCAACTTAAAAAGATACAAAATCCAGTCCCTGGTATGAGGGGCGTTCCCTTCTGAACTATTTATCTTCTTAATAGCCATCTGATGGCAGGCGCTATGATGACACAACAGTTCTTGGTATACGGCGACGAAGCCAGGAAACCGCTGATCCAAATCCCCGAGCTCTTCGTTTGTCGGCGTGTATACTTCAAAAGCTTCGCCTTCCTACGGCAATCTGGATACGGTGTTCATTTCGTGAAGAGCAAGCCCCAGTTCTCCTCCGGGGGTAAAGAAAGTCCCAGTACGCCGGTTATACAACTCCAATAGAGCCATAAACAAGGGCTTGTTAGTGGGCAATCCGTAGCAGGTACCCCTGACGGCGTAGTAAAGATCAATTTCCTGAAGGAAGTCCCCGTACGTCCTCAGAATCCAGGAGGTAAGATTAGTCCATGTGGGAATAGGGTTAATCCAATTCAGCAGTGACAACCTGCCTATGGGATAAGACCCCTTGCGAGCAAGCTGATTCAGAAAAGTATCAGCTAGGGTGAAGGAAAAATTAGGGCCGGTTGTGTTCATAAAAGTACCCGGGAGCAGCCCTATCACAGTCCGACTCACGGAGTCCTTGCCCGCACATATTAAACCCGTGCGTCCGTTGTGGTGAATTTTGCCCACAAACATTCCCTGTTGGGTAGGAGTCAAAGAGCTCACCATCGTCCTGTTCAGCGGCACCATGTTAAACCACGAGAGAGGATAATGTCGCTCCATCTCGGGAATATGAATCTCTACCCCGTCTACAGAAAAATCTCGGTGCTCTGAGACATCCAGCAATCGGGAGTTCTTTATGGAAAAGGCATCCCCGAAGAGAAATACCGGTTTCAGATATTCCCCATCCAACTGCCCCGAATTCATCATAGAACAAAGAAAGCTGAAAGGTTGTTTGTTGATAGCAGCCACCCTATCCCTAGGCTCATTAGTGGGAAGCTGATCCACTATACGACGGATTAAGTCATCAAGTTGCACGCCCACGGTGCATCGAGCTGGACCCACAAGGAGCTCTCCTGCTGGGTTGGTTGGAAGATTCACTGAAGAAAGGGCAAAAGAAGAAACATGATTAAAAGAAGGCTAAAATAAAAGTTTACTGAATAAAGAAGCTCTCACGAGCCTATGCGGTTCAGGTCAATAAGGTCTTATGCGGCTCCAGTCCAGTGGGGTCCCAACTTATGCGGCTCCAATCCAGTTGGGTCCCAAGAAATGCAGTTTTGGGAAAGCATATGAGGTTCGAGTCAATACAGTCACATGCGGCCTAACTCAGATGCGAATTCCATATGACTCTAGCTCGATAGCTTATGCGGGTTGGACGAGTAAACACATTTTTAAACAGAAAAATTCATGCGGCATAAAGCGCTATGCGGTTCAGCCTGTTAAAACACATAGGCGGCTCCATTCAGAGGAGATTGTATGTAGTTTAGATCCGTCTTCTGCGATTCAAATATGGGGCTTTATCTATACGGCTCGGGCATAAAACAGTCATGCGGCTCACACAGCATATGCGGCTCTGCCATCAAGATTGGAGAAGGGGCTTGTGCATAAATATGCAACAGAGCCATGAGTACTAAAGATCTAAAAGCGACCCTTACCCTCAAAAGCAGGACGAACGTCAGAGGGCACTTCGGGTGCGTCAGGTTCGACGGCTGATGAGGACGTCACCCTCTTACCCTTCGTGGCGGTGGAAATGGCTTTAGAAGACTTAGGAGCCATTGCTTCGATAATGAAGATCGGAAAAAGAAGACAGGAAAAAGAGTGAACGAAAGAGAAGGTAAAGAAGTCCCTTCGGCTAAAGTTACCCGTATTTATAAACAGAGATGGAGCGTTTCGATTCCCGTGCATACACATAAACCGACCCTTCGGTTATCAAAATAAGCCGCCGAAAATGAAGGCTAAGCTCCTCGGATCCCGCACCAAAAAGTGCCCTTTAAAGATCGACAACACTTAAGTGCTAAAGATTGCCATACGTGGCAAATGATGACGTGGCTAGAGGCCATGCGGTTGAAAGTCTCATGTGGCTGAATCACCTATGCGACTTAACACATCCAAGCAGCCTGGACATCTATGCGGTCGGAATTGCATATGTGGCTAATACGGCCATACTTCTTGTTCAAAGTATTTCAATTTTACAAATTGAAAACTTTGAAGGGGGTCCTGTTGAAGCATGGAAAATACTAAAGAAATTGACTCATGCGGCCAAGAAAGACCCATACGGCTCAGAAAATGCATGCGGCTTAGGGAGTCATGCGGCATAAGGAGCTATGCGGCCGGAGGCATTCCATGCGGCTCAGAAGACATGTGGCATGACAGTGCACCCCTCCGATCCATGCTGAATTAATTGCTTTGACGGCTAACCCCTCTGAAAAGTTGACAGACCTGACACCAAAGCAGGTAATTATGACTCTGTCATGATGATGAATCTCTAGGAAAGAGAAAGAAATCTCTGACACGATCCCCCAAGAGCAACAAAATGCCACGTAGCCCTGCCACGTGGGTGTGCTAATGCGGCTCGAAGTGAAGACTTCCCATGCGGTTCAGAGTGAAGCTGTCCCATGCGGCTCAAGTGGAATCATCCCTATACGGCTCAAGAAGATCATGCCCATGCGGCTCAAGCAGACACACCCTTATGCGGTTCATGCGGCTCATCATATGGTTCAGAAGTCTGAAGGAGGGGGCCACTGCCCAGACAGTCCTGACACGTGTCCCAAGTCTTATGCGGCCCAAAATTCATACGGCCCAAATCTCATGCGGCCCAATCTGCATGCGGTTCCAGTCTCACCATTGGCTCTCAGGACACGTGTCCTCAGCCGATTAATCTCCCAGATTTATGGCAATCCAAGATCGGGTCGAATCCCAATGATCTGGGGCACGTGGCAGGAGAATAAATTTGATTTATTCACAGATATTAGAGAATCATTATAAGAAAGATTTATGCCAATCAGCATTAATTGCTAATGGGGATTTGGTGTAATCTACCCTTAATGGTTCTGATTCGTCACAATCAGAAATGAACGGCCTGGATTGATCAATCCCCAGGCCGCCGCCATCTCCAAGAGCTAATCATTGGCAACCCTAGTGATCATATCCCACTATTATAAATAGCAAGATGCCATTCCCTTGTAGATATAGAGAGATGTATAAAAAAAACCAGAGAAGAATACGTATACACAGAGAGACTTCCCCCATAGTCAGAGAAAGAATATACACAGAGAGAGAGAAGCCAGGAGAGCAATCAGAGAGAGCGCAAGAAGGCATTTCTTCGTCAACGACCAAGCAGATCTTCCCCGAGTCAAGGCTGCGTACTGATCGTCCAAGGAGTAAGGCAGAGCGGCCGTCGCTTTCCCGAGCCTCTATCGTCACCCCCCAGAATCTAAAATAAACAATCGTACTTAGACTGCTGTACCTAGGTTTTCGTCCCTAGGCTTTCTTTGTACGAGCGAGTTTGTATTGTGAGTCTAAGTTCAGTCCTCCGATAATTGTTCTATACTTTTACAATCAATGGCAAACAATAATAGTATTGAAGTCTTCCACCACGAGTAAAGGCAGTCTGTCCCCCACCGTGTTGCTGGTGACGGTGATCTCTCTGCACAATCTCCTCCTTTGTGTCCGGTCATTATGCCCATAAACTGATGCAGACATAATTTTGGGACCCCCCATTGATGAATTTAGTGGTAATCAATTGGTTCTAGCAGTAGACAACTTTCCATTTCCAGACTATGGTATCCCACATGACCCACACGGGCCATATCCTCATAATATAAGTTATAGACGGACTCCTAGTGAACCAGAGTTCTCTTTTTGATCATGGAAACATATTTGATTTTTGATTCCAAAATATTAATGATGAAGCACTTAGACTTCTTGGTATAGTCCATATAGCTTCTCTCCACCTACCTATATAAATAGACCACCTCACATTCCTGGTGAAAATCGTCATTAAAGACGGTTGTTGACTCCCTGTTAACACACGAACTCTCCCTAAGGGTGGGAGAGAGTCCATCTTGACGAGCAACCATTGTTTTACCACTTCCCTTCTTATATTCAACTTTGGCTTGCCGTAAAGGATTAGGTACGACTAGCGGTTCATGAAGATAGCCTGTCTCTAGTGTGTCCTTGAATTCTGGGGAAACCAGCGTGATATGACCTTTTGCCAGCTTTCTTCTGACTTTGCCACATTTGCCATCATACTCAATTGGCTTGGCCTGAAAGATAACCATGTTAGATCCTACCATATCGACTCTACGGTATCCTGTCTTACTCTGCTGGGCATCCTCTCTAAACACTATCATAACCCCTTGTGACTCTATGGCTCCTTTCCTATTTATATATTTTGACTCCTGGTTAATGGGTCAGCTCATGCCCCGTTCCTCTTTCCCAAGACAATAGATTTGGTGACCCCATGTGCTCATGCACCTTAATTTCCATATTGGATACCTCCACACAATTACTGCTCGAATTTCTTCTATGCGTTTGATTTTCCAGCTCAGTGGCCTCCGCCACATTGGGTTCTTTAGCTACCTGACGGCTAACAGGACCGTGCTGATTAACAATACTGTGGGATACATCATTCGGGTATTGAGATATAGTGTGTCCAAAGCTCTGCCACATGCGACAGCATGGTGGGACCCATTCGTATTCCACTTTATGGAGTATAAATTCACCTGATGGAAGTTCAATCTCTAGCTTATCTGGTAACGAATCTGTCGCATTAATTTCTACGAAAACTCTCACGAATGACAGTCGTTCCCTTTTATATATAGCAATATCAGTGTGTAACGACTTTTCAATATCACTAGCTATCTTCATAATATACTTGGTGCACCACAGTTGGGAAGAAAGCCATGGGAATCGAATCCAGATCGGAACGGTAGCAAAGTGATCTCTCTCAAAGTTGGAGGAGGGGTCCAAGTGTCTCAGGACTACCAGTCTGCCATCGAACATCCATGGACCATTTTGAATAACATGCTCGAGATCTTCTGCTAAGCCAAATTTAATGAAGTAGAAGCCATTTTCTGTAGAAAAAATCTCCAAGCTTCCTTTCGGTTTCCACAACCGCAAAGCAAACCCTTTAGGCTGACCGAAATACGATCTAGCTCCCATAATATATAGGACTATAGTATTCTTCTAGTACTCTTCTATCTCCACGATGTCATCCTTCTTAATCTCGATCACCTTCCTCCCTAGGATGTTATTTATCTTAACATAGCTCATTTTAACGATTTTTCTATTTATACCTGATCTACACATGTCTGTCCAAGAAGTAGAAGCTTCACTCGATGGACGGAACATAGGAGTTATCCTCTTAGAAAATTTTTCAGACACTCGGTGTACAGGAGAGACCGGAGAGAAGGTAGGACTCAAGGAGGGTCGGGACAGCGGTAGAGAGGACTTATGTCACCCTCCTGAACCAGAATACTGTAGAGCAGGGGACAGACACAGCAGCTACGTACATTAAAGTGTAACCTACCTCGATGTATGGTCACGGCTGTCTAGATGCATGAGGGTTTTACTACAAGCCAACAGTCACTTACGGTCAAGAACAAGCCTAGTGTCTCAATCTCAAGCAAGCAAGTAATTGTAATAAGATGGTAGATCATGAGACATACAAAGTAAGGCATCCCATACATTACATATTCAGATGATCATGAAGCTAGTCATACAAAATGCGAAGACTAACAAGAGTTTAAGTCATACATGATCAACCTTAGGATTTGTCAATCATGTTACAGCCCTTAGGAAGACAGAAATGTAAATTTAACACGAGCTAATACTTGTTCGGTGGCTAAATGCCTCATAAAAATAATTTACAATAGAGTGGGAAAGCAAAATAAAACTCACTCGTTGCCAGGGTTGCGCCTAGTGTTCACCATCTGGCTGGAAAGCTGGAAGACCCTCGAGTGCTACTCCAAAATCTGGCCATACAAAACTAGCTGGGTCAGACCCCAGAAAGAGCAAGTGACACAAGGGATGCTTTACTTAAGAACTAAAACCAGCATAATAGCACATAAATACATCAATGATAACAAAAGACATGTGTTAGAGAAACAAGGTGATAAACGATAAGATAACTAAAGGACTATTCTAGTAGCCAAGTTATAATCCGTAAACCAAACAAGAACCGGGGTTGTAACCCATCACCTGAACAGAACTTAGTCTCTAACCAATTATCGATAAGGTAAAGTATAACCGTAATATACTGAAATAACCATGTACTGGTCTTGCCTAGGCAAGACTAGTCTAGACTTCATCCATCAATCACGGCCAAACAATGAGTACGGCTTGATACTTTAACTAACTAGGGTTATCACAAGCTTAGTTACTAACAAGATGCATCGAGATGTTCCAACAGCCACAAGCCCTGCAGTCTTAATCCAGGTTATCCGGTCACAATTTAAGAGAGTTGTATTAGGTGACTTAGAGGTGCAACACATAACAGTGTGCTGAAAATGTGCCCTACTCGACGGCAGGTTAAAAGTCCCGTTAAAGCGCCCAGATAACGGGATTGCCTGTAGCTGGAAAATCTCTTCATAAACTACTTGATCAATCTAGTCATTATCCTAGTCAAATTCAGTATGAATCCCAGACCGTGGTAACCAAGAACTCATATCCTAGATATGATGCAAGACGAGACATGTAGCTTATACAAACATAAACACCCACGGTGTCAAGACAAGAGTTACTTAGCATGTCAAGATAGCCGTCACAACAGCATATCGAGATTATCATATTAGGTTTACTTATCAAGAGTACGCCACGATGGGCCACTATTATCATGACAATGTTGCTTGTCAAGAGTGCACCACGATGGGTCACTATCAAGAATCATCATGTCAAGTTACTTTTTACTTGTTAAGAGTGCGCCTATACAGGTCACTATCGTGTTCTATCCATACATTATCATGAATTAGAGAAACTTTCATAAAATAGCTAGTAACATATTCTTGAAGCCAAGGAAAAGATCTACAACTTTTATGTTGGGAATTGGAAGAAATTATGGCCACAATTCAGCCAAATAGGACATAAAAGAGCCAAAAACAGCCAAAATCGGTACTATGCGGCCTTCTGCGTCACTATGCGGCATTCTGCGGCACGATACGTCATTCTATACTATGCGACAGGCTGCACTATACGACAGGCTGTACTATACGGCAGGCTGTACGATGCGGCATTCTATACTATGCGGTAGGCTGCACTATGCGGCACTATTTATTGTCCCTGCCAGATTCAGGACAGATGAACTAGAAAATATCCAAATCTTATTTTGGCCATAACTTTCTCAAAATAAGTCAAAATCTAACTTTTAAAGGTCCATTTTTGGCAAAATCGAATTCTCTACAACATAGAACAATCAAAACTTGAAAATAATAAAGTTTGGTAGATCAAAACCCAAGAAATTTGAAAAGTCTACAAACTAAGCTCTACAAAAATTCATTCGTCCAAACCAAAAACTCCCAGTCCTAAACATGCTTAGAATCATGTAGAGAAGAAGATAGAACAATAAAATAGAAGATCCATCATGAAGTAAGTTGTACTTGCCTAAGCTCTCTAGGTTGGTGGGAGGGTAATGGAAGAAGAAGAAGAAGTAAATGAGAGTAATAAAGAGAGAGAGAAAGAGAGAAAAGTTGACTTATATATCAACCCATTTTCATCGCAAACCCAAAATAAACCAAACCAAGCCAAACTAACATGCCATGATGAACCACACCAAATTAAACCAAGATAAAATAAACTGAATCAAGGTTAAGCTAAGCAAGACAAGTCTAACTACGGGCCACCTAACAAATGTCAGAGATCTCGTATACACATACGAAAATACGTATAACGGAAAACGGAAGTGACAACTCTATCCACCTTAAAAGAATTCCGTCTTCGGAATTTAATCAATAGGCTAGAGATGTCGAGGCAAGCTATATTAATCATAAGTAAGCTACGACTAGCAGTCAATCAAGCAATTATTCATGCCAGTAAGGAATTAAAAGCATAAGGCATAAGAAAGACATTATAAGTCAAACAGGTGTGGATATCGCGATCGGATATCATCCTCACGCTCCCAAATTGACTCACCTAAAGAGTGGTGACCCCAAGCAACACGGACTAAACTAATAGTCTTATTCTTGAGTACCTTTTATCTTCGGTCCAATATGGATACGGGCCTTTCCTCATACGAAAGGTTGGTACCAACAACCAATTTCGAATGATCAAGGACATGACTCAGATCTGGGATATAACGTCACAATTGGGATACATAGAATACGTCATGTACCTCACATAACGACTATAAAAGAGCGAGACGATAGGACATATCACTTACTCGCTCAAGAATATCAAACGTCCCTATGTACCTAGGACTAAGATTTTCTCACACGTCGAATCGAATGACGCCACGGGTAGACGAGATCCTAAGGAACACGTGGTTGCCGACTGAAAACTCAAGGGGACGCCGATGAGAATCGGCCCAATGGCGCTGGCAATCTTGGACAACTCGAAGATGATCTCTGACTTGTCTGACCACCTCGATTGTCTGTGTAATCATATCTGGACCAAGTATCTGTCTCTCGTCGACATCATCCCAAGCTAAAGGTGATCTGTACTTTCTGCCATACAGTGCTTCAAAGGGTGCCATCTGGATACTAACCTGGAAACTGTTGTTATAGGAAAACTCCACGAGATACAGGTGATCGTTCTACGAACCACCAAAGTCGAGTGTACATGACCGCAATATATCTTCAAGAGTCTGGATCGTTGTCACGACCCGCACCCTAGAGTAAGGGCACGAGACGTAGGTACGTCCAGCCTACGCCGCAGTGTCGGCGGTAGAACGCTGTCCTAGGTCACTACATCTAACAATATAAAGCTAAACAGTTTATACTCCCCGAATGGGGGTGACATAGCAGTAAATAAACTCAATCACAACTAAGGAAGAAGAAACACGATATGATATAGAACTTAAAAAAAATACAGATAATTAAATAGTCTAAGATAACATTGTTGGCCCATTCCATGGTCACACCCAATTTCGATAATCAACATACACTTAAGTTAATACACAAAATATAGAAAATGCTGCTAATCATTTCAGGATACATGAAATCAAATTCAACGGACGATGTACTGCATCAAACAAAGCGTCAACATCATCAAATCTTCAGAAGACTCATTTCTCATTTTATTCTGTATTTTATATTTTATTGAGTCTAGGATTTATTTTGTAAAATCAGTTTTGGTAATACTGGCTTAGGGTTAAAAATGTCCATATTCCAAAAGCCTACCTATTTACCATTCGTATTTCATTCACAAAATATTTCAAAAACATATTTTAAAAATAGCCTTTACAAATAATTTTACAAATAACCAAAAACATATTTTAAAAACTGTTTTTACAAATGATTTTCAAATATCTCCGACAGAACTCGTAACCGAGTTCGGCCCGAGTTCGGTCCGAACTCTGACCGAGTTCGATCAAAAATGATTCAAACTTCTGTTGCCTCCAAATCAGCGAGCAACATCTCTTTGCGAGATATTTGCATCCGAACTCTGCCCGAACTCTGCCCGAGTTCAGTTCGAGAAAACACCTATAAATAGTGAAGAACTTTTTATTTCAAATCACTCATTCATTCATTCTTCATTCTCTCTTCTCTACTACTCAAGTATTTTCAAACGATCTAAGATTTTCAAATCATACCTATACATCTCTTAGTCAAAAGCCAGTACTATCAGAGTTGATTTAGAATCTTTTGGTATTTCAAGAGTTGTAAAGAGGTCGTTCCAAGTTCAACAACTTTTCCTGTTGTGGAGCTGGTCGTGCGCTCGTCACCAAGCACGGTGTGTGTTGTGGAGCTGGTCGTGCGCTCGTCACCAAGCACGGTATTGTAAGAGACTGTAAGCTCTCAGTTAAAGCTTGTGCCATAGTGGATTAACATCGAGCAAGAGTACTCGAGACTGGATTAGTCCTCTCAGAGGGATACCAGTTTATATCGCTATGTCACTGAGTTTGAATTCTCTATCACTATTTACTGTCTTTTATATCTCTGCCATAGTTTAATTTTTAATTGGTGATTATTTCCGCTGCACACACACACTCTATTCACCCCCCCTCTAGAGGTGCTCAACGGTCCTACAAACATCTCAGCAAATATCCAGAATACAAGTCCCATCTACTGAATATGAAAGAATATATACAACTCAGATCTCAAAGACAGAAATATAAAGTCTAACTACTAGTCTCAAGACAACATAAGTAAGATAGGGCCTAACTAAACTAGTCTAGGCAATAGGGGTAATGTCCTCATCTAGAGCTGGGTCCTCCTGAGAGTCCAGCTCACAAGTGTCGTCTAGGGCTGCCCCGTAGAAGGTGTCCACACAGGCCTCCTCCTTGTCCTCTGTAATATTTTCAACAGGTCCAGTCAGGACAGAAGCGAGCATAATATATCTCAACAGATCATAACAGGTTAGAAAAATATAAACATACAGTAGAGTAAGATACAGAAAACTGAAAGGAAGTATATGATGTAAAAGAAGGAGAACTGTAAGTAAATAGCTACTGTATATAGAGAACTAATAGTGACTAGTGATGTAGAGTACAGGATAGCACATGTGAACAGAACAGATTAGTACATGATCTACACTAAAGAGTTTTACATGATCTATACTACGATGGAATTTGTTCACATGACTGTCACTCCCTGATCCTGGAATATATATTTTAACACGTAAACCGATAAATTGTATTTATTTTGTATTTATACGATATTTATATGCTGTATTTCTTCATACATTTCCTAAAAATATTCGACAAAATATTGTTTCGTAATTTATTTTCTGCATTTGGGCCTACAGTTTTGGCTCATTTGGGTAACCTATTCTTGGTTCACCAATGGTTCATCATGAACCCCTTGGTTCATCATGAATCCATGGGTTCAAGATTCTATATAATAACTCATCTCATTCTCTCTCCTCTCATTTATTTCCTCTCATTTATTTTCCTCCACCAACCAAGGCAAGTACCAACTTGCTCAAGAGATGGATCCATAAATGATGTTGATGTTTTCTTGCAAAATTATTTGCCAAAATATGTTCTTCTCCTCATTCTATACTAGTTTAGAACTTGAAGCTTTCCATTTTTAAGCTTTAATTTTTGTAGATCTATGTTTTAACCTTTTTCGGATCTTCTTGATTTTGATCTAGCAAACTTCATTATTTTCAAGTTTTGATTGTTCCATGTTGTAGAAAATTTTATTCTACCCAATTTTGACCTTTGAAAAGTTGGATTTGGACTTATTTTGACCAAGTTATGGACTTTTGAAGCTTTGGGTTCAAACCATGGAGTTCTTGCTGATTTGGAGAAGACAGTGAGCAGTGTGCACGAGCTTTTTAGCTTGTGCCACTGAGCTATGCGCGCTCTTTAGTGCAACACGGTATGGACCCTATACGCTGCCTTTTGGAAGCGTATGTCTGGCATACGCTGCCTTGACAAGGAGTCGTATGGACCTCATACGCTGCCTTGACAAGGAGTCGTATGGACCTCATACGCTGCCTTGATGAGGAGTCGTATGGAGTACATATACTGCCTTTTGGGAAGCGTATGTCTAGCATACGCTGACCTGAGCGTACGCTGACCTGAGCGTAGGCTGACCTGAGCGTACGCTGACCTGAGCGTAGGCTGACCTGAGCGTAGGCTGACCTGAGCGTAGGCTGACCTGAGCGTACGCTGACCTGAGCGTAGGCTGACTTGAGCGTAGGCTGACCTGAGCGTACGCTGACCTGAGCGTAGGCTAACCTGAGCGTAGCCTGACTTGAGCGCGCTCTGACCAGGACTCTCCTATACCTTATATTTTTATATGTATATATTATATTGTATATATATATATGTAAATGTTTGTGTATGCTATATATCCTTACGCCTTTTGTCCTGAGCGTGATATGAGCACTAATGTGACCCCGGTGAACAAAGTGTTCCTACCTGATACTTGTACCTGAATGTCCCAGTTCTCGTTCATGCTCGACAAATGACTCGTAACTCCACGTGGCATATTTGCAATGATGCATTACACCAAGGAGGGTAGAACATGTTGACATACTGATTGACATGGATCCTCTTTTGGGGTACTCGTACTTGAGTACGACATTTAGGAGGATAATCATTCAGGCCACAGTATGTGGGTCCAAGATTTCACCTGGGGTTAAACTAGGCAATTAAATATACTAGATGCATGGGGAGGGCAGAATCCCGAGATCTTGGGAGGATCACCTTCATCTAGTGGAGTTCTCCTATAACAACAGCTATCAGGCTAGCATTCAGATGGCTCCGTTCGAAGCATTGTACGGAAGGAAGTGCAGGTCCCCTTTGGCATGGGACGATGTCGGAGAACGGAAGTTGTTGGGGCCAGAGATGATCACGCAGACTTTGGAGGTAGTTAAGTTGGTCAGAGAGCGCCTTCAAGTTGTACAGGACCGACATCGTCATTGGGCAGATCAGCATCGTAGGCCTCTAGAGTTTAGAGTTGGCGACCAAGTGTTTCCGTGGATTTTGCCTACTCGGGGTATCATCAGATTTGGAACCCGGGGAAAGCTTAGTCCAAGATACGTTGGTCCTTTTAAGATTCTCGCTCGGGTAGGCGATGTGGCTTATCGACTTGCCCTTCCGCCTTCGTTAACTGGCATACATGATGTGTTTCATGTGTCCCAATTACGCGGGTATGTCCCAGATCCGAGTCATGTCCTCGATCATTCTGAGTTAGTCGTTGGTACCGACCTAACTTACGAGGAACAACCCGTGTCTATTTTGGACCGGCGAGAGAAGGTACTCAAGAATCGGACGATAAGCCTTGTTCGTGTTTCTTGGAACCATCACTCTTCGGGAGAGTCAACTTGGGAGTGCGAGGACGAGATCAGATCTCGGTATCCGTATTTGTTTGACTAATGAGGTATATTTTTTTATGCCTTATTGACACGATTCCATGCTTATCTGCACCTGCTTGTTTTACACTTGTGATGTATGATAATACTATGATAGTTAACTTGTATATGATTGTGCCTTGCTTGCCCTGATTTCACTATCCTGCCTTGGCTGGAAATCCGAGGACGGAATTTTTCTAAAAAGGGTAGAGATGTCACTCTCCGATCCTGGAATACGTATTTTAATACGTAAACCGATAAATTGTATTTATTTTGTATTTATACGATATTTATATGATGTATTTCTTCATGCATTTCCCAAAAATATTTGACAAAATATTGTTTCGTAATTTATTTTCTGCATTTGGGCCTACAGTTTTGGCTCATTTGGGTAACCTATTCTTGGTTCACCAATGGTTCATCATAAACCCCTTGGTTCATCATGAACCCATTGGTTCAAGATTCTATATAATAACTCATCTCATTCTCTCTCCTCTCATTTATTTCCTCTCATTTATTTTCCTCCACCAACCAAGGCAAGTACCAACTTGCTCAAGAGATGGATCTTTAAATGATGTTGATGTTTTCTTGCAAAATTATTTACCAAAATATGTTCTTCTCCTCATTCTATACTAGTTTAGAACTTGAAGTTTTCCATTTTGAAGCTTTAATTTTTGTAGATCTAGGTTTTAACCATTTTCGGATCTTCTTGGTTTTGATCTAGCAAACTTTATTATTTTCAAGTTTTGATGGTTCCATGTTGAAGAGAATTTTATTCTACCCAATTTTGACCTTTGAAAAGTCGAATTTAGACTTATTTTGACCAAGTTAGGGACTTTTGAAGCTTTGGGTTCAAACTATGGAGTTCTTGCTGATTTGGAGAAGACAGTGAGCAGTGTGCGCGAGCTTTTTACCTTGCGCCACTGAGCTGTGCGCGCTCTTTAGCGCAGTACAGTATGGACCCCATACGCTGCCTTTTGGAAGCGTATGTCTGGCATATACTGCCTTGACAAGGAGTCGTATGGACCTCATACGCTGCCTTGACAAGGAGTCGTATGGACCTCATACGCTGCCCTGATGAGGAGTCGTATGGAGTACATACGCTGCCTTTTGGAAAGCGTATGTCTAGCATACGCTGACCTGAGCGTACGCTGACCTGAGCGTACGCTGACCTGAGCGTACGCTGACCTGAGCGTAGGCTGACCTGAGCGTAGGCTGACCTGAGCGTACGCTGACCTGAGCGTAGGCTAACCTGAGCGTAGCTTGACTTGAGCGCGCTCTGACCAGGACTCCCCTATACCTTATATTTTTATATGTATATATCATATTGTATATATATATGTAAATGTTTGTGTATGCTATATATCCTTACGCCTTTTGTCCTGAGCGTGATATGAGCACTAATGTGACCCCGATGAACAAAGTATTCCTACCTGATACTTGTACCTGAATGTCCCAGTTCTCGTTTATGCTCGACAAATGACTCGTAACTCCACGTGGCATATTTGCAATGATGCATTACACCAAGGAGGGTAGAACATGTTGACATACTGATTGACATGGATCCTCTTTTGGGGTACTCGTACTTGAGTACGACATTTAGGAGGATAATCATTCAGGCCACAGCATGTGGGTCCAAGATTTCACCTAGGGTTAAACTAGGCAATTAAATATACTAGATGCATGGGGAGGGCAGAATCCCGAGATCTTGGGAGGATCACCTTCATCTAGTGGAGTTCTCCTATAACAACAGCTATCAGGCTAGCATTCAGATGGCTCCGTTCGAAGCATTGTACGGAAGGAAGTGCAGGTCCCTTTTGGCATGGGACGATGTCGGAGAACGGAAGTTGTTGGGGCCAGAGATGATCACGCAGACTTTGGAGGTAGTTAAGTTGGTCAGAGAGCGCCTTCAAGTTGTACAGGACCGACATCGTCATTGGACAGATCAGCATCGTAGGCCTCTAGAGTTTAGAGTTGGCGACCAAGTGTTTCTGCGGATTTTGTCTACTCGGGGTATCATCAGATTTGGAACCCGGGGAAAGCTTAGTCCAAGATACGTTGGTCCTTTTAAGATTCTCGCTCGGGTAGGCGATGTGGCTTATCGACTTGCCCTTCCGCCTTCGTTAACTGGCATACATGATGTGTTTCATGTGTCCCAATTACGCTGGTATGTCCCAGATCCGAGTCATGTCCTCGATCATTCTGAGTTAGTCGTTGGTACCGACCTAACTTACGAGGAACAACCCGTGTCTATTTTGGACCGGCGAGAGAAGGTACTCAAGAATCGGACGATAAGCCTTGTCCGTGTTTCTTGGAACCATCACTCTTCGGGAGAGTCAACTTGGGAGTGCGAGGACGAGATCAGATCTCGGTATTCGCATTTGTTTGACTAATGAGGTATATTTTTTTATGCCTTATTGACACGATTCCATGCTTATCTGCACCTGCTTGTTTTGCACTTGTGATGTATGATAATAACTACTATGATAGTTAACTTGTATATGATTGTGCCTTGCTTGCCCTGATTTCACTATCCTGCCTTGGCTGGAAATTCGAGGACGAAATTTTTCTAAAAAGGGTAGAGATGTCACTCTCCGATCCTGGAATACGTATTTTAACACGTAAACCGATAAATTGTATTTATTTTGTATTTATACGATATTTATATGCTGTATTTCTTCATGTATTTCCCAAAAATATTCGACAAAATATTGTTTCGTAATTTATTTTCTGTATTTGGGCCTACAGTTTTGGCTCATTTGGGTAACCTATTCTTGGTTCACCAATGGTTCATCATAAACCCCTTGGTTCATCATGAACCCATGGGTTCAAGATTCTATATAATAACTCATCTCATTCTCTCTCCTCTCATTTATTTCCTCTCATTTATTTTCCTCCACCAACCAAGGCAAGTACCAACTTGCTCAAGAGATGGATCTATAAATGATGTTGATGTTTTCTTGCAAAATTATTTACCAAAATATGTTCTTCTCCTCATTCTATACTAGTTTAGAACTTGAAGTTTTCCATTTTGAAGCTTTAATTTTTGTAGATCTAGGTTTTAACCATTTTCGGATCTTCTTGGTTTTGATCTAGCAAACTTTATTATTTTCAAGTTTTGATGGTTCCATGTTGAAGAGAATTTTATTCTACCCAATTTTGACCTTTGAAAAGTCGAATTTAGACTTATTTTGACCAAGTTAGGGACTTTTGAAGCTTTGGGTTCAAACTATGGAGTTCTTGCTGATTTGGAGAAGACAGTGAGCAGTGTGCGCGAGCTTTTTACCTTGCGCCACTGAGCTGTGCGCGCTCTTTAGCGCAGTACAGTATGGACCCCATACGCTGCCTTTTGGAAGCGTATGTCTGGCATATACTGCCTTGACAAGGAGTCGTATGGACCTCATACGCTGCCTTGACAAGGAGTCGTATGGACCTCATACGCTGCCCTGATGAGGAGTCGTATGGAGTACATACGCTGCCTTTTGGAAAGCGTATGTCTAGCATACGCTGACCTGAGCGTACGCTGACCTGAGCGTACGCTGACCTGAGCGTACGCTGACCTGAGTGTAGGCTGACCTGAGCGTAGGCTGACCTGAGCGTACGCTGACCTGAGCGTAGGCTAACCTGAGCGTAGCTTGACTTGAGCGCGCTCTGACCAGGACTCCCCTATACCTTATATTTTTATATGTATATATCATATTGTATATATATATGTAAATGTTTGTGTATGCTTACGCCTTTTGTCCTGAGCGTGATATGAGCACTAATGTGACCCCGATGAACAAAGTATTCCTACCTGATACTTGTACCTGAATGTCCCAGTTCTCGTTTATGCTCGACAAATGACTCGTAACTCCACGTGGCATATTTGCAATGATGCATTACACCAAGGAGGGTAGAACATGTTGACATACTGATTGACATGGATCCTCTTTTGGGGTACTCGTACTTGAGTACGACATTTAGGAGGATAATCATTCAGGCCACAGCATGTGGGTCCAAGATTTCACCTAGGGTTAAACTAGGCAATTAAATATACTAGATGCATGGGGAGGGCAGAATCCCGAGATCTTGGGAGGATCACCTTCATCTAGTGGAGTTCTCCTATAACAACAGCTATCAGGCTAGCATTCAGATGGCTCCGTTCGAAGCATTGTACGGAAGGAAGTGCAGGTCCCCTTTGGCATGGGACGATGTCGGAGAACGGAAGTTGTTGGGGCCAGAGATGATCACGCAGACTTTGGAGGTAGTTAAGTTGGTCAGAGAGCGCCTTCAAGTTGTACAGGACCGACATCGTCATTGGGCAGATCAGCATCGTAGGCCTCTAGAGTTTAGAGTTGGCGACCAAGTGTTTCTGCGGATTTTGTCTACTCGGGGTATCATCAGATTTGGAACCCGGGGAAAGCTTAGTCCAAGATACGTTGGTCCTTTTAAGATTCTCGCTCGGGTAGGCGATGTGGCTTATCGACTTGCCCTTCCGCCTTCGTTAACTGGCATACATGATGTGTTTCATGTGTCCCAATTACGCTGGTATGTCCCAGATCCGAGTCATGTCCTCGATCATTCTGAGTTAGTCGTTGGTACCGACCTAACTTACGAGGAACAACCCGTGTCTATTTTGGACCGGCGAGAGAAGGTACTCAAGAATCGGACGATAAGCCTTGTCCGTGTTTCTTGGAACCATCACTCTTCGGGAGAGTCAACTTGGGAGTGCGAGGACGAGATCAGATCTCGGTATTCGCATTTGTTTGACTAATGAGGTATATTTTTTTATGCCTTATTGACACGATTCCATGCTTATCTGCACCTGCTTGTTTTGCACTTGTGATGTATGATAATAACTACTATGATAGTTAACTTGTATATGATTGTGCCTTGCTTGCCCTGATTTCACTATCCTGCCTTGGCTGGAAATTCGAGGATGAAATTTTTCTAAAAAGGGTAGAGATGTCACTCTCCGATCCTGGAATACGTATTTTAACACGTAAACCGATAAATTGTATTTATTTTGTATTTATACGATATTTATATGCTGTATTTCTTCATGCATTTCCCAAAAATATTCGACAAAATATTGTTTCGTAATTTATTTTCTGCATTTGGGCCTACAGTTTTGGCTCATTTGGGTAACCTATTCTTGGTTCACCAATGGTTCATCATAAACCCCTTGGTTCATCATGAACCCATGGGTTCAAGATTCTATATAATAACTCATCTCATTCTCTCTCCTCTCATTTATTTTCTCTCATTTATTTTCCTCCACCAACCAAGGCAAGTACCAACTTGCTCAAGAGATGGATCTATAAATGATGTTGATGTTTTCTTGCAAAATTATTTACCAAAATATGTTCTTCTCCTCATTCTATACTAGTTTAGAACTTGAAGTTTTCCATTTTGAAGCTTTAATTTTTGTAGATCTAGGTTTTAACCATTTTCGGATCTTCTTGGTTTTGATCTAGCAAACTTCATTATTTTCAAGTTTTGATGGTTCCATGTTGAAGAGAATTTTATTCTACCCAATTTTGACCTTTGAAAAGTCGAATTTAGACTTATTTTGACCAAGTTAGGGACTTTTGAAGCTTCGGGTTCAAACTATGGAGTTCTTGCTGATTTGGAGAAGACAGTGAGCAGTGTGCGCGAGCTTTTTACCTTGCGCCACTGAGCTGTGCGCGCTCTTTAGCGCAGTACAGTATGGACCCCATATGCTGCCTTTTGGAAGCGTATGTCTGGCATATACTGCCTTGACAAGGAGTCGTATGGACCTCATACGCTGCCTTGACAAGGAGTCGTATGGACCTCATACGCTGCCCTGATGAGGAGTCGTATGGAGTACATACGCTGCCTTTTGGAAAGCGTATGTCTAGCATACGCTGACCTGAGCGTACGCTGACCTGAGCGTACGCTGACCTGAGCGTAGGCTGACCTGAGCGTAGGCTGACCTGAGCGTACGCTGACCTGAGCGTAGGCTAACCTGAGCGTAGCTTGACTTGAGCGCGCTCTGACCAGGACTCCCCTATACCTTATATTTTTATATGTATATATCATATTGTATATATATATGTAAATGTTTGTGTATGCTATATATCCTTACGCCTTTTGTCCTGAGCGTGATATGAGCACTAATGTGACCCCGGTGAACAAAGTGTTCCTACCTGATACTTGTACCTGAATGTCCCAGTTCTCGTTCATGCTCGACAAATGACTCGTAACTCCACGTGGCATATTTGCAATGATGCATTACACTAAGGAGGGTAGAACATGTTGACATACTGATTGACATGGATCCTCTTTTGGGGTACTCGTACTTGAGTACGACATTTAGGAGGATAATCATGCAGGCCACAGCATGTGGGTCCAAGATTTCACCTAGGGTTAAACTAGGTAAATAAATATACTAGATGCATGGGGAGGGCAGAATCCCGAGATCGTGTTACACCAGCCGCCTTGAGATATTGTCTTGACGCGCCGGCTGGTCTCCACGGATATTGTGTCATCCGCAACGAGTGGATGACTGTATCCGATTAATTCTTACTATATATTATATGTCTTGGCAAGGTGGCCTTACGTGGAACCTGTGCTCAATGACACCTGTCTACGCGAACCCCTGGGTTGGCTAGCCTTGCTGGAAAGATACAATCTAAGGATTTTGAAATAACATGATACGAGGATAACCTTGTCCCAATAGAAGCTCGTAGACTTGATTGGCCGCGAAAATGACTTGCGTGTATCATATTACCTTCCGTGAATAACTGAGGGAAGCGGACTGTCATGGTACATGATCCAACCCATGTTCTTGTTTGATTGTTGGGTTGGTTATCGTACTATGACAGGCTGTGGACCGAAGTTATGAAATGAAGACTTATTCTGGTTGTGAAGTGCTACTTCTGTGAATGACTGAGGAACATGGTCTATTATGGTACATGATCCAACCCATGTTCTTGTTTGATTGTTGGGTTGGTTATTGTGCTGCGATAGGCTATCGACCGAAGTCACGATCAGGAGATTTTATTGTTTATACCTTTTAACTTATGTGAAAGCTATAGAGTACGACACGTCCCGACTCCATGCGGCACGTTTTGTCCTTGTTTGGTTGTAAGGGTGCCATATGGGTTGGAGGATGTTGCGCTACCCTATAATAGTTGCATAAGTATTACTATTATCAATCATTCTATTATCTGGGTTTTTTAATCTTAACTCTTGCGCCCCTTTGGCGGTACTTGCTATTCGGGGCTGACCCCGCTGGTTTTGTTTGGCCAGATCTCGTAGCAGAGCCAGAGGATACGATCTTCCTCCCAGACATCCATGGTGCATACTAGGAGCATGGTGGTTCGGGGACTCGAGTGGGTTTCTTCTCCACCACTCCTGCTTATATTTTGTGCGGCATTTAGCCACCAGCACCTGTTAGCCGGATTACTTGATATTTTGTGTCAGTACAGAATTGTAAATAAACAGACTACAGCTGTGTATAATTTTGTACTCCTGACTCTCCGAAATAGCTAAATTATAAAGCTAGTCTCTCATGATCATTTTGATGAAGCGTCGGGGACGCTTTACTGCTTTATCTTTAATGTTTATTTAATTGCTGATGTAATTTGAATGATTGAGACATAGAACTCTGTGGGACCATAGGAGACTTGATTGTAGCATGTACCCCCTAGTCTCTCGACAGCCACGATCGCCGTATGACGTTACGTACCTCATATGGAGTAGCTGGCCTAGTCCGTCTCCGTATTTCGGTACTGGGGCGTGACAAGGTTTTAGTGGTGGCCCATGCAGGTCTGTTTTTCAGACTTATGGGGTATTGCGAATTATTAGGAGTCTCAATCAAAACTTGTTCCCCTTGAAATTCTGTTTCGAATTCTCTGTCCTTGCCTTGATCTCTAACCTGACTTGCATCCTCAAAATCTTCCTCGTTCAGACTTGATAATCTTAAATCTTTCTCTATAGGGGTGCTTCATTCTCAGTAGTGGGTGAGGCCCAAGAGGAAGAGCAGCGAGAGCATGGCTCGACTGGGCACCAGCAGGAGAGAGAACCTTCCCCAGGGCGAACACGAGCAGAAATAGAACTAGAGGCAGTGCAGCCGCAGGTTATTGAAACTCCTGCAGCACCAGCAGCGACGGCAGTACCAGATTCCGTAGCACTCCTGGAGATCATCCGGGGGATTCTTGTCACTCACCAACAGCAACAGACTCAGCAGCAGGAGCAGAACGTGTTGCTGAACTAAGGGATTCAGTTAGCTCTTGAGAGGAGTGCCGGGGTTGACTCGGGAGCATCAGGAAGGTTCCGTCGCTTGAACTCGAGGTATTTTGATGGCACGGAGGATGCCATCACTGCGGATGCATGGATTCAAGACATTGAAGCCATTCTTGTGGCAGCCAAGATTCCAGATGATGAGAAGGTTGATCAGGTCAAATTAGTACTTCAGGATCTTGGCCGCGACTGGTGGGCATCAGAAGAAGTTGGTATAAGGCGCCCTGTTCGTTGGACCACCTTCAGTGAAAGATTTAAGGCCAAGTATTTTGGCGTAGTAGCTCGATATGAGATCCTACAGAAGTTTATTAGTCTCAAGCAAGCAGACAAGACCATAGATGGGTATGCAGCAGAGTTCTGCAGATTGTGCCGTTTTGCCCCAGCAATGGTGGCAACGGAGCCAGAGAAAGCTATGAGGTTCCAGCAGGGACTTCATTTGGAACTATTACAGCTTGTGGAGGGACACGACTACCAGACGTTTGACGCTGTTTTGACGGCCGTTCGGAGGCACGAGCTTACCCAGCAGAGGTTGGCATCGAGGACAGGAGGTCAGAAGAGATCTCATTCCCAGGTTAGAGGAGGAGCAATGCAGCGAACATCAGCACCAGCACCCGGTGTACGTATTCATGATGTAGGAGCGCCACGGAGGACGGCCGGGTCAACTACTACAGCGCCAGTTCGGCACCAGCAGTCGAGGAACCAACAACAGCGTCAGGGAGCACCCCAGGGCTGTACATTCTGTGGAAAGGCAGGGCACACGACGGAGGTGTGCCGGTCAGCGAATGGCTTATGCTTGAGGTGTGGTAGTTCAGACCACCGTATCTCCACTTGTCCTGTGATGCAGAGGCCAGGAGGGCCAGCTCAGCAGTTTCCAGCGTTGCCAGCCCCGGTGGCAACCCCGAGTGGAGGGCCAGTATTAGCAGTGAGGCCCCTAGCCCAGCGTCTACCAACGCAGGCTCAGATGTTCCGCCAAGCACAGGAAGCCGAAGGCCCTCAGAGGCATCAACAACATGGTCGAGGAAGGCCGCAACAAGGGGCTCCGCGGGGCCAGGGCCAGGCTCTCACGTTATCTTTGGGAGAGGCTCTAGCGTCTAATGACGTGGAGGCAGGTAAAATTCTCGTCACCTCCTTTTCCGCTGTAGTATTATTTGATTCAGGCGCTACTCATTCATTCATCTCTGCACAATATGCTTCACGGATTGGATTAGAGTTTGAGGCATTGCCGGAGGGGATGGATATACTCACCGGCAATAGGCTCATAGAAGTTAGCAGAGTGCGCTTTTCATGTCCGGTAGAGGTGTGTGGGCATTTACTGCCCGTATTATTGATTGAATTCCCTATGGGGAATTTTGATGTTGTTCTTGGCATAGACTGGTTGAGAGACAGTCATGCGACAATTGATTGTAGAGGAGGTAGGGTCATATTCAGCGTTCCTGGGATGGAACTGTTCATCTTTACTCGAACCTTGAAGAATCCGGTCGGAGGCGTCCTCTCAGCAGCAGTGTCAGAGCCAGGACAGATTCCGAGAGTGGTCAAATATTTTTTCGACGTCTTCCCTGATGAGCACCCAGGGATACCCCCAGTCAGAGAGGTAGAATTTAGCATTGAGTTGAACCCTGGAACGAGGCCTATTGCAGACAGAGTTTACAGAATATCGCCGTCAGAACATGATAAGTTGTATCAACATGAGGAAGATTTGAAGTCTAAGTGATTCATCCGAGACAGTAAATCGCCCTGGGCCGCGCCAGTGATTCTAGTTCCTAAGAAGGATGGGTCGACGAGGATGTGCATCGACTACCGCAAGCTGAATGCAGTAACAGTGAAGAATAAGTACCCGCTACCAAGGATTGATGACATGTTTGACCAGTTGAGCAAGGCCAGCGTCTTTTCCAAGATCGATCTTCGGTCGGGATACTATCAAGTAAGAGTCCGGGAGCAAGACATACCGAAGACAGCGTTCAGATCTAGATATGGGCATTATGAGTTTTTAGTAATGCCCTTTGGACTAACCAACGCCCCCGCAGTATTCATGGATTTAATGAACCGCATCTTTCTGCCGTATTTGGATAAATTTGTGGTGGTGTTCATAGATGATATCCTTGTCTATTCCAGCAGTGAAGAGGAGCATGAGAAACATCTTAGGACTGTCTTGCAGACATTGAGGGAGCATCAACTATATGTGAAGCTCGACAAGTGTGAATTCTGGTTAGACCACATTTCGTTCCTGGGACATATAATTTCTGGAGCAGGAGTGTCAGTGGATCCCAAGAAGATTGAGGTCATAGAGCATTGGCCGGTCCCGAGAACGGTTGCAGAAGTGCGAAGTTTCTTAGGATTAGCTGGTTACTACAGAAGGTTCGTGGCGGACTTTGCCAGGATCTCTGCGTCCTTATCGCGTTTGACGCACAAGGACGTAGAGTTTGTTTGGTCAGCTAGCTGTCAGGCATCATTTGAAGAATTGAAGAAGATATTGATCTCAGCCCCGATCTTGACGCTTCCAATAGGAGGGGGAGGCTTTACAGTATATTGTGACGCATCAGGAAAGGGTCTTGGATGTGTATTGATGCAGCATGGAAAGGTGATAGCATATGCGTCTCGGCAGCTTCGAGACCATGAGAAGAATTAACCGACTCACGATTTGGAGTTAGCAGCTATGGTGTTTTCACTCAAGTTGTGGAGGCATTACTTATACGGGGATCGGGTAGATATCTATACTGATCATAAGAGTTTGAAATACGTATTCACGCAGCGAGATTTGAATATGAGGCAAAGAAGATGGTTAGAACTGCTGAAGGATTTTGATTTAGATCTTCAGTATCATCCAGGAAAGGCGAATATAGTTGCAGATGCACTGAGTAGGAGAGACAGTGCCTTTATCTTGACCTCGCAGAAGCATATTTTAGAAGACCTTCAGAGTATGGTAATCGAAGTAGTTTTGCCAAGGAATATAGGAAGAATGACCAGTATGCAGATTCAGTCAACCTTAGTAGAGAGGATAAGGGCAGCACAAGCAAGAGATCCACAGATTCAGAAATTGCGATCGGAGTATGAATCATGCCGTAGGAAGGAGTTAGTAATTCATGAAGATGGTACGCTCAGGTTTGGAAACAGACTTTGTGTACCGAGTGGAGACCTTCGGCAAGAAGTTATGTCCGAAGCTCATAGTTTTATTTACTCCATTCATCCAGGAGGAACGAAGATGTATCGAGATATCAGGCAGTTCTTTTGGTGGAATGGCATGAAAAGAGAGATAGCGAGATTTGTATCCAAATGTCTGGTATGTCAGCGGGTGAAAGCCAAGCAGCAGAGACCAGTAAGGTTGCTACAGCCGCTTCCTATCCCAGAATAGAAATGGGAGCACATCACGATGGATTTTGTGACCGGTTTACCTAGATCCCCGGCTGGCAAGAATGCAGTCTGGGTAATAGTAGATCGACTCACGAAGGTCGCTCATTTCCTTTCATTCCGAGTTGGACAGACTACTGAGCAGCTAACAGAAATGTACATGAAGCAGATAGTAAGGCAGCACGGTGTTCCAGTTAGTATAGTATCAGATCGGGATACGCGGTTTACTTTCTATTTTTGGCGGAGCTTACACCAAAGTTTGAGAACCAAGTTAAGATTCAGTACTGCTTATCATCCACAAACTGATGGGCAATCAGAAAGAACCATTCAGACATTAGAAGATATGCTACGGGCGTGCGCCTTGGATTTTGGCAGATCTTGGGAGGATCACCTTCATCTAGTGGAGTTCTCCTATAACAACAGCTATCAGGCTAGCATTCAGATGGCTCCGTTCGAAGCATTGTACGGAAGGAAGTGCAGGTCCCCTTTGGCATGGGACGATGTCGGAGAACGGAAGTTGTTGGGGCCAGAGATGATCACGCAGACTGTGGAGGTAGTTAAGTTGGTCAGAGAGCGCCTTCAAGTTGTATAGGATCGACATCGTCATTGGGCAGATCAGCATCGTAGGCCTCTAGAGTTTAGAGTTGGCGACCAAGTATTTCTGCGGATTTTGCCTACTCGGGGTATCATCAGATTTGGAACCCGGGGAAAGCTTAGTCCAAGATACGTTGGTCCTTTTAAGATTCTCGCTCGGGTAGGCGATGTGGCTTATCGACTTGCCCTTCCGCCTTCGTTAACTGGCATACATGATGTGTTTCATGTGTCCCAATTATGCGGGTATGTCCCGGATCCGAGTCATGTCCTCGATCATTCTGAGTTAGTCGTTGGTACCGACCTAACTTACGAGGAAGAACCCGTGTCTATTTTGGACCGGCGAGAGAAGGTACTCAAGAATCGGACGATAAGCCTTGTCCGTGTTTCTTGGAACCATCACTCTTCGGGAGAGTCAACTTGGGAGTGCGAGGACGAGATCAGATCTCGGTATCCGCATTTGTTTAACTAATGAGGTATATTTTTTTATGCCTTATTGACACGATTCTATGCTTATCTGCACCTGCTTGTTTTGTACTTGTGATGTATGATAATAACTACTATGATAGTTAAGTTGTATATGATTGTGCCTTGCTTGCCCTGATTTCACTATCCTGCCTTGGCTGGAATTCCGAGGACGGAATTTTTCTAAAAAGGGTAGAGATGTCACTCCCCGATCCTGGAATACGTATTTTAACACGTAAACCGATAAATTGTATTTATTTTGTATTTATACGATATTTATATGCTGTATTTCTTCATGCATTTCCCAAAAATATTCGACAAAATATTGTTTCGTAATTTATTTTCTGCATTTGGGCCTACAGTTTTGGCTCATTTGGGTAACCTATTCTTGGTTCACCAATGGTTCATCATAAACCCCTTGGTTCATCATGAACCCATGGGTTCAAGATTCTATATAATAACTCATCTCATTCTCTCTCCTCTCATTTATTTCCTCTCATTTATTTTCCTCCACCAACCAAGGCAAGTACCAACTTGCTCAAGAGATGGATCTATAAATGATGTTGATGTTTTCTTGCAAAATTATTTGCCAAATATGTTCTTCTCCTCATTCTATACTAGTTTAGAACTTGAAGTTTTCCATTTTGAAGCTTTAATTTTGTAGATCTAGGTTTTAACTATTTTCGGATCTTCTTGGTTTTGATCTAGCAAACTTCATTATTTTCAAGTTTTGATGGTTCCATGTTGAAAAGAATTTTATTCTACCCAATTTTGACCTTTGAAAAGTCGGATTTAGACGTATTTTGACCAAGTTATGGACTTTTGAAGCTTTGGGTTCAAACTATGGAGTTCTTGCTGATTTGGAGAAGATAGTGAGCAGTGTGCGCGAGCTTTTTAGCTTGCGCCACTGAGCTGTGCGCGCTATTTAGCGCAGTGCAGTATGGACCCCATACGCTGCCTTTTGGAAGCGTATGTCTGGCATACGCTGCCTTGACAAGGAGTCGTATGGACCTCATACGCTGCCTTGACAAGGAGTCGTATGGACCTCATACGCTGCCCTGATGAGGAGTCGTATGGAGTATATACGCTGCCTTTTGGAAAGCGTATGTCTAGCATACGCTGACCTGAGCGTACGCTGACCTGAGCGTACGCTGACCTGAGCGTAGGCTGACCTGAGCGTAGGCTGACCTGAGCGTACGCTGACCTGAGCGTAGGCTGACCTGAGCGTAGGCTGACCTGAGCGTACGCTGACCTGAGCGTAGGCTAACCTGAGCGTAGCCTGACTTGAGCGCGCTCTGACCAGGACTCCCCTATACCTTATATTTTTATATGTATATATTATATTGTATATATATATGTAAATGTTTGTGTATGCTTACGCCTTTTGTCCTGAGCGTAATATGAGCACTAATGTGACCCCGGTGAACAAAGTGTTCCTACCTGATACTTGTACCTGAATGTCCCAGTTCTCGTTCATGCTCGACAAATGACTCGTAACTCCACGTGGCATATTTGTAATGATGCATTACACCAAGGAGGGTAGAACATGTTGACATACTGATTGACATGGATCCTCTTTTGGGGTACTCGTACTTGAGTACGACATTTAGGAGGATAATCATGCAGGCCACAGCATGTGGGTCCAAGATTTCACCTAGGGTTAAACTAGGCAATTAAATATACTAGATGCATGGGGAGGGCAGAATCCCGAGATCGTGTTATACTAGCCGCCTTGAGATATTGTCTTGACGTGCCGGCTGGTCTCCACGGATACTGTGTCATCCGCAACGAGTGGATGACTGTATCCGATTAATTTCTGCTATATATTATATGTCTTGGCAAGGTGGCCTTACGAGGAACCTGTGCTCAATGACACCTGTCTACGTGAACCCCTGGGTTGGCTAGCCTTGCTGGAAAGATACGATCTGAGGATTTTGAAATAACATGATGCGAGGATAACCTCGTCCCAATAGAAGCTCGTAGACTTGATTGGCCGCGAAAACGACTTGCGTGTATCTTATTACCTTCCGTGAATAACTGAGGGAAGCGGACTGTCATGGTACATGATCCAACCCATGTTCTTGTTTGATTGTTGGGTTGGTTATCGTACTATGACAGGCTGTGGACCGAAGTTATGAACGAAAGACTTATTCTGGTTGTGAAGTGCTACTTCTGTGAATGACTGAGGAACATGGTCTATCATGGTACATGATCCAACCCATGTTCTTGTTTGATTGTTGGGTTGGTTATTGTGCTGCGATAGGCTATCGACCGAAGTCACGATCAGGAGATTTTATTGTTTATACCTTTTAACTTATGTGAAAGCTATAGAGTACGACACGTCCCGACTCCATGCGGCACCTTTTGTCCTTGTTTGGTTGTAAGGGTGCCATATGGGTTCGAGGATGTTGCGCTACCCTATAATAGTTGCATAAGTATTACTATTATCAATCATTCTATTGTCTGAGTTTTTTAATCTTAACTCTTGTGCCCCTTTGGCGGTACTTGCTATTCGGGGTTGACCCCGCTGGTTTTGTTTGGCCAGATCTCGTAGCAGAGCCAGAGGACACGATCTTCCTCCCTGACATCCATGGTGCATACTAGGAGCATGGCGGTTCGGGGACTCGAGTGGGTTTCTTCTCCACCACTCCTGCTTATATTTTGTGCGGCATTTAGCCACTGGCACCTGTTAGCCGGATTACTTGATATTTTGTGTCAGTACAGAATTGTAAATAAACAGACTGCAGCTGTGTATAATTTTGTACTCCTGACTCTCCGAGATAACTAAATTATAAAGCTAGTCTCTCATGATCATTTTGATGAAGCGTCGGGGACGCCGTACTGCTTTATCTTTAATGTTCATTTAATTGCTGATGTGATTTGAATGATTGAGACATAGAACTCTGTGGGACCATAGGAGACTTGATTGTAGCATGTACCCCCTAGTCTCTAGACAGCCACGATTGCCGTATGACGTTACGTACCTCATATGGAGTAGCTGGCCTAGTCCGTCTCCGTATTTCAGTACTGGGGCATGACAATGACTACTAGCACTCCCCCCACTACCAGAATAAGTCATTTTAGCGACGCCTAAAGACGTCACTAAAACAACAATTTTCGTCGCTAAAACTAATTAGCGATGAAATTACCGACGTTTCGTGCTGGTCGCGGAAACGTAAGTCGCTGATCACAAAAACGTCGCCAAACGTCGCAATTGCCGACGTTTGCCGACGTATTTATACGTCGGTATAATGCCGACGTCCACCGTCGTGTCGTCGCTCTTTGCGACGTAATATTTAGTGTCACTACATGTCGGTAAATTTACCGATGAATTACCGACGAGACGTCGGTGATTTAGTGACATATACAAAGTCGCTAGACGTCGGTAAATCCTGGGAATTTATGGTGATAATTAGCGACGTTTACCGACGTCCTCCGACGTACTTGTGCGTCGCTAAACGTCGATAGACTGGATAATATTAATTATCTACCGACGTTTACCGACGCACATTTACGTCAGAGGACGTCGGTAAACGTCGCTAATTCTGCAAAAAAAATAAATAAAATAAAATACAGAATGTCCATTTCTCCCTGCAGTTTAAAAAGCTAACCATTTCTCACTATAGAATAGGATCCAAACAATCACAGAATGTCCATTTCTCACTGTACACAGGTTTCAGTCCCTATAACCAAGTCTACAACAATCACACAAAATATGGTTGTCAGAATGGCTCAGAACACAACCCAAAATTCACACAATGTCCAAGTCTACAATAATCATTCTAGCAATGTCCAAATCTGGTTCGTAAGACAAACTAAACATAATCAGTTCTATTTCACATGCTTAATTGCCAAGTATGGGAACGAATGGCTCAGAACACAACCCAAGATTCATTCAAGCATACATTAGTGTGAATCATCTATGTTCTGTACATATGGTGTAGTATATGTTCTTATCGTATCGAGTATCTGGAGAATGTAACAGAATCAAGATGAACTCATATAATGTAATACTGAGACATCATCTACTACTATATAAGATATAGTGATAGGTTGTCGTATCATCATTGCCGAGGGATGAGGGTCGGAGGACAGTCAACTTTATCTACGGTTACATAGTTTCTGCCTCGCCAGTCGAATGGCTTAATTGCCAAGTATGGGAAGGAATGGCTCAGAACACAACCCAAAATTCATTCTAGCATACATTAGTGTGAATCATCTATGTTCTGTACATATAGTGTAGTGTATGTTCTTATCGTATCTAGTATCTGAAGAATGTAACAGAATCAAGATGAACTCACATAATGTAATACTAAGACATCATCTACTACTATATAAGATATAGTGATAGGGGCTCGCCGGAGGGAGGAGAAGGGGCTCGCGGTGGAGGAGGAGGATAAGCGGCGCCGGAGGGAAGGGGGTCGGGCTGTCGTCGAGGTCGGGGAAGAGGTGCGGGAACAAAAAATTTGGGGAGAGGGAGAAATGAAAAGTCGAACCGAGGAAACCCTTTTTATCAGAAATTAGCGACGTCGGCAAATACGTCGCAAAGCATCGGTATTCGTTTAATATTCGGCGACGTAATAATCTTTGTGACGCTAAACGTCGCTGAAGTAATAAAACTAGCGACGTTTTCCGACAAATCAACGACGTTGGTTTTTATTACACTAAAGGTAGTCGCAATATGTTGCTATCAGCGACGTATTGTGATGCATACTTTCGGAGTCGCTATCAACGAATGGCTCAGAACACAACCCAAGATTCATTCAAGCATACATTAGTGTGAATCATCTATGTTCTGTACATATGGTGTAGTATATGTTCTTATCGTATCTAGTATCTGAAGAATGTAACAGAATCAAGATGAACTCACATAATGTAATACTAAGACATCATCTACTACTATATAAGATATAGTGATAGGTTGTCGTATCATCATTGCCGAGGGATGAGGGTCGGAGGACGTCGGTAAACGTCGCTAAATCTGCAAAAAAATAAAAATAATAAAATACAGAATATCTATTTCTCCCTACAGTTTAAAAAGATAACCATTTCTCACTGTAGAATAGGATCCAAACAATCACAGAATGTCCATTTCTCGTTGTACACAGGTTTCAGTCTTTATAACCAAGTCTACAACAATCACACAAAATATGGGAAGGAATGGCTCAGAACACAACCCAAAATTCATTCTAGCATACATTAGTGTGAATCATCTATGTTCTGTACATATGGTGCAGTATATGTTCTTATCGTATCTAGTATCTGAAGAATGTAACAGAATCAAGATGAACTCACATAATGTAATACTAAGACATCATCTACTACTATATAAGATATAGTGATAGGTTGTCGTATCATCATTGCCGAAGGATGAGGGTCAGTGGACAGTCAACTTTATCTACGGCTACATAGTTTCTGCCTCGCCAGTCGAATGGCTGCAGGGACTATGTCCTGATCACCATGTCGTACCGTAGATTAATGCAAATGGAGCTGGAGCCAAAATACAGAAACCAAAATATGATATCCACCTCAAGTGTAGAGTCGGAGGAGAAGATCTTTTCCACCCTCTCCCTCCCTCATGCTATCAACGTCACAACTTTTCCACCTCAAGTTCCGATCAAGCATTTTCCTTCTCCTCTCCTCCACCATGGCTCTTAACCTATCTGCTCCTCCCTACTTCCCTTCTTCTTATTTGACTCTCTCAGCCACATATGATATCTAGCTCAAGTGTAGAGTCGGGGGAGAAGAAGTGGACATGAAGAGGAGGGGGAAGCAGCACAGCCGGCGGCATGACCCGGAGGAAGTACAGAGGTTTTCTTCAACATACGTAGGAGAACTATAAGGATATATCTTTTCATAACATATTACCTTGTCAAAGACCCTTAATGTGACAACCATGTTACCACGGTGTCGGAAAACTAACATATCATAATTTTATAAGCCGTGTGTTTTGACATAATCGTCCAACCGGATTTCAGTTCTATGTAATAATGCAAGATTACGACATAGGAGGAAAGAGTTGGAAGGATTATGTAAAAATACACGGCTTAGAAAATTATGACATGTTAGTCTTCCGACACCGCGGTAACATGGTTGTCACATTAAGGGTCTTTGACAAGATGACATATTGTGAAAAGATATATCCTTATAGTTCTCCTACGTATGTTGAAGAAAACCTCTGTACTTCTTCCGGGTCATGCCGCCGGCTGTGCTGCTTCCCCTCCTCTTCATGTCCACTTCTTCTCCCCCGACTCTACACTTGAGCTGGATATCATATATGGCTGAGAGTGTCAAATAAGAAGAAGGGAAGTAGGGAGCAGCAGATGGGTCCATAGCCATGGTGGAGGAGAGGAGAAGGCAAAACTGAATCAGTATTGTCTTCCGGATCGTCCTCATCAAGGTATAACGGGCTGCTCAGCGTGCCCAGCTTCTTCAACTTCTCGCTGGCTGCAGAGTCGAAATGGGAACGGGTCCTCTTTGCCGGCCCAGAGCTCTGACTCGCACTCGTCGCCGCGCTATTGGTTTCCTCTCCTCCTCTGACGCGGGTCATAAGAAAAGAAATTTTGTACCTCTTCTTCACATAAACATCATTGCCGCCTTGTACTCGAGCCTCCTCATCTGTGATGCTATCCGACTTCTCGGTGCCTTGGATAGCGTCACAGATGAGGAGGCTCGAGTACAAGGCGGCAATGATGTTTATGTGAAGAAGATGTACGAAATTTTTTTTCTTATGACCCGCGTCAGAGGAGGAGAGGAAACCAGTAGCGCGGTGACGAGTGCGAGTCAGAGCTCCGGGCCGGCAAAGAGGACCCGTTCCCATTTTGACTCTGCAGCCAGCGAGAAGTTGAAGAAGCTGGGCACGCTGAGCAGCCCGTTATGCCTTGATGAGGACGATCCGAAAGACAATGCTAATTCAGTTTTGCCTTCCTTGGATGGTATTAATTATGTAGATCCGTGTATAAAAGATGAAGAGATTGGGAGTAGAGTGCACCCGGAGGGAAATGAGAGATTGGAAGCTGGGTCAATATCCAAGAAGCGAAAGGGAGTCGAGGATTCTGATAGGTTGTCGTATCATCATTGCCGAGGGATGAGGGTCGGAGGACAGTCAACTTTATCTACGGCTACATAGTTTCTGCCTCGCCAGTCAAATGGCTGCAGGGACTATGTCCTGATCACCATGTCGTACCGTAGATTAATGCAAATAGAGCTGGAGCCAAAATACAGAAACCAAAATACAAAATACAGAAACCAAAATACAAAATACAGAAACCAAAATACAAAATACAGAAACCAAAATACAAAATACAGAAACCAAAATACAAAATATAGAATCCAAAATAGGACCCTCTGTGAGAACGGATGGCTCAGAACACAACCCAACCGGAGAGGATATTCTGAGAGATCCATCTGAGAGGGACGTATACTCTGAGAGATCACCCTTACAAGAATTATATCAGTAGTAGGATCGAGTGTTGGAGGGGATATTATCAAAGTATACGTCCTACTCAGATGGGTCTCTCACCGTTACTATTTTTTCCTGACAGCATGGTGGATGTGCTCCGTCCACAGATTCTTGCTCCGAGCCAAAACTTTGTCCCGGAGCTCAAGTGGACATCCTTGGTGTAGAGCTCGAGTGAGAGGTTCCTGACAGCATGGTGGCCTCCTTTGTTAAAGTATCTGTGCTCGTCCCACAACCAATGTGGGATGAGCACGGATACTTTAACAAAGGAGGCCACCATTCTGTCAGGAACCTCTCACTCGAACTCTACACCAAAGATGTCCACTTGATCTCCGGGACAAAGTTTTGGCTCGAAGCAAGAATCTGTGGACGGAGCACATCAACCATGCTGTCGAGAAAAAATAGTAACGGTGAGAGACCAATCTGAGTAGGACGTATACTTTGATAATATCTCCTCCAACACTCGATCCCACTACTGATATAATTCTTGTAAGGGAGATCTCTCAGAGTATACATCCCTCTCAGATGGATCTCTCAGAGTATCCTCTCCGGTTGGGTTGTCGTATCATCATTGCCGAGGAATGAGGGTCGGAGGACAGTCGACTTTATCTACGGATATATAGTTTCTGCCTCGCCAGTCGAATAGCTGCATGGACTATGTCCTGATCACCATGTCGTAGTCCAATATAATCCAGAGATTGATACAGTTCTAATTCATATATGTAGTCCAATACAAATAGTCTAATACAAAAACAACCCAATACAAATAGTCCAATACAAATAAGTACTAATAGCTAATGAGAACCACGCTGCTCACGCAAACGCTCAGTGATACGTTCACGCAACCACCTCGAAAAAGCGAGATTTTTGGCGCGAGAAGAGATGTCGTCCCTTGCAAGGACTGCATGAAGAGAACTCTCGGTCTCACTAGCTACCGGTGCTGGATGAATAGAACTCCCGGTCTCACTAGCAACCGGTGCCACTTCCTCCTCAACTGTAGGAGGAGCCACCTCAGCATTCACTGTTTTCTTCAAACGACGTACCCCTCCTCGGGTCATGGGTGCCATCTGGTAAGACGATAGTCACAAATAATATAATTATAACATAAGCAAGCTAACTAAAGGAACCACCATGTAATTTGAGTACATTTTCGAAAGCCGATAAGGTATGAGAAATTCGATTTTTTGCCAAGTGTGAGAACGGATGGCTCAGAACACAACCCAGGATTCATTCAAGCATACATTAGTGTGAATAATCTATGTTCTGTACATATGGTGTAGTATATGTTCTTATCGTATCTAGTATCTGAAGAATGTAACAGAATCAAGATGAACTCACATAATGTAATACTAAGACATCATCTACTACTATATAAGATATAGTGATAGGTTGTCGTATCATCATTGCCGAGGGATGAGGGTCGGAGGACGTCGGTAAACGTCGCTAAATCTGCAAAAAAATAAAAATAATAAAATACAGAATATCTATTTCTCCCTACAGTTTAAAAAGATAACCATTTCTCACTGTAGAATAGGATCCAAACAATCACAGAATGTCCATTTCTCGTTGTACACAGGTTTCAGTCTTTATAACCAAGTCTACAACAATCACACAAAATATGGGAAGGAATGGCTCAGAACACAATCCAAAATTCATTCTAGCATACATTAGTGTGAATCATCTATGTTCTGTACATATGGTGCAGTATATGTTCTTATCGTATCTAGTATCTGAAGAATGTAACAGAATCAAGATGAACTCACATAATGTAATACTAAGACATCATCTACTACTATATAAGATATAGTGATAGGTTGTCGTATCATCATTGCCGAAGGATGAGGGTCAGTGGACAGTCAACTTTATCTACGGCTACATAGTTTCTGCCTCGCCAGTCGAATGGCTGCAGGGACTATGTCCTGATCACCATGTCGTACCGTAGATTAATGCAAATGGAGCTGGAGCCAAAATACAGAAACCAAAATATGATATCCACCTCAAGTGTAGAGTCGGAGGAGAAGATCTTTTCCACCCTCTCCCTCCCTCATGCTATCAACGTCACAACTTTTCCACCTCAAGTTCCGATCAAGCATTTTCCTTCTCCTCTCCTCCACCATGGCTCTTAACCTATCTGCTCCTCCCTACTTCCCTTCTTCTTATTTGACTCTCTCAGCCACATATGATATCTAGCTCAAGTGTAGAGTCGGGGGAGAAGAAGTGGACATGAAGAGGAGGGGGAAGCAGCACAGCCGGCGGCATGACCCGGAGGAAGTACAGAGGTTTTCTTCAACATACGTAGGAGAACTATAAGGATATATCTTTTCATAACATATTACCTTGTCAAAGACCCTTAATGTGACAACCATGTTACCACGGTGTCGGAAAACTAACATATCATAATTTTATAAGCCGTGTGTTTTGACATAATCGTCCAACCGGATTTCAGTTCTATGTAATAATGCAAGATTACGACATAGGAGGAAAGAGTTGGAAGGATTATGTAAAAATACACGGCTTAGAAAATTATGACATGTTAGTCTTCCGACACCGCGGTAACATGGTTGTCACATTAAGGGTCTTTGACAAGATGACATATTGTGAAAAGATATATCCTTATAGTTCTCCTACGTATGTTGAAGAAAACCTCTGTACTTCTTCCGGGTCATGCCGCCGGCTGTGCTGCTTCCCCTCCTCTTCATGTCCACTTCTTCTCCCCCGACTCTACACTTGAGCTGGATATCATATATGGCTGAGAGTGTCAAATAAGAAGAAGGGAAGTAGGGAGGAGCAGATGGGTCCATAGCCATGGTGGAGGAGAGGAGAAGGCAAAACTGAATCAGTATTGTCTTCCGGATCGTCCTCATCAAGGTATAACGGGCTGCTCAGCGTGCCCAGCTTCTTCAACTTCTCGCTGGCTGCAGAGTCGAAATGGGAACGGGTCCTCTTTGCCGGCCCAGAGCTCTGACTCGCACTCGTCGCCGCGCTATTGGTTTCCTCTCCTCCTCTGACGCGGGTCATAAGAAAAGAAATTTTGTACCTCTTCTTCACATAAACATCATTGCCGCCTTGTACTCGAGCCTCCTCATCTGTGATGCTATCCAACTTCTCGGTGCCTTGGATAGCGTCACAGATGAGGAGGCTCGAGTACAAGGCGGCAATGATGTTTATGTGAAGAAGATGTACGAAATTTTTTTTCTTATGACCCGCGTCAGAGGAGGAGAGGAAACCAGTAGCGCGGTGACGAGTGCGAGTCAGAGCTCCGGGCCGGCAAAGAGGACCCGTTCCCATTTTGACTCTGCAGCCAGCGAGAAGTTGAAGAAGCTGGGCACGCTGAGCAGCCCGTTATGCCTTGATGAGGACGATCCGAAAGACAATGCTAATTCAGTTTTGCCTTCCTTGGATGGTATTAATTATGTAGATCCGTGTATAAAAGATGAAGAGATTAGGAGTAGAGTGCACCCGGAGGGAAATGAGAGATTGGAAGCTGGGTCAATATCCAAGAAGCGAAAGGGAGTCGAGGATTCTGATAGGTTGTCGTATCATCATTGCCGAGGGATGAGGGTCGGAGGACAGTCAACTTTATCTACGGCTACATAGTTTCTGCCTCGCCAGTCAAATGGCTGCAGGGACTATGTCCTGATCACCATGTCGTACCGTAGATTAATGCAAATAGAGCTGGAGCCAAAATACAGAAACCAAAATACAAAATACAGAAACCAAAATACAAAATACAGAAACCAAAATACAAAATACAGAAACCAAAATACAAAATACAGAAACCAAAATACAAAATATAGAATCCAAAATAGGACCCTCTGTGAGAACGGATGGCTCAGAACACAACCCAACCGGAGAGGATATTCTGAGAGATCCATCTGAGAGGGACGTATACTCTGAGAGATCACCCTTACAAGAATTATATCAGTAGTAGGATCGAGTGTTGGAGGGGATATTATCAAAGTATACGTCCTACTCAGATGGGTCTCTCACCGTTACTATTTTTTCCTGACAGCATGGTGGATGTGCTCCGTCCACAGATTCTTGCTCCGAGCCAAAACTTTGTCCCGGAGCTCAAGTGGACATCCTTGGTGTAGAGCTCGAGTGAGAGGTTCCTGACAGCATGGTGGCCTCCTTTGTTAAAGTATCTGTGCTCGTCCCACAACCAATGTGGGATGAGCACGGATACTTTAACAAAGGAGGCCACCATTCTGTCAGGAACCTCTCACTCGAACTCTACACCAAAGATGTCCACTTGATCTCCGGGACAAAGTTTTGGCTCGAAGCAAGAATCTGTGGACGGAGCACATCAACCATGCTGTCGAGAAAAAATAGTAACGGTGAGAGACCAATCTGAGTAGGACGTATACTTTGATAATATCTCCTCCAACACTCGATCCCACTACTGATATAATTCTTGTAAGGGAGATCTCTCAGAGTATACATCCCTCTCAGATGGATCTCTCAGAGTATCCTCTCCGGTTGGGTTGTCGTATCATCATTGCCGAGGAATGAGGGTCGGAGGACAGTCGACTTTATCTACGGATATATAGTTTCTGCCTCGCCAGTCGAATAGCTGCATGGACTATGTCCTGATCACCATGTCGTAGTCCAATATAATCCAGAGATTGATACAGTTCTAATTCATATATGTAGTCCAATACAAATAGTCTAATACAAAAACAACCCAATACAAATAGTCCAATACAAATAAGTACTAATAGCTAATGAGAACCACGCTGCTCACGCAAACGCTCAGTGATACGTTCACGCAACCACCTCGAAAAAGCGAGATTTTTGGCGCGAGAAGAGATGTCGTCCCTTGCAAGGACTGCATGAAGAGAACTCTCGGTCTCACTAGCTACCGGTGCTGGATGAATAGAACTCCCGGTCTCACTAGCAACCGGTGCCACTTCCTCCTCAACTGTAGGAGGAGCCACCTCAGCATTCACTGTTTTCTTCAAACGACGTACCCCTCCTCGGGTCATGGGTGCCATCTGGTAAGACGATAGTCACAAATAATATAATTATAACATAAGCAAGCTAACTAAAGGAACCACCATGTAATTTGAGTACATTTTCGAAAGCCGATAAGGTATGAGAAATTCGATTTTTTGCCAAGTGTGAGAACGGATGGCTCAGAACACAACCCAGGATTCATTCAAGCATACATTAGTGTGAATAATCTATGTTCTGTACATATGGTGTAGTATATGTTCTTATCGTATCTAGTATCTGAAGAATGTAACAGAATCAAGATGAACTCACATAATGTAATACTAAGACATCATCTACTACTATATAAGATATAGTGATAGGTTGTCGTATCATCATTGCCGAGGGATGAGGGTCGGAGGACAGTCAACTTTATCTACGGTTACATAGTTTCTGCCTCGCCAGTTGAATGGCTGCAGGGACTATGTCCTTGAGACAGTGAACATATATACCATGAATCCAAACCCCATATTCATATTTACTAATCCAAATGGATGCAGGGACTATGTCCTTGCCTCTCCGGTTGGTTGTCGTATCATCATTGCCGAGGGATTAGGGTCGGATGACAGTCAACTTTATCTACGACTACATAGTTTCTGCCTCGCCAGTCGAATGGCTGCAGGGACTATAATAAGACACAATTCACCAAACAGAACCATACTGTAGAACTCACACTTTAAGACAATAGATGAAAGAAGACTTGTATGGAGGATCGATAGGGTTGAGCGATGTCATTTTATTCTACAAAGAGAACCATATTGTAGAACTCATACTGTAGAACTCACACTTTAACACAATTCTACAAAGAGTTGTCATAGGGTGTTGAGCGATGTCATTTTATTCTTTTCTTCTTCTTCTTCTTGGCATTTTTGAGTATTGGATCTTGAGAGACATATATAGCAAGAACTTACGAAGAATGGAGTACCATACTTCAACAAATAGATGTTGACTAATTGGTTCATATACTTGTTGTCTAAAATAAGTGTAGGAATGTTGCAAGGTGAAACAATGTATCAAACACTATATCGAAACCCAAACCCAATATGCAAATCCAAATTAATACAAAAATACACAAGTGTATGTAGGGGATTAAATGTACAGAGGTGAAATACATATATATGCAAGCTTGGGGGTGTCCACGTGTCCAACAAATGAACACAAAGTGTCTAAAACCTCATGAACACACTGTATCAGTGAACATATGGCCGTAAAGTGTCTCCGTGTCCATTTTGGACACGAAAAACACCTCAATTAGGTTAGGGTTTACCTTCAGTCTCCTCGCGGTGGTGGAGGAGGAAGAGGAGGACAAGTTCGGTTGTGGAGGAGGAGGGGATTAAGTGTACAGAGGTGAAATACATATATATGCAAGCTTGGGGGTGTCCACGTGTCCAATAAATGGACACAAAGTGTCCGAAACCTCACGAACACACTGTATCAGTGAACACATGGTCGTAATGTGTCTCCGTGTCCATTTTGGACACGAAAAACATACTCAATTAGGGTTAGGGTTTACCTTCAGTCTCCTCGCGTTGGTGGAGAAGGAGGAGGAGGAGGATCTCGCGGTGGAGAAGGAGAAGGGGCTCGCGGTGGAGGAGGAGGATGAGCGGCGCCGGAGGAAAGGGGGTGGTTGTCGTCGAGGTCGGGGAAGAGGGGGCGGGAAAATAAAATTTGGGGAGAGGAAGAAATGAAAAGTCCAACCGAGGAAACCCTTTTTATCAGAAATTAGCGACGTCCAAAAATACGTCGCAAAGCATCGGTAACCGTTTAATATTCGACGACTTATTCATCATTACGATGCTAAACGTCGCTGAACTAATAAAACTAGCGACGTTTTTCGACAAATCAACGACGTTGATTTTTATTACACTAATGGTAGTCGCAATATGTCGCTGTTTGTCGCTATCAGCGACGGATTGTGACACAAAATTTAGGAGTCGCTAAATCCAAAAATATTAGCGACGTTTTAAGTTGGCGTCGCTAATTTCGTCGCTAATATGACTTATTTTGGTAGTGCCCGTTCCCCAATCAATACACAAGGATCTAAGCAGGTTATGTTATTATACAAGCTATCACATGAGGGCCAATGAAAGGGTGCACATGATAGTATACTTGAGGGCTCTGTGAACATGAAAGTACATGATTCACAAGAGTATACATGTATGGTGAAAGCACAGGAGTACATGATGAAAGTGAAACGCACATGACACAATATACCCGATGCTTCCGAGGGGGATAACATCGCATGAAGAGATCCATATAGTACTAATTCGTGATAATGTCATGACGACATCAAGTAAAGTAATCTAAAGCAGGAATATAATTCTAAGCAGGATATGAAATGATCAGAGAATGTACTCGCCTGGTATCTGAGTGTTCGGATGAATGTACTGTCCGAGGAGAGGTGTCTGGCTCCTAATCAGAACAGCACAAGTCACAACAAGTCTAAAATGATAACAAGATGCAATTCAATGTATTCTACATGAATCTAGGTCAATCTAGGCCAAAGTCAACTCTTGGTCAACTCTGGTCAACCCTAGAAGTCAAACTAGGTCAACTATGGTCAAACTAGGTCTAACAAGTCATTCTAGGTCTAAACAAGCCTACACTAGTCTATCAAGTCCATACAACCTATACAAGCTATCCAAGTCATAACACAATACCTATAGGCACACATTACTTAGCAACATATATCCACATATATATTAGCATACATTTATGTACCTAATATGCCTATACAATACACATACATATATAATACATGTATACATAGGTCATAGTACAATATATTAGGAATCACCACACATATCTATACATTAACTATATATATATACACTACATAAATAGATATGCACATATAATATATATTATGCATATGCAATAGAGAGAGGGAAGGCATATGTGTATTCATGAGAATGTGGTGTGTGCTAGAGTGTACAGGAAACTGTGAACAGTGAGAGTGAATCCTAAAACTGTGTGTGTGTGTAGAGTGAGAGGCAATGTGTGTGTGTCTATGTGTCAAGAGTGTGTGTGTGTGTGTGTGTGTGTGTGTGTGAATGAGTACCAGTGATATGAAACTGAAAACAGTGTGTGTTAGAGAGTGAGAGTTAACTGTGTGTGTTCTCAGATTAGTATGTGTGTGTGAGCAGTGAGAGTCAATGTGTGTCTGCAGTCCAGAATAGCAAATCAGTGTGTGTGTAATAGGAATAGACAGTGAGTGAAAGGAAAGGAAACTAATACATTTACAATTCAGATTCTACCCAAGACATTAATCCCCAACCAATACACAATATTCAAATTCTCAGATTTAGAAATAAACAAAAACATACTCAAAATCAGTTTCAGTTTTTGTTGGAACTCCAAATTCCCATTTCGAAATCGATTATCGACCAAACAACCCCAAAATCATACCATAGTTAGATTACCAGTAGGAGAACCATATTATGGTATAAAACCAATATGTAACTGCATTTAATTAGGTATAAAAGACTGCCAAAAGTCAAATATTGAAACTAGAAATTGCAGGATACCAAGTATCAGGATTTTTGGGGGAAAATTAGGAATTAATGGTCTAAAACATCCAAAAATGTAAATCAAACGGTTGGTAACACATCCTAGGTATGTGCACGTGTCATACAGACCAATTCGTGTCCACTATAGCCGGACATGGCGTGTCCACATCACAGAAACCCAAAACAGCATACTGGACACTGCACAGCAGTGCACTGCCTCGTGCGTGTGTACACACGTATCGTGTACACAACATAGACCAAACCAAGACACGTGTCCACAAACCTAGGTTTGCCACTCATAGGGCTACCCATGTGTCACCCTGTTTTGGGTCGACTGTCCTTGTGTCGTGTCAAACAGACCGTATCAGTGCACAAAAAACCCGATTGAACTGTCAGGGCACAAACAGTGTGATGGTGATTCCTCCCTCGACACGACACGAGAGGTCGTGCCACTTGGGGAGTGTCGTGTCAGACACTGCCCCAATGTGTCCATAAAATATCTCGTGTCATCGTGCTGTGTCCAAGGCGCAATCGCCTCCGAGCAGCTGGACACGCACACTGTCTGCGTGCGCGTCTGCACCCGCGTGTGCACGTGTCCAACCCGACAAGATGCGACACTATTTTAAGCTCAGTCAAGAAGAAATCCATAAGCCATACATAAGACTACAAATATATTCAAAAAGATTCCTGGAATTAGGTCGAAATGTCCTTTGGGATATTTCATCAAACACTTAGGTCTAGGTCGGATACGTGTCCGATACGGACACGAAATGGGTCCAAAATGCCACAAAAATCTAGGGTTAGCTAGGGGACCCTTAGATCTAGGTCATTATGCAATAATAATAGTATCTAACATAGAGTTTTAGTGATTTACCTAATGGTGTCCAAATGCAAGAAAAGCTTCCAATAGGGGTTGTTCTTCTTGCTAGCAAACTTCTTCAAATTGCTCACAAACTGAGATTGAACACCACAAACAGCAAGTATTCCTAAATTAGAACCTATTGCAATTGATTTGAGGGAAAAAAGAGATAAAATAGAATTTCTATGGATTTATGAAGATGAGAAAATACCTCTTCCTTAACTTGTTCTTTCCTAAAGAGGCTAGCCCTAAATGGAGGAGAATATTTATAGGGGAGATTCCCAATGCTAGTGTACGTGGCCGGCCAACATGAATTAGGGTTACGGTTAGCTTAGTGGGTTAGGCTTTGGGCTCATATGTGCCAAGTTGTTAATTAATGGTTCAACCATAAGTCATGGCTTATGACTTAACTAGTCTAACTTTAGTTTAATGACTAAACCCTAGGTTAACTCTAGTCTAACTAGGATTACATGACCTAACCAAGTCCAACACAACTAGGGTTAGCTTCTAGGTTAGCCTACCAAGGTCAATGCTAGTCAAAGTCAACCTAGTCAACCATCATTCAAATAATTCTAAAATAAATCCTAAAAATTCCTATAAATTCAAATAAATTATATTAAATTCAAATAACCTCAAAAATAACAAAAATACTCTCAAACTAGAAATGTGGTAGTGACAAATCTACCTTCGTTAAAAGAATTTTGTCCTCGAAATTGAAAGACGAAATACAACTGATGAGAATGATAGAAATATACCTCACAGTCCAAAAAGATAAGGGTATCGCTCGCGCATCTCATCCTCCCGCTCCCAGGTAGACTCTCTTGGAGAATGTTGCCTCCATGCGACGCGTACCAAGGGTATCACCTGGTTCCTCAGAACCTTCTTCCGTCGATCCAGTATCTCCACTGGCTGCTCTGGATAGCTGAGAGAAGGTCCAACCTCAATCTTCGAATGATCGAGCACATAGCTAGGATCAGCCACGTATCATCTCAACTGTGATATATAGAATACGTTGTGGAACCCCACTAGTGCAGGTGGCAAGTCTAGCATGTATGCCACGTCACCGACTCTTCCGCTGATAACGAAAGGGCCGATGAAGCACGGACTAAGCTTTCCGCCTCCACCAAAATGTATCGTACCATGAGTCAAAAATATCCTTAAGAAAACCTGGTCTCCAACATAATCACAAGCAAGGTCTCAATTATTAAATAATCAAATATGATCAAAATCACAAATAAATAAACCTAAATCTAATCATACTCTAATCTGTACCTCAAACTCCAAGGGCCTCCGGTGGCTATCGGCCCAGTGCCGATGTCTGTCCTGCGCTACACGAAGTCTGTCCCTGATGAGCTTCACCTTCTCGGCTGCATCAACAACCATCTCTGGTCCCAGTAAAGCTCGCTCACCAATATCATCCCAAGATAAGGGTGTACGACACCTACGCCCGTACAGAGCCTCGAAAGGTGACATTTCAATGCTGGCCTGGAAGCTGTTATTGTAAACAAACTCCACCAAATATAGATGATCCTTCCAGGAACCTCTAAAGTCTAAGATGCACGTCCGCAGCATATCCTCAAGTGTCTGAATAGTCCTGTCTGATTGTCCGTCCGTCTGGGGGTGGTATGCAGTACTAAACTTGAGCTGAGTGCCCAAGCTGGTCTACAGACTCCTCCAGAAATGGGAAGTAAAGTGACTATCCCGATCTGAGACGATGCTGACTGGAACCCCATGAATCCTGACTATTTGCCGTATATATATCTCTGCAAGAGCCTCTCTGTAGACGTACCCACCTTGAATGGCAAGAAGTGGGCCGATTTGGTCAACCTGTCAACGATGACCCAAATCATGTCTTTCCCTCCTGGTGTACGCGATAATCCAGATATGAAATCCATAGTGATATGCTCCCATTTCCACTCGGGAATGGACAGCGGCTACAACAATCCATCGGGCCTCTGCCTCTCTGCCTTGACCTGCTGACAGACCAAGCACCTAGCTACGAAGCGAGCTACCTTCTGCTTCATCCCGGACCACCAAATATGCTCCCTCAGATCTTGGTACATTTTGTTGGCACCAGGGTATATAGAGTACTGAGATCTGTGGGCCTCCTGTAAAACCTGCTCTTTGAGCTCTCCGCTGGACACACATAACCTGGAATCGTACCTCAAGGCACCATCCTCTGCAAGAGAAAACTCGCCATCCAGCAATCCTGCTCGGACCTGCTCTCGGAGACACTGCAGAGCAACGTCCTCAAACTGTGTCGTCTTGATCCTCTCCATCAAGTCCGACTGTATCTGTATGCCCCACATCTACATCTGCACTCCGGGCACGATCACCTCAATCTCCAGGCTCTCCAAATCAGCAAGCAAGTGACGGTCCATGGTCAAGCACATGGCTGTCAGATACCTACTCAAGGCATCGGCAACCACGTTGGCCTTCCCTGGGTAATACTGAAGTGATATGTCGAAGTCTTTTATCAACTCTAGCCATCTGTGCTGCCTCATGTTCAGCTCCTTCTGAGTGAACACATACTTTAAGCTCTTATGATCTGTAAAAATCTCTACCCTCTCCCCATACAGATAATACTTCCATAACTTCAGAGCAAATATCACTGCTGTCAGCTCCAGGTCATAGGTAGGGTAGTTCTTCTCAAGGGGATATAATTGCCTGGAAGCATAGGCAATCACCTTTCCATGCTGCTGTAAGACACAACCCAGCCCCTTCCTTGAAGCGTCACTATAAATAGTGAATCCCCCTGATCCTGAAGACAATGTCAGAATCGGAGCTGTCGTAAGCCACTTCTTCAACTCTTCAAAAGCTTCCTGACACTCCTCTGACCAAACGAACTCAGCATCCTTCCGGGTCAACCGAGTCAACGGCTCTGCAACCCGGGAGAAATCCTGCACAAATCTCCGATAATATCCTACCAGCCCCAGGAAACTCCTGATCTCTGCCACTGAAGTCGGCGCTGCCCATGCCTCAACTGCTACTATCTTCTTGGGGTCAACTGAGATCCCATCTCCAGTCACCACATGCCCTAAAAAGTCCACCCGGTCCAAGAAGAACTCACACTTGGAGAGCTTCCCATAAAGCTGCTCCTTCCTAAGAATCTCCAGCACTATCCTCAGATGCTCCTCGTGCTCCTCCTCAGTCTTGGAATATATCAAGATGTCGTCAATGAACACCACCACAAACTGATCCTGGTACTGGTGGAACACCTTGTTCATTAGATTCATAAACACTGCTGGTACATTGGTTAGCCCAAACGGCATAACCAAAAACTCAAATTGCCCGTACCGCATCCTGAAAGCGGTCTTGGGAATATCCTTCCCCTTCACCTTCACTTGATGATATCCCGTCCTCAGATCAATCTTGGAAAATATCCGAGCTTCGCTCAACTGTTCAAAAAGATTGTCGATCCGCGACAGTGGGTATCTGTTCTTGATCGTGTGGTTGTTGAGTGCCCTATAGTCAATACACATCCGTACTGACCCATCCTTCTTCGGCACAAACAATACTGGTACACCCAATGGCGACGAACTCGAACAGATGAAGCCCTTGTCCTGCAGCTCATCCACCTGCTTCTTCAGCTCCACCAACTCACTATTGTTTACCCGATAGACATGCTGAGAGATGGGTTCCGCTCCTGGAACCAAGTCTATCGAGAACTCAATGTCTCTGTCCGGTGGCTATCCAGGCAACTCCTCTGGAAAAATATCCATATACTCTGCTATCAAGGGGTGTGGAATCGCCTGCTCCTCAACCAAGACTCCGCAGAAGACTCCGCTGCTCTGCTCTGCCTGACGTCTGGAGTACTCAAACTCTGGCTCCCCTGGCACTCTGAAGAGAACTCTATCCCCTCGGCAATCAATACTGGCGTGGTGCCTGCTCAACCAATCCATACCGAGTACTATATCGTAGTTCGGTAATGGCATTACGAGCAGGCTCACCTCCAACTCACGGCCTTCCAAAACTACGCTCCGACCCTTATAAACATCACTCACGAGGATAATGCCACCCCCGGTCGTGATCTTGTAAGTCCTAGGCAATGATTCAGCTATGATACCGTGTCTAATCGTAAAAGATACTAATATGAAGCTATGCGAAGCACCGGAATCGAATAATGCATAAGCTGGACTGGAGTTGAGAAGAACCGAACCTGCGATCAGCTCACCTATTGCCTCTGCATCCTCAGCCACCATGGCGAAAGCTCGTCCCTGCTGGCCTCCCCTGGCCTGCTACTAATGCTGAACAAATCTCTGTTGTAGCGTCAACAGGGCTGGTCCCCTCTGCTGGCCTGCTGAAGCTCTGACTACTGCTCCCTGAGCTACTCGTCCTCCAGACCTAGTGCAATCCCTCAGCTGGTGATCTGCCGCTTCGCAAAGAAGGCACTTCTCGAGCCTTATCCTGCACTCTTTCCATCCATGTCCTGGCTTCTTGCAGAATGTGCAACTGACTGTCTACTGCCTGGGTGCCTGATGCTGAACCTGCTGCTGGTGAACTGGCCTCTGCTAGATCGGTTGCGGCTGGTACTGCCTCGGCTACTGGTGCTGAAAGTGAGGCCTCTTGGCCTGGCCTCCACTGCTGCTTTCCCCAACTGGGTCTCGCCCCCTCTTGAGCCTAAGCTCAAGATCATCCTCTGCCAATAGGGCTCCCGTCAGAATCTCCTCAAAAGTGGCATCCCTGTTGCCCTTGGTCAAGAACTGGACTTTCTTGACTAGGCCCTTCCGAAACCTCTGGGCCTTCGCCGTCTCGCTCAAGCCCTCTACAAATCTGCCGAGGCGGCGTACTCCTCCACTGACAGGCTCCCCTGAACCAAGCTCTCGAACTGCGACTCCAAGGCTCGGAGCGCTGAATCTGGAAAGAACTTTTTCTTGAAGAAGCCCTTGAACTCCTCCCAAGTCTACCCAGCTACCCACACCCTGGGGTCTGACTGATACCAGGTGCGAGCAAGATCTCGCATCCGGCTAGCTGCTGCCTCTATCTGGAGATCTGCCGGTATCCGGGCCAGGCGGAAGATCTCCTCTATATGCTCGATCCACTCATCGGCATATAGGATCCCCTCTGTCCCCAGGAAGTCTCTCGGGCTGTTCTTCTGGAACTGCTTTATCCCCGGTGTCCTCGGCTGCTGAACCACTGGTCGAGCTGCAATTGTCATAAGGGCCAACTCCATGCCCCTATCCTGTCGAGCCTGCTGCCGGTCCATGAACTGCTGGAAGTAGGAGAATATCTGTGCCGCATCCACGTATCCTGTAGGCAGCGGCTGCTGGAAAGGCATCTCTGCAATGACTGGGTCCTGCCTCCGAGCCGGCGGAGGCATACCCCCTGCTGCTACTGCTGGAGTCTCAATACGAGCAGAGGTGGTAGGAGCTGCAGTCTCCTGGCCCTGCTGTACTGGCTGAGAGGTAGCAGTCCCCTCTATAGCATCCCCATGAATGGTACACTGCGACCGAGTCTCTACCATCCTGAAGACAGACCAACAAGAGTATCAATTTCTGAGAAAGAAGCGATATAAAAAAGGCGGACAATTAAAATTCAAAAGAATCAGCTGACATTAAGGATTCAGATGGCAATAAAAGAGTTTTTCCTAATGTGATTGAGTACCTTAAAAACTAATGTCCTATATCCTACTGCAGGCTGTAGTGATACTCTGGTTCGAATACCACTACACTTCTAGTCTTGACCTGCATGGGCCACCACTAAAAACATGTCACGACCCGCACCCTAGAGTAAGGGCACGAGACGTGGGTACGTCCAGCCTACGTCACAGTATCTGCGGTAGAACGATGTCCTAGGTCACAACATCTAACAATATAAAGCTAAACAATTTATACTCCCCGAATGGGGGTGACATAGCAGTAAATAAACTCAATCACAACTAAGGAAGAAGAAGCACGATATGATATAGAACTCAAGGAAAATACAGATGATCAAATAGTCTAAGATAACATCTCAGCAAATATCCAGAATACAAGTCCCATCTACTGAATATAAAAGAATATGTACAACTCAGATCTCAAAGACAGAAATATAAAGTCTAACTACTAGTCTCAAGATGACATAAGTAAGATAGGGCCTAACTAAGCTAGTCTAGGCAATAGGGGTAATGTCCTCAGCTAGAGCTGGGTCCTCCTGAGAGTCCAGCTCACAAGTGTCGTCTAGGGCTGCCCCGTAGAAGGTATCCACACAGGCCTCCTCCTCGTCCTCTGTAATATTTTCAACAGGTCCAGTCAGGACAGGAGCGAGCACAATACATCTCAACAGATCATAGCAGGTTAGAAAAATATAAACATGCAGTAGAGTAAGATACAGGAAACTGAATGGAAGTAAATGATGTAAAAGAAGGAGAACTGTAAGTAAATAGCTACTGTATATAGAGAACTAATAGTGATTAGTGATGTAGAGTATAGGATAGCACATATGAACAGAACAGATTAGTACATGATCTACACTAAAGAGTTTCACATGATCTACACTACTATAGAATTTGTTCACATGACTACTATCACTCCTCCGTTCCCCAATCAATACACAAGGATCTAAGCAGGTTATGTTATTATACAAGCTATCACATGAGGGCCCATGAAAGGGTGCACATGATAGTATACATGAGGGCTCTGTGAACATGAGAGTACATGATTCACAAGAGTATACATGTATGGTGAAAGCACAGGATTACATGATGAAAATGAAATGCACATGACACAATGTACCCGATGCTCTCGAGGGAGATAACATCGCATGAAGAGATCCATATAGTACTAATCCGTGATAATGTCATGACAACATCAAGTAAAGTAAACTAAAGCAGGAATATAATTCTAAGCAGGATATAAAATGATCAGAGAATATACTCGCCTGGTATTTGAGTGTCCAGATGAAATGTACTATCCGAGGAGAGGTATCTGGCCCCTAATCAGAACAGCACAAGTCACAACAAGTCTAAAATGATAACAAGATGCAATTCAATGCATTCTACATGAATCTAGGTCAATCTAGGCCAAAGTCAACTCTTGGTCAACTCTGGTCAACCCTAGAAGTCAAACTAGGGCAACTATGGTCAAACTAGGTCTAACAAGTCATTCTAGGTCTAAACAAGCCTACACTAGTCTATCAAGTCCATATAACCTATACAAGCTGTCCAAGTCATAACACAATACCTATAGGCACACATTACTTAGCAACATATATCTACATATATATTAGCATACATTTATGTACCTAATAGGCCTATACAATACACATACATATATAATACATGTATACATAGGTCATAGTACAATACATTATGAATCACCACACATATCTATACATTAACTATATATATATATAATATATATATATATATACACTACATAAATAGATATACACATATAATATATATTATGCATATGCAATAGAGAGAGGGAAGGCATGTGTGTATTCATGAGAGTGTGGTGTGTGTTAGAGTGTACAGGAAACTGTGAACAGTGAGAGTGAATCCTAAAACAATGTGTGTAGAGTAAGAGGCAATGTGTGTGTGTCTATGTGTCAAGAGAGTGTGTGTGTGTGAATGAGTAGCAGTGATATGAAACTAAAAACGGTGTATGTTAGAGAGTGAGAGTTAACTGTGTGTGTTCTCAGATTGGTATGTGTGTGTGAGCAGTGAGAGTCAATGTGTGTCTGCAGTCCAGAATAGCAAATCAGTGTGTGTGTAATAGGAATAGACAGTGAGTGAAAGGAAAGGAAACTAATACATTTACAATTCAGATTCAGCCCAAGACTCTAGTCCCCAACCAATACACAATATTCAGATTCTCAGATTTAGAAATAAAGAAAAACATACTCAAAATCAGTATGTTTTTGTTAGAACTCCAAATTTCTATTTCGAAATCGATTGTCAACCAAACAACCACAAAATCATACCATAGTTAGATTACCAGTAGGAGAACCATATTAGGGTATAAAACAAATATGTAACAGCATTTAATTAGGTATAAAAGACTGCCAAAAGTCAAATATTGAAACTGGAAATTACAGGATACCAAGTATCAGGATTTTTGGGGGAAATTAGGAATTAATGGTTTAAAACATCCTAAAATGTAAATCAAATGGTTGGTAACACATCCTAGGTATGTGCACGTGTCATACAGACCAATTCGTGTCCACCATAGCCGGACACGGTGTGTCCACATCACAAAAACCCAAAACAGCACACTGGACACTGTACAACAGTGCACTGCCTCGTGCGTGTGTGCACGCGTGTCGTGTACACAACATAGACCAAACCAAGACACATGTCCACAAACCTAGGTTCGCCACTTATAGGGCTACCCACGTGTCACCCTGTTTTGGGTCGACGTATCCTTGTGTCATGTCAAACAGACCGTATCAGTGCACAAAAAACTCGACTGAACTGTCAGGGCACAAACAGTGCGATGGTGATTCCTCCCTCGACACGACCCGAAAGGTCGTGCCACTTGGGGAGTGTCGTGTCAGACACTGCCCCAATGTGTCCATAAAATATCTCATGTCCTCGTGCTGTATCCATGTTGCAATCACCCCCGAGCAGCAGGACACGCACACTGCCCGCGCGCGCGTGTGCACACGCGTGTGCACGTGTCCAACCCGACACGATGCGACACTATTTTAAGCTCAGTCAAGAAGAAATCCATAAGCTATACATACGGCTACAAATCCATTCAAAAAGATTCCTGGAATTAGGTCGAAATGTCCTTTGAGGCATTTCATCAAACACTTAGGTCTAGGTCGGATACGTATCCGATACGGACACGAAATGGGTCCAAAATGCCACAAAAATCTAGGGTTAGCTAGGGGACCCTTAGATCTAGATCTTTATGCAATAATAACAGTATCTAACATAGAGTTTTAGTGATTTACCTAATGGTGTCCAATTACAAGAAAAGCTTCCAATAGGGGTTGTTCTCCTTGCTAGCAAACTTCTTCAAATTGCTCACAAACTGAGATTGAACACCACAAACAGCAAGTATTCCTAAATTAGAACCTATTGCAATTGATTTGAGAGAAAAAGGAGATAAAATAGAATTTTTATGGATTTATGAAGATGAAAAAATACCTCTTCCTTAACTTGTTCTTTCCTAAAGAGGCTAGCCCTAAATAGAGGAGAATATTTATAGGGGGATTCCCAATGCTAGTGTACGTGGCCAGCCAACATGAATTAGGGTTAGGGTTAGCTTAGTGGGTTGGGCTTTGGGCTCCTATGTGCCAAGTTGTTAATTAATGGTTCAACCATAAGTCATGGCTTATGACTTAACTAGTCTAACTTGAGTTTAATGACTAAACCCTAGGTTAACTCTAGTCTAACTAGGGTTACATGACCTAACCAAGTCCAACACAACTAGGATTAGCTTCTAGGTTAGCCTACCAAGGTCAATGCTAGTCAAAGTCAACCTAGTCAACCATCATTCAAATAATTCTAAAATAAATCCTAAAAATTCCCATAAATTCAAATAAATTATATTAAATACAAATAACCTCAAAAATGACAAAAATACCCTCAAACTAGAAATATAGAAGTGACAATCGTGTGTTCTGACTGACCATCTGTTTGCGGATGATAAGCAGAACTGAACTTGAGACGAGTTCCCAGGCTCTCTTGAAGACTCCACCAAAAGTGTGATATGAATCTTGAATCTTTGTCTGATATAATACTAATTAGCACTCCATGCAATCTAACAATCTGCCTGAGGTACATCTCTGCTAGCTGATCCATCGACTGACCAACCCTGAAGGAGAGAAAATGAGCTACCTTCGTGAGTCGATCAACGATAACCCATATAGCATCCCTGCCAGCCAAGGATTTAGGTAACCCAGTTACAAAATCTATGGTAATGTCCTCCCATTTCCATTCTAGGATCGGTAAAGATTGAAGAAGTCCAGCTGGTCTCTGATGTTCAGCTTTAACTTGTTGGCAAACTGAACATCGGAAGACAAACGGGGCTATCTCCCTCTTCATACCAATCTACCAGAAATGCTGACGGATGTCTCAGTATATCTTTGTGCCACTGGGATGAATTGAATACTGAGAACTGTGAGCCTCTGCATGATCTTATGTTTGATATCACCACTGGGTACACAAAGACGCATTCTATGTTGAAGTGTACCCTCCTCATGAATACATAACTCTGCTCTCCGTTCTGCTACACATTCTGCCCTAAGCCACCGAAGCTTAGAATCAGTTGACTGAGCTAACTTAATCCTCTTAACTATACTAGACTGAACTTGTATACTGGCCATCATTGCCACATTGGTAGGAAGAACAACTTCAATACCCATCTTCTGAAGATCAGCTAAAAATTCTGGTTGCACTGTTAGAAAATAAACTCCAGCTCTTCTTCTTAATGCATCTGCTACTATGTTGGCCTTCCCAGGATGATACTGTAAGTTGATGTCATAATCCACAAGTAGCTCTAGCGATCTTCTCTGACACGTGTTAAGATCCTTTTGAGTAAACACATACTTAAGACTCTTGTGGTCGGTGAAAATCTCCACCCGATCTCCATATAAATAATGCCTCCAAAGCTTCAATACAAAAACTACTGCTGCTAACTCCAAGTCATGGGTAGGATAATTTCTCTTCTGATCATGAAGCTGATGTGATGCATAAGCTGCTACCTTACCTTGCTGCATCAAGACGCATCCCAATCTCTTGCCGGAAGCGTCACAATAGACTGAAAATCCTCTAGTCCCATCTAGAAGTATGAGAATGGGTGCCGTCATCAATCCTTGCTTCAACTTCTCAAATAAACTCTGGCACTCTACTGTCCAAGCAAATCGTACATCCTTGCGGGCCAACTGAGTCAATGGTGCTAAAATCCGAGCGAAGTCTGATACAAACCGCCGGTAATAGCCAGCCAATCCTAGGAAACTATAAACTTCTACGATGGTACTGGAAACTGGCCATGTCTCTATAGCCACTATCTTCTGGGAATCTACTTCCACTCCACCTCTGGTGATGATGTGACCTAAGTACGAGATACGATCCAGCCAAAACTCGCACTTACTGAACTTTGCATACAACTGGTTCTCTCTGTGAATCTGAAGAACTGTACGAAGATACTGCTCATGCTCTGCCTCATTTTTGCTATAGATTAAGATGTCGTATATAAACAATATCACGAACTGGTCCAAATAGGGCATAAAGATACGATTCATGAGGTCCATGAATACAGCTGGTGCATTGGTTGCTCCAAATGGTATAACAACGAACTCCCAATGTCCATATCTAGTATGCTGTCTTCGGGACATCGTGCTCTCTAACTTTGATCTGGTGGTATCTTGACCGTAAGTCAATCTTCGAGAATATTGCCGCTACTCTGAGTTGATTAAATAAATCATCTATCCTTGGTAGAGGATATATGTTCTTAATTGTTACAGAGTTCAAGGTACGATAATCAACACATAATCTTGACGTATCATCCTTCTTTTTCATAATAAGTATCGGGGCTCCCCAAGGTGATTAACTAGCATGAATGAATCCCTTGGTTCTGAGTTCTTCAATCATCTTGTACAAGATCTCTAACTCTGAAGGTGCCATCTTGTAGACTCCCCCTGACACTGGTGCCGTCCCTAGAAGCAAATCAATGGTGAACTCTATCTCTCTCTCTCTGGGGGCATGCCTGGAAGCTCTTCGGGGAACATGTCTGGAAACTCTTCAACGACTCTGGGAAACTAAACTGCCACTGCTACTGCCATTCGCAATACTGGAAGAAAAGGTTCTACTTCGCCCATAGAGAATGAAAACTCTGTCTCACCAGGAATACCAAAAATAATCCTGCCAAAATGGCAGTCTATTCTTGCGTATTGCTCCTTCAACTAATCAATTCCTAGGACCACACCAAAATCGGCCTTTGAGAATTCTATCAACCTAGCAGAAAACTCTCTACCGCTAACTATGATTCGACACGAGGAAAACACTCTATCTACTCCCACAAGATCGTTACCAGTAAGTATATTGAGCCTTACTAATAATGACTCGAGCTCCAGTCCTACCCGTGTTGCGAATCGTGCAAACATAAATGAATACGATACACTCGAATCAAATAATACTGATACTGGAAAAGAGTTGACGAGAATGGTACCTGCCACTACCTCACCTGAAGCTAACTCTTCCTCCATGGCCAAAGCTATAGCCTGACCTTGCCCTCTGGGTGCTGGTCCCCTCTGTTGGAAACCTCTCTGCCGGTTCTGTATCTGAGCTTGGGCATACTGCTGAGCATGAGGCGACAATAGCCTCGGAGGCTGGTACTGCTGCTGTACTGATGCTGGACCCCTAACCGATAGACTGGTTAGGTTTGATGATGATGAACTGGCTCTATTCGGATAGGACCCTATCTTGTGATCCGGTACCCCACAAGCCAAGCACAATCCTTGTGCTCTGTGACACTCCGAAACAACGTGTCTTGGCTTCCCCCAATGAGTGCAGCCTATTACGGAAGACTGCTTCTGCTTCTGTTATTGAGGATACGCCGGCATCGAGTGCTGAATTGATGAAACTGTGGTCGCCCTCCTAGGAGCTCCAATAGTCAAAGTTCTAGCTGCCGGGGCTGGTGCTGATGACTGGGACATCTGCCCATGAGACCTCTTTCGTCCTTCGCTTTTATCTACAATCCTTTACAAAGTATATGCATGCCTCTTCGCTGCTTGCAAGACGGCATCAAACGTCTGGTGCTCAAACTGCTCCACTGATAAAATAATCTCTAAGTGGAGTCCCTGCTGGAATCGCTGGACTCGGTCCAATTCGGTTGCCACCAAGGTAGGAACAAACCGACTGAGCCTAGAAAACTCAACTGCATATCCATCGACCATCCTTTCCATCTGCTTAAGATTAGTGAATCTCGTCTGTAGATCATACCGAGCTACTGTGTCGAAGTACTTGGTCTAGAACTTGTTGTTGAATACCGTCCATGAGACAGGCGTCGGTAATCCAATTGCTAGCATCACCCACCAGCTGCGGGCTAAGTCCAATAATTATAGCGCACAACGGCCACCTTCTCTTCCTTAGGAATCCTAGCTGCCTCCAGGATAATTTCTATTTCCTGAAGCCATTCATCAACAGCGATAGCATCTTCACTGTCGTCAAAGAAAGGAGGGTTCAGACGCTTGAAGCTGTTAGCCGCGTTGTTTCCTTGGTAACAAACTCTACGCATGGCATCTTGTACGGTATGGTGCAGGACATCCCCCCGACGATCTTGAGATGCAAGCAATTCTCATATGAGAGGTTCCATTATCAGGCTCTGCAGGCTGGACTGGCTGAATTGGGGGCTCTGGACCCCGGAATGCATGACTCGGGAAGCTCCTCCAGAGTGCTGGGCTTGGTCTCCAGGTTGTTGCTGGTCCACTGGAGGTGCTTCACCTTGCTAATCGGTAAGACCAGGAACAATACCGCTGAAGAAACAACATGAGAAACAATAAGGAAGGACCATGATAGATAGAGGATATAAACATGTGATCAGGTCAAAATTTTGAAAAGATTAGAAGACACGAGTAGAGATCAAGGACGAGTGCTTATTGAGACATCTATTCAGTAACACCCACACACATCTTAATTTACAAGACCTGCATGGGCAACCACTTAAACCGTGTCATACCTCTAAACCAGAATACTGAAGAGCGGGGGACAGACACAGCCAATTACATATATTGAAGTATAATCTACCTCGATGTACAGACACGGCTGTCTAGATGTACGAGAGTTTTACTACAAGCCAATAATCACTTATGGTCAAGAACAAGCCTAGTGTCTCAATCTCAAGCAAGCAAGTAATTATAACAAGATAGTAGATAATCAGACATACAAAGTAAGGCATCCCATATATTACATATTCAGATGATCATGAAGCTAGTCATACAAAATGCGAAGACTAGCAAGAGTTTAAGTCATACATGATCAACCCTAGGATTTGTCAATCATGTTACAGCCCTTAGGTAGACAGGAATATATATTTAACACGAGCTAACACTTGCTCGATGGATAAATACCTCAAAAGAATAATTTACAATATAGTGGAAGAGCAAAATAAAACCCACTCGTTGCCAGGATTGTGCCTAGTATTCACCATTTGGCTGGAAGGCTGGAAGATGCTCGGGTGCTACTTTGAAATCTGGTCATACAAAACCAGCTGGGTCAGACTCCAGAAAGATCAAGTGCCACAAGGGAGGGTTCACTTAAGAACTAAAACCAGCATAATAGCACATAAATACATCAATGATAACAAAAGACATGAGTTAGAGAAACAAGGCGATAAACGATAAGATAATTAAAGGACTATTCTAGTAGCCAAGTTACAACCCGTAAACCAAACAAGGACCGGGGTTGTAACCCTTCACCTGAACAGAACTTAGTCTAAAACCAATTACTGATAAGGTAAAGTATAACAGTAATGTGCTAAAATAACCATGTACTGGTCTTGCCTAGGCAAGACTAGTCTAGACTCCATCCATCAATCACGGCAAAGCAATGAGTACGACTTGATACTTTAACTAATTAGGGTTATCACAAGCTTAGTTACTAACAATATGCATCGAGATGTTCCAATACCCACAAGCCCTGCAGTCTTAATCTAGGTTATCCGATCACAAGTTGAGAGAGTTGGATTAGGTGACTTAGAGGTACAACACATGACAGTGTACTGGAAATATGCCCTACTCGACGGCAGGATACAAGTCCCATTAAAGCGCCCAGATAACGGGACTACCTGTAGCTGGAAAATCTCTTCATGAACTACTTGATCAATCTAGTCATTATCCTAGTCAGATTCAGTATGAATTCCTGACCGGGGTAACCAGGAACTCATGTCCTAGACATGATGCAAGACGAGACATGTAGCTTATACAAGCCCAAATACCCACGGTATCATGACAAGAGTTACTTAGCAAGTCACGATAGCCGTCACAACAACATATCGAGATTATCATGTTAGGTTTACTTATCAAGAGTGCGCCACGACGTGCCACTATTATCATGCCAATATTGCTTGTCAAGAGTGCACCACGATGGGTCACTATCAAGAATCATCATGTCAAGTTACTTGTTACTTGTTAAGAGTGCGCCTATACAGGTCACTATCGTGTTCTATCCTTAGATTATCATGAATGAGAGAAACTTGCATAAAATAGCTAGTAACATATTCTTGAATCCAAGAAAAAGATCTACAACTTTCATATTGGGAGTTAGGAGAAATTCTGCCATAATTCAGCCAAATAGGACATAAAACAGCCAAAAACAACCAAAATAGGCACTATGTGGCATTCTGCGGCACTATACGGCCTTCTGTGGCACTATACGGTATTCCGCGACACTGTGCGGCCTTCTGCGGCACTATACGGCATTATGCGGCACTATGCGGCCTTCTGCGCTATGATGCGGCATTCTACTCTATGCGGCAGGCTGCACTATACGGCACTATTCATCGTCCCTGCCAGATTCAGGACAGATGAACTAGAAAATGTTCAAATTTTATTTTGGCCATAACTTCCTCAAAACAAGTCAAAATCTAACTTTTTAAAGGTCCATTTTGGGTAAAATCGAATTCTCTACAACATAGAACAATTAAAACTTGAAAATAATGAAGTTTGGTAGATCAAAATCCAAGAAAACTAAAAAGGCTACAAACTTATATCTATAAAAATCCATCCGTCCAAACCGAAAACTCCAAGCCCTAAAGATGCTTAGAATCATGTAGAGAAAAATATAGAATAATAAAATAGAAAGATCCATCATGAAGCAAGTTGTACTTGCCTAAGCTCTCTAGGTTGGTGGGAGAGTAATGGAGGAAGAAGAAGAAGTAAATGAGAGTAATAAAGAGAGAGAGAAAAAAAAAGTTGACTTATATATCAACCCCTTTTCATCTCAAACCCAAAATAAACCAAACCAAGCCAAGCTAACATGCCATGATGAACCAAATCAAATTAAACCAAGACAAAATAAACAGA
>JANAVB010021226.1:232500-383056 GCA_029216955.1 Iris pallida
CCTGGGGATAAGGTGGCATTATGCCATCCAAGAATAAGTTTGCAGATCTTGTCAACGAGGTGCTCGTATATTCCTACGTTGGCCCTACCGTACACAAGCGGGCACCCGAGATATTGGAAAGGAGGGTAGGCCGTGCTGAAGGAGGTCATATTGGCGAGCAAGATTGAGCATGTTCTGTCAGCTTTATGATGGGTGTAGATGACGCCCTTGTTGTTGTTGACGCGCTGACCGGAGCAGGAGGTGTATCTGGCGATCGTTTGTATGACAACCTCGATCGATCCGCTGTCTCCATAGGAGAAGATGAGGATGTCGTCAACGTAAGCCAGGTGAGTGATGAGAGGGCAGCCGGTGGTGGTGTGAAAGTGGTTGAAGCCAGACATATTGGGCATACTATTAAGACTTCTGCTGAAGGCCTCGATCGCAATGATGAAGATGGTGGACGAGAGCGGGTCCCCCTGTCTAACCCTACGAGTGGAACGAAAGAATACCGCTGCCTGGCCATTGATGACGGTAGAGAACCATGCGATGTTGATTGATCTGAATACGATGTCAATCCATGGTTCGGAAAAGCCAAATGCCCGGAATACCCAGATCATGAATTGCCAGTCCAGCCGGTCATACGCCTTCTCCATGTCGAGTTTGATGGCCACGTTCCCCCCTCGACGGGAACTTCATACACGTGATCATCTCTTGGGCTAGGAGGATATTGTCTGAAATATTACGACCTTTGACAAACCCGCTTTGCTGTTCAAAAATGATCTTGGAGAGGAGGTCGGACATCCGATTGGCGACGATCTTAGATATGATCTTGTTGGTGAAGGTGCAGAGGCTGATCGGGCAAAAGTCTTTGAAGGTTTTAGGATTATCTATCTTGGGGATAAGGATAATGTTGGTACTGGAAATGGAATTGGGGTATCTGGCTCCTTGGAAAAATGCTTTTGTGGCTTCAACTAAGTCAGTTTTAACGATGTCCCAGCAAGCTCTGAAGAAAATCTCGTTGAAATCGTCTGGCCCTGGGGTGCTATGCTCGTTAATGGACCAGACTGCCGCTTTAACCTCCTCCTCCGAGGTGGTGGCCAGCAGGGTAGCGTTATCGTGGTCGCTAATGAGGGAAGGGATAACAGACAGTAGAGTCATGTCTTTAACGACTTGGTCTTTGGTGAAGAGGTTGGAGTAGTAGTTCACAGCCGCAGCCTGAATACCTGCCTGGTCGTCCACAAGAATTCCATTTTCGTCGAGAATCCGATGTAATTTTAATTTTTTTCTACGTCCTTTGACGCAAGCATGAAAGAACCTGGTGTTCCGATCTCCGTCGGTGTCCCAAGTCGATATGGTTTTTTACCTACAAAAATCTGTCTCTATACTCAGTCTGGATTTAAGAAGGGCTCTGGCAAGGTTGAGAGGCCTCCGGGGAGCTATTAGTGGCGAAAGCGGTCTCCGCACGGGTGACGTCGTCCTCCGCCTCCCTGATAGCCTGAAAGATGTCTCCGTAGGCCTCTTTGCTCCAAGTTGAGAGGGCCTTGCGGGTAGCTGAAAGTTTGGCTGCCATACGGACCATGGGGTCAAGACCAGAGACAGAATTCCACGAGTTGGCAACAATGTTCTGGAATTGGGGGTGATGACGCCAGAAGTCGAGGAAGCGGAATACTTTCTTGTTGCTGGTGTGGTTTTTGCTGATCTGGACAAGAAGAGGGGAGTGATCCGATTCAGTGGAGTTCAGGTAAGAGAGGTTGGTGATCAGTCCCATGTCGGACTAGCGTTCGTTGATCAACGCCCGGTCTAATCGAGAAAACTGGCGACGGTTTCCCTCGTGCATGTTGCACCAGGTGAACGTGCTGCCGTGAAAGGGGATAGGTGTGAGGTTCCCGAGAAAGGTAAAGTTATTGAAATCATCTATCGCTGGCTGGGATGGAAAGCGGCCTCCAAACTTCTCCTCTCTGTTGGACACCGTGTTGAAGTCACCGATGCACAGCCACGGTAGCCCATGTGAATGAACCGCCAGAAGGTCTGTCGAGAGCAATCTACGCTCGGGGATGTCGCAACTGCCATGGACGGCGGAGAGGATGGAACAGGATTTAAGGGCCGGGTGTTCAACCCAACATGTAAGGGCCTGGGGCGAGTCTTGGATGATGCCAAATATGAAGTCTTGCGCAAGAAGAATCCAGATGTCATTGCCGCCAGCGATGGCATACGGGAATCCTAACTTGAGTTGAGTGACTTTTAATTTTTTTGAGGGATTTTTGGTTCGATGACGATTAAGAGGTCTACGCGATAAGTATTCTTGAGGCCAAGGATTCTGTTCATCGTCGATTTGTTGCCAAGTCCACTCACATTCTATGAGATGATGTTAGGCATCTGATAAGGAGGTGGAAAGGGGGTGACTGTGCTTCATGGCGGACCTAGTAGTCCTAGTCATCGTCTGCTTTGGCTTGTTTTTGTTCTTCTTGGAAGAGGCTTTTTTGGTGAGTGTGCTGATGGGCCCGTTGCTTCCAGTATCTTTGTTAGTCCGACTTGGATCGCTGCTTCCATCGGCGTCGGCAGAATTGATAGCTGAGTCGTAGTCTTGTTCTTCTAGGGCACATAAGGGATTGCCACGGTCCAGAAAGCCTGCTTCCTTGGCTTGCCAAAATCTGTCGGTTAGTGGGTGGCTGAGCATGTGCTGAGCGTCTAAAGAAAGTGATGGGGGAGATCTCGGGGACACCGGGTCAGCCGAAGGGTCAACGAGGGCGGACCTGGGTGCCTCGAGCTGTACATGACTGCTTGCTGAGGAGTCATGTCCGGGATATAGAGAGTAGTCGACGGGTGGTTGGATGAAGTAAGATTCTCCGTGGGGGAGTGGTATGATGGTTTCAGGTGGGTTTGGAAGTTGGGTGATGAGGGCTATATCTGTGCTAGGGTGATGTGTGGAACCTCTGATTTTGGGGCAATCTTGTTGGCCGATGGTGCTGGAGAGGAGCTCACTGGAGACTTGGTGATCGTCGTCGGCAGAAGTGCCAAAGAGGAGATCAAAAGGATTATGGAGGGAGAGGGTGGAAGGAGTATAGGGGATGATAGTGGAGCTGGTCATATTAGATTGAGGGTAGGGGCGTGTCTGGTCATCAATCTGAGGGAGGGGTCGGGGTTTGATTTGTGGATGCTAATGGTTGGGTCTTTTTGAGCTTTCGACGTGCGAGGGGTGCACGTTCTAGACTTCTTTAGTTCAGGGTGGGCACGGAAGCAGTGCTGCATGAGGTGTCCGCTCATCTGGCAGTGTTTGTAGAAGATGATGTTGTTGTCGTAAACCAGCGTTTGACTATGAGTTTGATCTCCGAGCTCGATCTCTATGAGTTTGGAAGGATCATTAGCGTGGTCTAACTCCACACAAATCTTCGCATAATTGCACTTGGAGAGGTTCTGAGTTTATTCTACGATAGCTACCAGGGTCCCAATGGAGCTGGCTATCCGTTTGAGGGCAGCTGCGGGGAAGCAGATCAATGGGAGGTTGGAAAGGGTGATCCATGTAGAAATGATTGTTGAATCAATTTTTGGGTTGAATTCGGGGGACCATTTGACCACTTTAGTGATCTGCGTGCCCATTCTAGCCGTGCCCTTGGCACGGACAACAGCGTAGTCTGGTTCGGAAGAGAGGTGTAAGAGCATGTGCTTAGGGACGAGTGGAGCGACCCGGTAGGCAGCAGATAAACCCCACTTGGTAATAGCTTCTATGGCAGTGGAGATCTTCGGACAACAGAATCCAAATTTGAGTACAAACGACTTAGAAAAGGAGGAGGACAGGGAGGAGATCTCCGACGCTGCAAAGGGGACCCGAATGAGGTCACCGTCAGTAGGGAGGAGAATTCTAAGTCCGGAAGCAAGATCTCCGACGGCGGTGATGGGAGTTGCCTCCTCCGATCTGGCCGTAAGGCCTCGGCGTAAGAAGCACGGGAGAGGGGGCAGTCGCGCTGCCCGGGAGGGAGGAGCCGCGGTGTGTTTCTGAGCTAGGGAGATTAGAAGGGGGGAGCGATGGGGGCTGGCGGGACACGATTCCTGGAGCCTCGGGAGGGGGGAAGACGGGAGCAAGGTGGGGAGAGCATTGGGAGGGGCTTCTGGGAGCGCCAATTCGGAGAGGCAATGCGTCCAGGAGCCGAGCTGTCTCCAAGGTACGCCAATCCGGGGCCGACCGGGGGGAGCCTGAAACCGGCAGGGGAACCATTGCGCGCCATGAGGCTAGGGAGCTGGGTCCCTGGAGGTTCCAAGAGGTTAGGGGAAGGGTCCTTGAGATGCGCCAAGGCGCTAGGAGGAGAAACACCAGGAAGAGCCAAGAGGCTAGGGGATTAACCCCAGATTGCGCCAAATAGCAGTTATGAGGTACGCCTTGCGGACGCACATTGTAGACTTGTGCGGGGAAGGCGCAAGTCGGGATAGCCAATTCCTGCATCTGAGCTGCGCCAAGGGCAGTGGTGGGACCACCATCCGAGGGGAAGAAGTGGCTGCATTGTGCCAAAATAGGGGCCACGTGGCTCCCTGAGCCCACAAAAGGACAGGAGAGGGCTGATGGACTACGCCCCAAAGAGTATCGTGTATCCTTGACCGCGCCAAGGCTAGGCACGCCCCCCTAGGCTGGGCCTCTGCCCGAGGGGGGCACGTGGGGCACGTGGCCCCCAATTCTTGCAAACAGAGGGGAGCTCGGAAGCTGCGCCCAACTCGAGCGGATTGGGAAGGGATCAGAGGAGGGGCATGACTGCTCCGGGCGGAGAACGCCAAGTCCGTTGCTGAGGCGGAGGGCAGTCCCGGAGCTGGGGAGAGTAGGGAAAAAAACCGGCGAAGACTGAAGTCGGCCAGGGGGCGAGGGTAAAGGGGGCCGCTCGCGGGCCCGCTAGTCGGAGGAGCCTCGAGCCCTCCAGGCAGAGCCGAAACTGAGGGGAACGGGGATGGGCTTGAGTAGGGGAGGGGGGCTCCCAGAGTCGGCGGTGCACACTGGGCCCGCGGCTAGCACGGAGGGCAAACCTGGGGCGCGGAGCGCCTACAGAAATGGCGACCGTGGCCTTGCGGCTGCACTCCACCAGCCTGATCTGGACTGTAGTCCACTCGAAAGTCGGAGCCGAAGGGGGGTGGCCGAGGGAGGACGACGGCCGGGTGCCAGGCAACTGAGGAGAGGGGAAGCGAGTGTCACGACCCGCACCCTAGAGTAAGGGTACGAGACTTGGGTACGTTCAGCCTACGCCGCAGTGTCGACGGTAGAACGCTGTCCTAGGTCACAACATCTAACAATATATCTCTAAACAGTTTATACTCCCCGAATGGGGGTGACATAGCAATAGTAAACTCAATCACAACTAAGGAAGAGATAGCACGATATGAAATAGAACTCAAGGAATAAAATAGATAAAAGCAGTCTAAGATAATCCCAGCAATATCCAACAGTACAAGGTCTCAGATGAAAGAATATATACAACACTAAACTCCAATAAGGTCTAACTAAACATGCCTCCAACTACATAAAGATAATCAGCCTAACTAATCTAGTCTAGGCAGTCGGTGGAAAGTCCTCAGCTACTGCTGGATCCTCCTGGGAGTCCAGCTCACAGGTGTCATCTAAGGTTGCCCCATAGTAGGTGTCCAGGCAGGCGTCCTCCTCGTCCTCTGTAATATTTCAACAGGTCCAGTCAGGACAGGAGCGAGTACAGTACATCTCAACAGATCATAGCAGGTTAGAAAATATAAACATGCAGTAAAGTAAGATACAAGTACTGAAAGAAGTGCAGTATGTAAACAGAGAGAGAACTGTAATAGAAATATCTACTATACATAGAGAACTAGCAGTAACTAGTGAGTCAGAGTACAATATGAATATGTAAATGGCCTGGGATGATTCTGATAAGACACTAAGGAATGATTCTAATAAGATACTACTGGTGTATTATTCACATGTCCAATTCTACTCCCCCGTACCCCCAATCAATACACAAGGATCCAGCCAGGTTATGTTATATGATGCTATGTAACAGCCCCCGAAGGGTGGTAGACCCCGAAGGTGATAAGCCCCCGAAGGGTGGTAGACCCCGAAGGTGATACATAGTAGTCCCATAAATGGGATAAGGATTCCAGGAAGACTCTACGATCATAAGAGTATATGTCGTAAGTGATCAAAGAACCAATGAAGCATAGTGATACGCCATGTAAGTGAAACGCACAGAACATGTAGTACCCGATGCTCCCTAAGGATAACATCTCAAGAAGGGATCCATATAGTACCAATCCGTGTGACCAACGTGACAGTACAAGTAAAGTAATCTACTGCAGAAAATAATTCTAAGCAGGATATGAAATGATCAGAGAATGTACTCGCCTGTATCTGAGTGTCCAATATGAAATGTACTGTCCAAGGAGTGGTGTCTTGCTCCTAATCAGAACAGCACAAGTCACAACAAGTCCAGAATAGTAAAATGAAGTCCTACTATGTATTCTACATGATTCTAGGTCAAATTAGGCCAAAGTCAACTCTTGGTCAACTCTGGTCAATCATAGAAGTCAAACTAGGTCAACCAAGTCTAATCAAGTCTAAACTAGGCCAGACTAGTCTATACTAACCTACACTAGCTAGCACAACCCTGACAAGGCTATGCAAGCCTATACTAGCTATATCACAACATAGCTAGTAGCTATTACTAGAATACATTTCAAGTCTATAACCATCATCACTACACCTATTGATTTAAATACTTTACATAGCCCATACTAAAGTACATTAGGACACCATATATTTATATACATATATCTAGGCTAAGTACTACACTTATAGATATACATTACAGATAATATATATATATACACATTATTTATATATAGACACTAAATACATACTTTTACACTTACACACACATACATATATAGATATATAATATATATACATGTGCATATAGGGAGGAAAAACATGTGTGTGTGTGTGTTCACATGAACTTGTGTGTGTATGCATGAGTGAGTGAGGGTGAGTGAACAGGCTGTGTGTGTGTGCCTTGCAAACAATGTGTGTGTTAACATGGATGTAAACATGGAGAGGGAACTCAGTTCATAAATCTGTGAGTGTTAATACAAAATGGGAAGAACATCAATTCAGTTCACAGTTCAACAAATAGGAAACTGGAAACAGGTACTGCATATCCCATTCTCAGGTTTTGGAAAATACAGTGCACACCAAGGTTGACATATAAACCTATGCTAATAGAACATGTTCTCAGTTTTTCAAAAACCACAACTCAGATTTATCCATACATTCTCAGAAAATCTGAGAATATAGCTTCAGTTTTAGCTCAAACTTCCCCATCCCATTTTGAACTCAAATCAATGCCAATTCACCCAAAATTCAACAATCTAAAAGATCACATATAGATTAACAAAATTAGGAAGTAAAACATGTGGAGAATTGCATTCATATAGGTTAACATCATTGACAAAGTTAACCAAAAAAAAACCAGGAATAACTGACATGTTTGTTTTAGTCCCAACTTGGGCATTGAAGGAAACATTTACAAAAGTTAATTAAAATGAACAATTATTGGTTGGTAAATGAAGTACAAAGTGTACACGTGTCATACATGTGGTTCGTGTCCTGCCACAGTGTGATACGAAGTGTCCAACACAAAATAGCCAAGAACCAAACACATCCAGTGCATTAGAAACATAGTCCACAGTGTTGTGTTCACGCGTGTCGTGTGCACGATACGACACGAACTGGGTCGAGTCCCTTTACAGGGTGGTTTGCCTAGGGTCCCCTTAGGTTTGTGTCACCCTGATTTGGGTCGACGTGTCCTGTGTCGTGACTGAATCCATCGTGTCAGAACCTAAAAACTCACTAGAACGAAACAGTCAAAATCAATTGCACACGCTCGTGCGTATCCGACACGACACCATAGGTCATGCCACTTGGGGAGTGTCGTGTCAGACACTGCCCCAATGTGTCCAGGGAAATTCACGTGTTCTAGTGCCGTGTCCAGTGAGCAATCGGGTTCGTGCAGCAGGGGAATGAACCGGGCTCATTCCAGTATGCACAGCAGTGTCCAACCCGAACTGCACCCGACACAGACACAAAACCACCATGGTCCCTTCACAAAAATCGAAGAGCAAACCTAGATCTACATTCTTCTTCAAATAGAATTTTAAAACAACAAAATAATCTCTTAGGGGCATTTCGTCGAACACCCTATATTCAAGACTGATACGTGTCCGATACGGACACGTAATGGATCCAAAACTTAGGGTTTGCCTATCCTACAGTTAGGTTAGGGCTAGGGCATTCCTAAAATGATTTTAAACAGGATTTATATGGAGTATACAAGGTTATACCTATTGATGAACAAGCTCTCACAAAAAAACCAATGAAATGATTCCTCTAGCTACCCAAAGTCTCACTAATTGTTGTTTCCCTGCAAACAATCCATACCAGCAGCAGGAAGAAGGATTTTAGGTCCTAATGCAAAAGGTTTGGGGAAGAAAGGAATTAAAATGAATTTTATATGAATTTTGGAAGATGGAACTCACCTCTTTCCTTAGAACTTTGGATAAACCCTAAAAGAGGCTAGCCCTAAAATCTAGGAGGGATTTTATAGTTGGGGGAATCCCTAGGTTATCCATAGTGGCCGGCCAAGTTGGGTTAGGGCAGGGTTTGGCTAGCTTAGGTTGAGCCTTCTAAGGTTCATGTCATGATCATGACTTATGACTTCACAAGTCATAACTTAACCAATCTAATTCCAATCTACCCCAAACTAATTCTAATGGACTTGAATTCACTAACTTAGGTCATACTAGGGTTTCTTAACCTAACCAAGATGTCCTGACCTAGGTTAGCCTATAGGGCAGTCTCCTAGTCAACACCAGTCAATATCTAAAACTAGCACCAAATAATTATACTAAAAATCACCTAAAAATCACATTAATTATAATTAATTATAATAATCCCAAATTAATTCCAAAATTTTGAAAATGACCAAAATACCCTCAAGCTAGAAAAGTGGCAGTGACAAATCTACCCTCCTTAAAATAATTTCGTCCTCGAAATTGAAAGGCGAAATGCAACTGATAAGAAGGATAGAAAGTATACCTCAAGGTCCAAAAAGATAAGGGTACCGCTCGTGCATCTCATCCTCCCGCTCCCAGGTAGACTCTCCTGGAGAATGATGCTTCCATTCGACGCGTACCAAGGGTATCACTGGGTTCCTCAGAACCTTCTCTCGTCGATCCAGTACCTCCACTGGCTGCTCCGGATAGCTGAGAGAAGGCCCAACCTCTATCTCCGAATGGTCGAGCACATGGCTAAGGTCAGCCACGTACCGTCTCAACTGTGATTCATGGAATACGTTGTGGACCCCCACAAGTACAGGCGACAAGTCTAGCCTGTAAGCCACATCACCGACTCTCCCGCTGATAATGAAAGGCCCGATGAAGCGCGGGCTAAGCTTTCCGCCTCCACTAAATCGTATCGTACCACGAGTCGAAGATATCCTCAAGAAAACCTGGTCTTCGACCTAATCGCAAGCAAGGTCTCAATTAATATAAATAATAAACATGATCAAAATCACAAACAACAACCTAAATCTAATCCTACTCTAATCAATACCTCAAACTCCAAGGGCCTCCGGTGGCTATCGGCCCAATGCCGATGTCTATCCTGCGCCACGCGAAGTCTGTCCCTGATGAGCTTCACCTTCTCGGCCGCATCAACAACTATCTCTGGCCCCAGTAAAGCTCGCTCACCAACATCATCCCAAGATAAAGGTGTACGGCACCTACGCCCGTACAGAGCCTCAAACGGTGACATCTCAATGCTGGCCTAAAAACTGTTGTTGTAAGCAAACTCCACCAAATAAAGATGATTCTCCCAGGAACCTCTAAAGTCCAGGACGCACGTCCGCAGCATATCCTCAAGAACACATTTCTGGACCCGCACCCTAGAGTAAGGGCACGAGACGTGGGTACGTCCAGCCTACGCCGCAGTGTCGGCGGTAGAACGCTGTCCTAGGTCACAACATCTAACAATATATCTCTAAATAGTTTATACTCCCCGAATGGGGTGACATAGCAATAGTAAACTCAATCACAACTAAGGAAGAGATAGCACGATATGAAATAGAACTCAAAGAATAAAATAGATAAAAGCAGTCTAAGATAATCCCAGCAATATCCAACAGTACAAGGTCTCAGATGAAAGAATATATACAACACTAAACTCTAATAAGGTCTAACTAAACATGCCTCCAAATACATAAAGATAATCAGCCTAACTAATCTAGTCTAGGCAGTCGGGGGAAAGTCCTCAGCTACTGCTGGATCCTCCTGGGAGTCCAGCTCACAGGTGTCATCTAAGGCTGCCCCGTAGTAGGTGTCCAGGCAGGCGTCCTCCTCGTCTTCTGTAATATTTCAATAGGTCCAGTCAGGACAGGAGCGAGTACAGTACATCTCAACAGATCATAGCAGGTTAGAAAATATAAACATGCAGTAAAGTAAGATACAAGTACTGAAAGAAGTGCAGTATGTAAATAGAGAGAGAACTGTAATAGAAATATTTACTATACATAGAGAACTAGCAGTGACTAGTGAGTCAGAGTACAATATGAAAATGTAAATGGCCTGGGATGATTCTGATAAGACACTAAGGAATTATTCTGATAAGATACTACTGGTGTATTATTCATATATCCAATTCTACTCCCCCGTACCCCCAATCAATACACAAGAATCCAGCCAGGTTATGTTATATGATGCTATGTAACAGCCCCGGAAGGGTGGTAGACCCCGAAGGTGATAAGCCCCCGAAGGGTGGTAGACCCCGAAGGTGATACATAGTAGTCCCATAAATGGGATAAGGATTCCAGGAAGACTCTACGATCATAAAAGTATATGTCGTAAGTGATCAAAGAACCAATGAAGCATAATGATACGCCATGTAAGTAAAATGCACATAACATGTAGTACCCGATGCTCCCTAAGGATAACATCTCAAGAAGGGATCCATATAGTACCAATCCGTGTGACCAACGTGACAATACAAGAAAAGTAATCTACTGTAGGAAATAATTCTAAGCAGGATATAAAATGATCAGAGAATGTACTCGCCTGTATCTGAGTGTCCAATATGAAACGTACTGTCCAAGGAGTGGTGTCTGGCTCCTAATCAGAACAGCACAAGTCACAACAAGTCCAGAATAGTAAAATGAAGTCCTACTATGCATTCTACATGATTCTAGGTCAAATTAGGCCAAAGTCAACTCTTGGTCAACTCTGGTCAATCCTAGAAGTCAAACTAGGTCAACCAAGTCTAATCAAGTCTAAACTAGGCCAGACTAGTCTATACTAACCTACACTAGCTAGCACAACCCTGACAAGGCTATGCAAGCCTATACTAGCTATATCACAACATAGCTAGTAGCTATTACTAGAATACATTTCAAGTCTACAACCATCATCACTACACCTATTGATTTAAATACTTTACATAGCCCATACTAAAGTACATTAGGACACCACATATTTATATACATATATCTAGGCTAAGTACTACACTTATAGATATACATTACACATAATATATATATATACACATTATATATATATAGACACTAAATACATACTTTTATACTTACACACATGTACATATATAGATATATAATATATATATACATGTGTATATAGGGGGAAAAACATGTGTGTGTGTGTGTTCATATGAACTTGTGTGTGTATGCATGAGTGAGTGAGGGTGAGTGAACATGCTGTGTGTGTGTGCCTTGCAAACAATGTGTGTGTTAACATGGATGTAAACATGGAGAGGGAACTCAGTTCAGAAATTTGTGAGTGTTAAAGCAAAATGGGAAGAACATCAATTCAGTTCACAGTTCAACAAATAGGAAACTGGAAACAGGTACTGCATATCCCATTCTCAGGTTTTGCAAAATACAGTGCACACCAAGGTTGACATATAAACCTATGCTAATAGAACATGTTCTCAGTTTTTCAAAAACCACAACTCAGATTTATCCATACATTCTCAGAAAATCTGAGAATGTAGCTTCAGTTTTAGCTCAAACTTCCCCATCTGATTTTGAACTCAAATCAATGCCAATTCACCCAAAATTCAACAATCTAAAAGATCACATATAGATTAACAAAATTAGGAAGTAAAACAAGTGGAGAATTACATTCATATAGGTTAACATCATTGACAAAGTTAACCAAAAAAAACTGGGAATAACTGACATATTTGTTTCAGTCCCAACTTGGGTATTGAAGGAAACATTTACAAAAGTTAATTAAAATGAACAATTATTGGTTGGTAAATGAAGTACAAAGTGTGCATGTGTCATACATGTGGTTCGTGTCCTGCCACAGTGTGACACGAAGTGTCCAACACAAAATAACCAAGAACCAAACACATCCAGTGTATTAGAAACCCAGTCCACAGTGTTGTGTTCACGCGTGTCGTGTGCACGACACGACACGAACTGGGTCGAGTCCCTTTGCAGGGTGATTCGCCTAGGGTCCCCCTAGGTTCGTGTCACCCTGATTTGGGTCGACGTGTCCTGTGTCGTGACTGAATCCATCGTGTCAGAACCTAAAAACTCACTGGAACGAAACAGTCAAAATCCAATGCACACGCTCGTACGTGTCCGACACGACACCATAGGCCATGCCACTTGGGGAGTGTCGTGTCAGACACTGCCCCAATGTGTCCAGTGAAATTCACGTGTTCTAGTGCCGTGTCCAGTGAGCAATCGGGTTCGTGCAGCAGGGGAATGAACCGGGCTCATTCCAGTGTGCACAGCAGTGTCCAACCCGAACTGCACCCGACACAGACACAAAACCACCATGGTCCCTTCACAAAAATCGAAGAGCAAACCTAGATCTATATTCCTCTTCAAATAGAATTTTAAAATAGCAAAATAATCTCTTAGGGGCATTTCGTCGAACACCCTATATTCAAGACTGATACGTGTCCGATACGGATACGTAATGCATCCAAAACTTAGGGTTTGCCTATCATACAATTAGGTTAGGCTAGGGCATTCCTAAAATGATTTTAAACAGGATTTATATTGAGTATACAAGGTTATACCTATTGATGAACAAGCTCTCACAAAAAAACCAATGAAATGATTCCTCTAGCCACCCAAAGTCTCACTAATTGTTGTTTCCCTGCAAACAATCCATACCAGCAGCAAGAAGAAGGATTTTAGGTCCTAATGTAAAAGGTTTAGGGAAGAAAGGAATTAAAATGAATTTTATATTAATTTTGGAAGATGGAACTCACCTCTTTCCTTAGAACTTTGGATAAACCCTAAAAGAGGCTAGCCCTAAAATCTTGGAGGGATTTTATAGTTGGGGGAATCCCTAGGTTATCCATAGTGGCCGGCCAAGTTGGGTTAGGGTAGGGTTTGGCTAGCTTAGGTTGAGCCTTCTAAGGTTCAAGTCATGATCATGACTTATGACTTCACAAGTCATAACTTAACCAATCTAATTCCAATCTACCCCAAACTAATTCTAATAGACTTGAATTCACTAACTTAGGTCATACTAGGGTTTCTTAACCTAACCAAGATGTCCTGACCTAGGTTAGCCTATAGGGCAGTCTCCTAGTCAACACCAGTCAATATCTAAAACTAGCACCAAACAATTATACTAAAAATCACCTAAAATCACATTAATTATAATTAATAATAATAATCCCAAATTAATTCCAAAATTTTGAAAATGTCCAAAATACCCTCAAGCTAGAAAAGTGGCAGTGACAAATCCTCCTTAAAATAATTTCGTCCTCAAAATTGAAAGGCGAAATGCAACTGATAAGAAGGATAAAAAGTATACCTCAAGGTCCAAAAAGATAAGGGTACCGCTCACGCATCTCATCCTCCCGCTCCCAGGTAGACTCTCCTGGAGAATGATGCCTCCATGCGATGCGTACCAAGGGTATCACCTGGTTCCTCATAACCTTCTCTCGTCGATCCAGTACCTCCACTGGCTGCTCTAGATAGCTGAGAGAAGGCCCATCCTCTATCTCCGAATGGTTGAGCACATGGCCAGGGTCAGCCACGTACCGTCTCAACTGGGATACATGGAATACGTTATGGACCCCCACAAGTGCAGGCGGCAAGTCTAGCCTGTAAGCCACGTCACCGACTCTCTCGTTGATAACGAAAGGCCCGATAAAGCGCGGGCTAAGCTTTCCGTCTCCACTAAAACGTATCGTACCACGAGTCGGAGATATCCTCAAGAAAACCTGGTCTCCGACCTAATCACAAGCAAGGTCTCAACTCAGCACCCTAGAGTAAGGACACGAGACGTGGGTACGTCCAGCCTACGCCTGGGCATTTTACTTCCCATTTCTGGAGGAGTCTACAGACCAGCTTGGGCACTCAGCTCAAGTTTAGTACTGTATACCACCCCCAGACGGACGGACAGTCAGAGCGGACTATTCAGACCCTTGAGGATATGCTGCAGACGTACGTCCTGGACTTTGGAGGTTCCTGGGAGGATCATCTTTATTTGGTAGAGTTTGCTTACAATAACAGTTTCCAGGCCAGCATTGAGATGTCACCGTTTGAGGCTCTGTACGGGCGTAGGTGCCGTACACCTTTATCCTGGGATGATGTTGGTGAGCGAGCTTTACTGGGGCCAGAGATGGTTGTTGATGCGGCCGAGAAGGTGAAGCTCATCAGGGACAGACTTTGTGTGGCACAGGACAGACATCCGCATTGGCCGATAGACACCGGAGGCCCTTGGAGTTTGAGGTACAGATTAGAGTAGGATTAGATTTAGGTTGTTGTTTGTGATTTTGATCATGTTTGTTATTTATATTAATTGAGACCTTTCTTGTGATTAGGTCGAAGACCAGGTTTTTTGAGGATATCTCCGACTCGTGGTATGATACGTTTTAGTGGAGGCGGAAAGCTTAGCCCGCGCTTCATCGGGCCTTTCGTTATCAGCGGGAGAGTCGGTGACGTGGCTTACAGGCTAGACTTGCCGCCTGTACTTGTGGGGGTCCACAACACATTCTATGTATCACAGTTAAGACGGTACGTGGCTGACCCTAGCCATGTGCTCGACCATTCGGAGATAGAGGTTGGGCCTTATCTCAGCTATCCAGAGCAGCCAGTGGAGGTACTGGATCGACGAGAGAAGGTTCTGAGGAACCAAGTGATACCCTTGGTACGCGTCGCATGGAGGCATCATTCTCCAGGAGAGTCTACCTAGGAGCGGGAGGATGAGATGCGCAAGCGGTACCCTTATCTTTTTGGACCTTGAGGTATACTTTATATCCTTCTTATCAGTTGCATTTCGCCTTTCAATTTCGAGGACGAAATTGTTTTAAGGAGGGTAGATTTGTCACTGCCACTTTTCTAGCTTGAGGGTATTTTGGTCATTTTCAAAATTTTGGAATTAATTTAGGATTATTATTAATTATAATTAATATGATTTTTAGGTGATTTTTAGTATAATTGTTTGGTACTAGTTTTAGATATTGACTGGTGTTGACTAGGAGACTGCCCTATAGGCTAACCTAGGTCAGGACATCTTGGTTAGGTTAAGAAACCCTAGTACGACCTAAGTTAGTGAATTCAAGTCCATTAGAATTAGTTTGGGGTAGATTGGAATTAGATTGGTTAAGTTATGACTTGTGAAGTCATAAGTCATGATCATGACTTGAACCTTAGAAGGCTCAACCTAAGCTAGCCAAACCCTACCCTAACCCAACTTGGCCGGCCACTATAGATAACCTAGGGATTCCCCCAACTATAAAATCCCTCCTAGATTTTAGGGCTAGCCTCTTTTAGGGTTTATCCAAAGTTCTAAAGAAAGAGGTGAGTTCCATCTTCCAAAATTCATATAAAATTCATTTTAATTCCTTTCTTCCCCAAACCTTTTGCATTTGGATCTAAAATGCTTTTTTTTGCTGCTAGTATGGATTGTTTGCAGGGAAACAACAATTAGTGAGACTTTGGGTGGCTAGAGGAATCATTTTATTAGTTTTTTTGTGAGAGCTTGTTCATCAATAGGTATAACCTTGTATACTCCATATAAATCCTGTTTAAAATCATTTTAAGAATGCCCTAGCCCTAACCTAACTGTAGGATAGGCAAACCCTAAGTTTTGGACCCATTATGTGTCCGTATCGGACACGTATCAGTCTTGAATATAGGGTGTTCGACGAAATGCCCCTAAGAGATTATTTTGCTATTTTAAAATTCTATTTGAAAAGGAATGTAGATCTAGGTTTGCTCTTAGATTTTTGTGAAGGGACCATGGTGGTTTTGTGTCTGTGTCGGGTGCAATTCGGGTTGGACACTGCTGTGCACACTGGAAAGAGCCCGGTTCATTCCCCTGCTACACGAACCCGATTGCTCACTAGAAATGGCATTAGAATACGTGAATTTCACTGGACACATTGGGGCAGTGTCTGACACGACACTCCCTAAGTGGCATGACCTATGGTGTCGTGTCGAACACGTACGAGCATGTGCATTGGATTTTGACTGTTTCGTTCCAGTGAGTTTTTAGGTTCTGACACGATAGATTCATTCACGACATAAGACACGTCGACCCAAATCAGGGTGACACGAACCTAGGAGGACCCTAGGCAAACCACCCTGCAAAGGGACTCGACCCAGAGTGTCGTGTCGTACACACGACACGCGTAAACACAACACTGTGGACTGGGTTTCTAATGCACTGGATGTGTTTGGTTCTTGGTTATTTTGTGTTGGACACTTCGTGTGATACTGTGGCGGGACACGAACCACATATATGACACATGCACACTTTGTACTTCATTTACCAACCAATAATTGTTTATTTTAATTAACTTTTGTAAATGTTTCCTTCAATACCCAAGTTGGGACTGAAACAAACATGTCAGTTATTCCCAGTTTTTTTTGGTTAACTTTGTCAATGATGTTAACCTATATGAATGCAATTCTCCACATGTTTTACTTCCTAATTTTGTTAATCTATATGTGATCTTTTAGATTGTTGAATTTTGGGTGAATTGGCATTGATTTGAGTTCAAAATGGGATGGGGAAGTTTGAGCTAAAACTGAAGCTACATTCTCAGATTTTTTGAGAATGTATGGATAAATCTGAGTTGTGGTTTTTGAAAAACTGAGAACATGTTCTATTAGCATAGGTTTATATGTCAACCTTGGTGTGCACGGTATTTTGTAAAACCTGAGAATGGGATATACAGTACCTGTTTCCAGTTTCCTATTTGTTGAACTGTGAACTGAATTGATGTTCTTCCCATTTTGCATTAACACTCACAGATTTCTGAAATGAGTTCCCTCTCCATGTTTACATCCATGTTAACACACACATTGTTTGCAAGGCACACACACACAGCCTGTTCACTCACCCTCACTCACTCATGCATACACACACAAGTTCAAGTGAACACGCATACACACACATGTTTGTCCCCCCTATATGCACATGTATATATATATTATATATCTATATATGTATGTGTGTGTAAGTGTAAAAGTATGTATTTAGTGTCTACATATATATTGTGTATATATATATATATATATATATATTATGTGTTATGTATATCTATAAGTGTAGTACTTAGCCTAGATATATGTATATAAATATGTGGTGTCCTAATGTACTTTAGTATGGGCTATGTAAAGTGTTTAAATCAATAGGTGTAGTGATGATGGTTGTAGACTTGAAATGTATTCTAGTAATAGCTACTAGCTATGTTATGATATAGCTAGTATAGGCTTGCATAGCCTTGTCAGGGTTGTGCTAGCTAGTGTAGGTTAGTATAGACTAGTCTGGCCTAGTTTAGACTTGATTAGACTTGGTTGACCTAGTTTGACTTCTAGGATTGACCAGAGTTGACCAAGAGTTGACTTTGGCCTAATTTGACCTAGAATCATGTAGAATGCATAGTAGGACTTCATTTTACTATTCTGGACTTGTTGTGACTTGTGCTGTTCTGATTAGGAGCCAGACACCACTCCTTGGACAATACATTTCATATTGGACACTCAGATACAGGCGAGTACATTCTCTGATCATTTCATATCCTGCTTAGAATTATTTCCTGTAGTAGATTACTTTACTTGTACTGTCACGTTGGTCACACGGATTGGTACTATATGGATCCCTTCTTGAGATGTTATCCTTAGGGAGCATCGAGTACTACATGTTCTGTGCGTTTCACTTATATGGCGTATCACTATGCTTCATTGGTTCTTTGATCACTTACGACATATACTCTTATGATCTTAGAGTCTTCGTGGAATCCTTATCCCATTTATGGGACTACTATGTATCACCTTCGGGGTCTACCACCCTTCGGGGGCTTATCACCTTCAGGGTCTACCACCCTTCAGGGGCTGTTACATAGCATCATATGACATAACCTGGCTGGATCCTTGTGTATTGATTGGGGGTACGGGGAAGTAAAATTGGACATATGAATAATACACCAGTAGTATCTTATCAGAATCATTCCTTAGTGTCTTATCAGAATCATTCCAGGCCATTTACATGTTCATATTGTACTGTGACTCACTAGTCACTGCTAGTTCTCTATGTATAGTAGATATTTCTATTACAGTTCTCTCTCTGTTTACATACTGCACTTCTTTCAGTACTTGTATCTTACTTTACTGCATGTTTATATTTTTTAACCTGCTATGATCTGTTGAGATGTACTGTACTCGCTCCTGTCCTGACTGGACCTGTTGAAATATTACAGAGGACGAGGAGGAGGCCTGCCTGGACACCTACTACGGGACAGCCTTAGATGACACCTGTGAGCTGGACTCCCAAGAGGATCCAGCAGTAGCTGAGGACTTTTCCCCGACTGCCTAGACTAGATTAGTTAGGCTGATTATCTTTATGTATTTGGAGGCATGTTTAGTTAGACCTTATTGGAGTTCAATGTTGTATATATTCTTTCATCTGAGACCTTGTACTGTTGGATATTGCTGGGATTATCTTAGACTGCTTTTATCTATTTTATTCCTTGAGTTCTATTTCATATCGTGCTATCTCTTCCTTAGTTGTGATTGAGTTTACTATTGCTATGTCACCCCCATTCGGGGAGTATAAACTGTTTAGAGATATATTGTTAGATGTTGTGACCTAGGACAGCGTTCTACCGCCGACACTGCGGCGTAGGCTGGACGTACCCACGTCTCGTGCCCTTACTCTAGGGTGCGGGTCGTGACACATTTTTAGTGGTGGCCCATGCAGTTCTAGAGTAAGGGCACGAGACGTGGGTACGTCCAGCCTACGCCGCAGTGTCAGCGGTAGAACGCTGTCCTAGGTCACAACATCTAACAATATATCTCTCAACAGTTTATACTCCCCGAATGGGGGCGATATGCAGTACTAAACTTGAGCTGAGTGCCCAAGCTGGTCTGCAGACTCCTCCAGAAATGGGAAGTAAAACGGCTATCCCGATCTGAGACGATGCTGACCGAAACTCCGTGGATCCTGACTATCTGCCGCATATACAACTCCGCCAGCCTCTCTGTAGACGTACCCACCTTGAATGGCAAGAAGTGGGCCGATTTGGTCAACCTGTCAACGATGACCCAAATCGCGTCTTTCCCTCCTGGAGTACGCGGCAATCCTGAAATAAAGTCCATCGTGATATGCTCCCATTTCCACTCGGGAATGGGCAGCGGCTGCAACAATCCGCCGGGCCTCTGCCTCTCTGCCTTGACCTGCTGACAGACCAAGCACCTAGCTACGAAGTGGGACACCTCCCGCTTCATTCCTGACCAACAAACATGCTCCCGTAGATCTCGGTACATCTTGTTGGCACCCGGGTGTATAGAGTACTGAGATCTGTGGGCCTCCTGCATAACCTGCCCTCTGAGCTCCCCGCTAGGCACACATAACCTGGCACCGTGCCTCAGGGCCCCCATCTCTGCAAGTGAAAACTCAGCATCCTCCACTCCTATACTGATCTGCTCTTTGATACACTGCAGGGCCACATCCTCGAACTGGGCCGCCTTGATCCTCTCCACCAAGTCTGACTGAATCTGCATCCCCCATAGCTGCATCTGCACTCCGGGCACGATAACCCCAATCCCAAGGCTCTCCAAGTCGGCAAGCAAGTGTCGATCCATGGTCAAACATATGGCTGTCGGATACCTACTCAAGGCATCTGCAACCACGTTGGCCTTTCCTGGGTGGTACTGAAGTAGGATATCAAAATTCTTCATCAACTCCAGCCATCTGTGCTGTCTCATGTTTAACTCCTTCTGAGTGAACACATACTTTAAACTCTTGTGATCTGTGAAGATCTCCACTCTCTCACCATACAGATAATGCTTCCACAGCTTCAGAGCAAATATTACTGCTACCAGCTCCGGGTCGTTGGTAGGGTAGTTCTTCTCGTGGGGACGTAATTGCCTGGAACCATAGGCAATCACCTTTTTGTGCTGCTGCAACACACAACCCAGCCCCTTTCCTGAAGCATCACAATAAATAGTGAAACCACCTGATCCTGAAGGCAACGTCAGAATCGGAGCTGTCGTAAGCCGCTTCTTCAACTCATCAAAAGCTGCCTGACACTCCTCTGACCATACATACTCAGTATCCTTCCGGGTCAACCGTGTCAACGGCTCTGCAACCCAGGAGAAATCCTGCACGAATCTCCGATAGTATCATGCCAGCCCCAGGAAACTCCTGATCTCTGCAACTGAAGTCGGCGCTGCCCATGCCTCAACTGCTATAATCTTCTTGGGGTCAACTGAGATACCATCTCCAGTCACCACATGCCCCAAGAAGTCCACCCAATCCAGGAAGAACTCACACTTGGAGAGCTTCCCATAAAGCTGCTCCTTGCTGAGAATCTCCAGCACTATCCTCAAATGCTCCTCGTGTTCCTCCTCAGTCTTGGAATATATCAAGATATCGTCAATAAATACCACCACAAACTGATCCAGATACTAGTGGAACACCTTGTTCATAAGGTTCATAAACACCGCTGGTGCATTGGTTAGCCCAAACGGCATAACCAAAAACTCGAACTGCCCGTACCGCATCCTGAAAGCGGTCTTGGGAATATCCTCCCCCTTCACCTTCACCTGGTGATATCCTGACCTCAGATCAATCTTGGAAAATACCCGAGCTCCGCTCAACTGGTCAAATAGATCCTCGATCTGCGGCAGTGGGTATTTGTTCTTGATCGTGAGGTTGTTGAGTGCCCTATAGTCAATACACATGTGTACTGACCCATCCTTCTTCGGCACGAACAACACTGGTGCACCCCATGGCGACGAACTCGAGCGGATGAAGCCCTTGTCCTGTAGCTCATCCACTTGCTTCTTCAGCTCCACCAGCTCGTTGTTGTTCACCCGATAGACATGCTGAGAGATAGGCTCCGCCCCTGGAACCAAGTCTATCGAGAACTCTATGTCCCGGTTTGGTGGCAATCCCGGCAACTCCTCTGGGAAAACATCTATATACTCTGCTATCAAGGGGTATGGAATCATCTGCTCCTCGACCGAGACTCCACAGAAGACTCCGCTACTCTGCTCTGCCTGACGTCTGGAGTACTCGAACTCTTGCTCCCCCGGCGCACTGAAGAGAACTCTACCCCCTCTGCAATCAATGCTGGCGTGGTGCCTGCTCAACCAATCCATGCCTAGTACTATATCGTAGTTCGGCAATGGCATTACGAGCAGGCTCACCTCCAACTCACGACCTCCCAAAACTACTCTCCGACCCTTACAAATATCACTCACGAGGATAATAACACCCCCGGTCATGATATTGTAAGTCCTAGGCAACGATTCAGCTACGATACCGTGTCTAATCGCAAAAGATACTGATATGAAGCTATGCGAAGCACCAGAATCGAATAAAGCAAATGCTGGACTAGAGTCAAAAAGAATCGAACCTGCAATCAGCTCTCCTATCACCTCTGCATCCCCAGCTGCCATGGCGAAAGCTTACCCCTGCTGGCCTCCCCTGGCCTGCTGCTGGTGCTGGACGAACCTCTGCTGCTGTGTCGGCTGGGCTGGTCCCCTCTGCTGGCCTGCTGGAGCTCTGGCTCCTCCTCCCGACCCTGCTCGTGCTATGCGTCACTCCCTCATCTGGTGGTCTGCTGAACCACACAATAGGCACAGGCCTAGCCTCTTCCTGCACTCACTCGCAATATGCCCAGACCTTCTACAGTATCCACAAGTGGTAACCTGCCTCTGGTCCTGCTGGTGCTGTCTCGGCTGCTGCTGCTGGACTGGCCTTTGCTGGATCGGCTGCGGCTGAAACTGCCTCAACTGCTGATGCTGAAAGTGGGGCCTCTTGGCCTGGCCCCCGCTGCTGCTGCCTCCAATTGGGTCTCTCCCCCTCTTGAGCCTAAGCTCAAGATCATCCTCTGCTAGCAAGGCTCCCGTCAAGATCTCCTCAAATGTAGCATCTCTGCTGCCGTTGGTCAGGGACTTGACCTCCTTGACCAGACCCTTCCAAAACCTCTGGGCCTTCACCGTCTCGCTCAAACCCTCTACAAATCTGTCGAGACGACCAAACTCTCCAGCATACTCCTCTACTGAGAGGCTCCCCTGGACCAAGCTCTCAAACTGCGACTCTAAGGCTCTGACTGCTGAATCTGGGAAGAACTTCTTCTTGAAGAAGCCCCTGAACTGCTCCCAAGTCTGTCCTGGTACCCCCACCCTGGGGTCTGACTGATACCAGGTGCGAGTAAGATCTCGCATCCGGGTAGCTGCAGCCTCGATCTGAAGGTCTGCTGGAATCCTGGCCAAGCGGAAGATCTCCTCTATATGCTCGATCCACTCATCGGCATATAGGATCCCCTCTGTCCCTAGAAAGTCTCTGGGGCTCATCTTCTGAAACTGCTCGATCCTCGGTATCCTCGGCTGCTGCACCACTGGTCGAGCTGCAGCTGTCGTGACGGCCAACTCCATGCCTCTCTCCTGTCGAACCTGCTGTCGGTCCATGAACTGCTGGAAATATGCGAACATCTGAGCTGCGTCCACATGTCCTGGAGGCGGTGGCGGCTGGAAGGGATCCTTTGGAATGACTGGATCCTGTCTCCCAGTCGGTGGATGCATACCCTCTGCTGCGGCTGCCGAGGTCTCAACACGAGCTGAGGTGGCAGGAGCTGCAGTCCCTTGGCCTCGCCGTGCTGGCTGAGAGGTAGCAGTCCCCTCTATAGCATCCTCATGAATGGCACGCTGCGATCTAGTCTCTACCATCCTGAAGATAGACAAACAAGAGTATCAATTTCTGAGAAAGAAGTAAAATAACAAGGCGGACAATTATAATTCAAAGGATCAGCTGACAAAGGATTTAGATGGCAATAAAAGAAATTTTCCTAAAGTGATTGAGTATCTTAAAATTAATGTCCTATATCCTATAGCAGGCAGCAGTGACTCTAGTTCGAGTACCACTACACTTCTAGTCTAGACCTGCATGGGCCACCACTAAAAACGTGTCACGACCCGCACCCTAGAGTAAGGGCACGAGACGTGGGTACGTCCAGCCTATGCCGCAGTGTCGGCGGTAGAACGCTGTCCTAGGTCACAACATCTAACAATATATCTCTAAACAGTTTATACTCCCCGAATGGGGATGACATAGCAATAGTAAACTCAATCACAACTAAGGAAGAGATAGCACGATATGAAATAGAACTCAAGAAATAAAATAGATAAAAGTAGTCTAAGATAATCCCAGCAATATCCAACAGTACAAGGTCTCAGATGAAAGAATATATACAACACTGAACTCCAATAAGGTCTAACTAAACATGCCTCCAACTACATAAAGATAATCAGCCTAACTAATCTAGTCTAGGCAGTCGGGGAAAAGTCTTCAGCTACTGCTGGATCCTCCTGGGAGTCCAACTCACAGGTGTCATCTAAGGCTGCCCCGTAGTAGGTGTCCAGGCAGGCCTCCTCCTCGTCCTCTGTAATATTTTAACAGGTCCAGTCAGGACAGGAGCGAGTACAGTACATCTCAACAGATCATAGCAGGTTAGAAAATATAAACATGCAGTAAAGTAAGATACAAGTACTGAAAGAAGTGCAGTATGTAAACAGAGAGAGGACTGTAATAGAAATATCTACTATACATAGAGAACTAGCAGTGACTAGTGAGTCAGAGTACAATATGAACATGTAAATGGCCTGGGATGATTATGATAAGACACTAAGGAATGATTCTGATAAGATACTAATGGTGTATTATTCACATGTCCAATTCTACTCCCCCGTACCCCCAATCAATACACAAGGATCCAGCCAGGTTATGTTATATGATGCTATGTAACAGCCCCCGAAGGGTGGTAGACCCCGAAGGTGATAAGCCCCCGAAGGGTGGTAGACCCCGAAGGTGATACATAGTAGCCCCATAAATGGGATAAGGATTCCAGGAAGACTCTACGATCATAAGAGTATATGTCGTAAGTGATGAAAGAACCAATGAAGCATAGTGATATGCCATGTAAGTGAAACGCACAGAACATGTAGTACCCGATGCTCTCTAAGGATAACATCTCAAGAAGGGATCCATATAGTACCAATCCGTGTGACCAACGTGACAGTATAAGTAAAGTAATCTACTGCAGGAAATAATTCTAAGCAGGATATAAAATGATCAGAGAATGTACTCGCCTGTATCTGAGTGTCCAATATGAAACGTACTGTCCAAGGAGTGGTGTCTGGCTCCTAATCAGAACTGCACAAGTCACAACAAGTCCAGAATAGTAAAATGAAGTCCTACTATGCATTCTACATGATTCTAGGTCAAATTAGGCTAAAGTCAACTCTTGGTCAACTCTGGTCAATCCTAGAAGTCAAACTAGGTCAACCAAGTCTAATCAAGTCTAAACTAGGCCAGACTAGTCTATACTAACCTACACTAGCTAGCGCAACCCTGACAAGGCTATGCAAGCCTATACTAGCTATATCACAACATAGCTAGTAGCTATTACTAGAATACATTTCAAGTCTACAACCATCATCACTACACCTATTGATTTAAACACTTTACATAGCCCATACTAAAGTACATTAGGACACCACATATTTATATACATATATCTAGGCTAAGTACTACACTTATAGATATACATTACACATAATACATATATATACACATTATATATATATATAGACACTAAATACATACTTTTACACTTACACACACATACATATATAGATATATAATATATATATATATATACATGTGCATATAGGGGGGGAAAACATGTGTGTGTGTGTGTGTTTGTTCACATGAACTTGTGTGTGTATGCATGAGTGAGTGAGGGTGAGTGAACAGGATGTGTGTGTGTGCCTTGCAAACAATGTGTGTGTTAACATAGATGTAAACATGGAGAGGGAAATCAGTTCAGAAATCTGTGAGTGTTAATGCAAAATGGGAAGAACATCAATTCAGTTCACAGTTCAACAAATAGAAAACTGGAAACAGGTACTGCATATCCCATTCTCAGGTTTTGCAAAATACAGTGCACACCAAGGTTGACATATAAACCTATGCTAATAGAACATGTTCTCAGTTTTTCAAAAACCACAACTCAGATTTATCCATACATTCTCAGAAAATCTGAGAATGTAGCTTCAGTTTTAGCTCAAACTTCTCCATCCCATTTTGAACTCAAATTAATGCCAATTCACCCAAAATTCAACAATCTAAAAGATCACATATAGATTAACAAAATTAGAAAGTAAAACATGTGGAAAATTGCATTCATATAGGTTAACATCATTGACAAAGTTAACCAAAAAAAACTGGGAATAACTGACATGTTTGTTTCAGTCCCAACTTGGGTATTGAAGGAAACATTTACTAAAGTTAATTAACATGAACAATTATTGGTTGGTAAATGAAGTACAAAGTGTGCACATGTCATACATGTGGTTCGTGTCCAGCCACAGTGTGACACGAAGTGTCCAATACAAAATAACTAAGAACCAAACACATCCAGTGCATTAGAAACCCAGTCCCCAGTGTTGTGTTCACGCGTGTCGTATGCACGACACGACACGAACTGGGTCGAGTCCCTTTGCAGGGTGGTTCTCCTAGGGTCCCCCTAGGTTTGTGTCACCCTGATTTGGGTTGACGTGTCCTGTGTCGTGACTGAATCCATCGTGCCAGAACCTAAAAACTCACTGGAACGAAATAGTCAAAATCCAATACACACGCTCGTGCGTGTCCGATACGACACCATAGGTCATGCCACTTGGGGAGTATCGTGTCAAACACTGCCCCAATGTGTCGAGAGAAATTCACATGTTCTAGTGCCGTATCCATTGAGCAATCGGGTTCGTGCAGCAGGGGAATGAACCGGGCTCACTCCAGTGTGCACAGCAGTGTCCAACCCGAACTGCACCCGACACAGACACAAAACCACCAAGGTCCCTTCACAAAAATCGAAGAGCAAACCTAGATCTACATTCCTCTTCAAATAGAATTTTAAAACAGCAAAATAATCTCTTAGGGGCATTTCGTCGAACACCCTATATTCAAGACTGATACGTGTCCGATACGGACACGTAATGGATCCAAAACTTAGGGTTTGCCTATCCTACAGTTAGGTTAGGGCTAGGGCATTCCTAAAATGATTTTAAACAGGATTTATATGGAGTATACAAGGTTATACCTATTGATGAACAAGCTCTCACAAAAAAACTAATGAAATGATTCCTCTAGCCACCCAAAGTCTCACTAATTGTTGTTTTCCTGCAAACCATCCATACCAGCAGCAAGAAGAAGGATTTTAGGTCCTAATACAAAAGTTTTGGGGAAGAAAGGAATTAAAATGAATTTTATATGAATTTTGGAAGATGGAACTCACCTCTTTCCTTAGAACTTTGGATAAACCCTAAAAGAGGCTAGCCCTAAAATCTAGGAGGGATTTTATAGTTGGAGGAATCCCTAGGTTATCCATAGTGGTCGGCCAAGTTGGGTTAGGGTAGGGTTTGGCTAGCTTAGGTTGATCCTTCTAAGGTTCAAGTCATGATCATGACTTATGACTTCACAAGTCATAACTTAACCAATCTAATTCCAATCTACCCCAAACTAATTCTAATGGACTTGAATTCACTAACTTAGGTCATACTAGGGTTTCTTAACCTAACCAAGATGTCCTGACCTAGGTTAGCCTATAGGGCAGTCTCCTAGTCAACACCAGTCAATATCTAAAACTAGCACCAAACAATTATACTAAAAATTGTTTGCAAAAACAAAAGTTGAAGAACTTTATTGATATAAACTTTGTAAAAGATTACAATTTGAATTCTGGGAATGGTACAACTTTAGGAATCCAATCTAGATGATGATTGCTTTATCCCTTGGACGATGTGAACTCTGAAGACGAAGCCTCTGAAGTTGAAGACAACTCTGGAATTGAAGGCAAAAAGCCTCGGAAGTAGAAGGCAAAAGCCTCGAAAGAATACAGCAGCACTTGGGCAAGAAATCCTGGACTCTCTGAACTTTGAAGTCTGATCTCTCTGATTTCTGATTATTGATTCTTGATCCCCTTGAATGGAGACTTGAAACTCTATTTATAGAGTTCTGAGAAATAACTAACTTTTAGTTATTCTGGACTGCGCATGATGGATTACGCAGCAATTGGTTTGCACAACAATTGACTGCGCAGGCAGTTGCTGGATCATGGGCTAACTGTTTTGGACACATGGCATCATTTGATTGAAATGTGCATGATCATGCACAGGCAGTTGCCACGAAATGAGCAATTGATGGCATAAATGCCACGTATATTTTGTCATTTGTACTGATAGAACGCGCATATTGAATTGCGCAGGCTTTGGATTGTGCCAACATAATTTGTGCAGGAAATGGATTGCGCCAACATGGATTATGCTGCCAGCTGTCCTCGAGCGCCGTGCTGCACGATTAAACGAACGGCCGCCTCGATCTCCATGCTGTCAGTTGTCAGAAGATTTGATTTGTGTCAGATAATGATGGTGATTTGCCACGTCAGCCTGCGCACTTGAAAGTGTACGCAATCTATCCTGTGCAATCTGAAGGATGCGCAATCTGATGTCTGCGCAGTTCATCTGAAAGTTGTATTTCTTGATTTTCTGACTTTGTTGATGTGTGCAACTTGATTTTTTTAGGACCTACAAGACCCCCTTCAAAGTTTTCGAAAGTTGAATTTATTCAAAATTTTGAAATACTTTGAATTTTGAATATGAAACCAATTTGCGCACATAATGAGCTGTCTGCGCAATCTGAGGGTTTAGCCCTCTTTTTTTAGGCGCAATCGAAGGCGGCCATTTTGATTCTGAAAAACTATAAATAGTTCTTCAATTCATTCGAAATGTTCTTTACTTGCTTCCTTTGTGCTTTTGAGAGAAAACAACTTCTGAGCTCTTTCCTTCTTCCTTCTCCGACAATCTCCATGGCTCCCCGACGATCTTCTGTCGCCGCTAAGGGCCAGGCCCCTGCCGAATCATCGACCAGAGCTGCGCGCAGAGCTTCTCGCCATAAAACGGCTCATCCAGCCATGATAGGTAGTTAACCTAAATCAAAAACTCTTTTTAGAGTTTTGATTTTAATGTTCTTTTCGAAATCCATCTCGTTTTAGAGATAGGATCATACTGCGCCACCCTTTTTGGGGTTTTGGTTGCACAAATCAATTCACCCTTCATTTTTATGAATAACGACTTTCTGCACAATCGGTTGAATTGTGCTGACAAAAGTCAACGTAACTTGTTGATTTGCGCGAGTCTGTCAGCGCAAACTGATGTTCATTTGCTTGCACAATCTGATTTTGCATAATCTGATTTTGCGCAATCTGATGTTTGCACAATTTGATTTTTTGTACAACCTGAATCTTTGATTTTGACTTTGTACTGAAAATTTTTGTTTTCTCTGTCTGATGCAGTTAATACTAGAGAAGACCCAGAATATGAAAACTTCGTGGGGACCCTTTTAGAATCATAGTATAAAGAGGACTTGTCACATGTACATTATCCTCAGTATGATCTGTCGACCTCCCATCAGGCCATTTTGGTATCCCAGGACAATGAAACACTGTAATGATTAATGAACGGACAACCTCTGGAAATGGCAGATGCTGTTATACACAAGAAACCATTATTCTGTTTGGTAAAGCTTTTGAGGAAAGTTTTCAACCAAGACTGAGGATGGAAGAAAGAATTGTTCATCAGACGGATAGATCTTTCTCGATACCAAATATTCCATGCTGCCTCCCATTATCCCGGTATGCTCATGCGAGTTACCCGAGAAAGATGGAATGGAACCTTACTCCGTTCCAAGATGCCCGTCCGGGAAGAATCTTTGTGAAGAAGGGTCCGAATAAGAAAGATATGTTCTATAGTTCTTCTGAAAGGTACAGTATTTTGCTGAGAGGACTGAAACCCGGTTGTATTCCGTCGGAGAATTCTTCATTGTTAATGCCCGTCAGGACCCTAATTTTTGCAAACGAATATGCGAAAGTCGAAGGAAGATATCCAGAGCAAGACATCAGACTAACTAGATTGGTGAATCCAAATTTCAAAAGATGGAGCTGTATAGCCAATTAGATTCTGACCAAGTTTGAAGGCAAATTGCAGTAAATCAACCTGTACCAAGCAGTGCATGCCACTGTCTATGGTTTTGCTCCAAACCCTCACCTGTTTTTGGCTTTAGCAGAGAGGTATAATTACAGAACAGGGACCTTTATGACTCCCAGCGGAGAAATTGGTTTTGTACTCCATGAGATGAAATACATCTCTTTTTTGCCAATGGGAGATGCCCCTTACGAAGAATTTGTTCCAACCAATGATGAGTTGGACAAACTCCGGAGGGAAAATACAGAAATGGTAGCAGTATTCGAGGAACTGCTATGCCATTACAAGATTTGTTTCCTGTTTTATAAGAGTGCCACATCAAACACTTGCTATTCCTCGAAATGGCTACCTTATTTGTTCTTAAACCACATTCAAGAACCAAAGACCAAGGAACATGACAGATGTTATCCTGATTTCTTCAAGCCATTGAGCAACACAGAAGTGATGAAGTTGATGGAAGAAAGTGGTGATTTTGATAAACAGATGAAGGATGACTATCAGTGTCCTCCTTTGAAAACAGGAGATACTCTCGAAAGTTATCTGAGAGTAGGATATAGACCGATGTCGAAGGAAGCCCAGTTAGTAGGGTTTCTGACACATTGGCTTCGTCGATTTGTAGTTTCGGGATCCAGTGCAGTAGACCGCTTCCACCGCGGTGTTCTATTTGCGGCTGTCAGATTAGTCTTTGGCTATAAGATGGATCTTCTGTCAGCCATGACTTGCAAGCTGAATGCTGGTCTTCGTCTCTATGTCGATCTGATGCTGAAATCCAAGGGTGAAAAAGAATTTCCACGGTTGGAATTACCATATACATATTTGTTTGGGTGGTTGCTCCTCCACCATCCCACATTGATGGACCCCGGCATGGGACCGATAGATGGCAGCTTTTTACGAAGATACTCCAATGGTAAATAGAAATTCACTGCTCTAAGAGACTGTAGATATGCTCTAAACTTGAGCAAGGGATGGAACTTTTATTGTACCAAGCCTCCTGCTGGTTACGAACAAATGCGAACAAATATGATTGATTCGCAGATACATCCTCTGAGCCGTGTAGCTTTTGAATGATTGAAGACAATCCGACCTTCTCACTTGGTATACCGGTTCGAAGATGAATGTTATCTAGAGCCGTATCTTCCCAGTCGATTCGTTCGACAATTCGGCTGTGACCAATTCCATGTGGGGAATGCCATTACATGTCTTCAAGGAAAGGGTTATTTGATAGATGGGGCCCGGGCCTGGGCTTACTATTATGCTCGAGATACGAAATCAACGTTCTCGATGCCTGTAAACAGCAACCATGGCCCTCGGATGTTGTTTACATACTCAGTTTTTTATACATCTTCAAATACCTTTGCCAAAAATTTCAACCTCACAGATAGCTTCGCATCTTTAACAAGATTGAAGAGAGGAGGAGTTGTCCTGTCGCTCATAGGAAATGAGGAGGTACATGAGCCAGAAGATGCACCTTTGAAAACCTCAAGGGATGTCATGTTCCCTCAAGAAGTTAATGCACCACTACGTGTCTCTCTGAAGGTGGGTAAATCTCCAGCAAAAAGGAGGAGAAGAGAGGAACCTCCTACTCCAGCAGCAAAGAAGAAATTGATCCTAGATCATTCTTCTGAAAAGATCACCACTCGATCTCAGTCTCGGCAACTGGCCGAGTCAACTCAGCAAGAAGAGGCTATTACACCAACCTCTATCCAGAAACAAGTTGAGACTATAAATATAGAGAACCCTGAGAGGCAACTAAAAAGAAAGAAGCTGGCCCAAAGAAGGAATCGAGCTCCATCTTCAATGGTAATGGATGCTGCAGCTGGATTAATCTTGCCATCTCCCACTCCTATTCTAGAACCTAGGAATAAGACTCCTAGTCCCGAACATAGAGAGGAGGTTGAGCAAAGGACAGATCTTGCTCCGAGAACTGAGGCTGAAGAGCCTAGAGGAAGTACTGTGGAGGAAGTGGAGGAAGAGCAGAATATTGTACACTCTCTTTTACCTGCTACAGAGATTGTTGAACTTCTGCCTACTCCTAGAACCCTTTCGCGAAGAGGAAGATCGCGAAGTAATTACAGCTTTAGAAGGTTGCAGCTACAGCCCTCTAGATGACTATGGTGACCAAGCCGCGACGACCAGCGGAAATGCACCAGAAGAAGAAGAAGATGAAGAGAGCTCTTCGTCTGAGAATATTGATGACTACATGCAAGATCTTGAAAGAGATCATAAAGTGCACACATCTCCGAATGCTGTCAATCATATCTTGAATCCTGAAGAGGATATTGAGGTTCCAGAGAATGCTACTGATACCTTAAATCCTGAAAAGGATGTTGAGGTTCCAGAAAATGCTGTTGACATCTTAAATCCTGAAAAGGATGTTGAGATAACAATATCTCCAGAAAAAGCAATAAATGAAGAAGCCCCGAAAGAAACTCCCGCCAATGATCCTCAAGGTATAAAATGAGATTAGCAATCTCCTCTTGATTGAATTGATAGCTAACGTCTTTATTTGTATTTCTTGTAGATCATGAGACTCCTCTAGCACCTCTGACGTGCACGGACATAGTGCCCATAACGACGGTGGTTGTTAGTAGCAGTCATCATTTGTCCTGTGGTTCTGAAGCGGGCAGTAGTCAAGCTGTCATAGCTGAAGCTACTTCTGCTCGGCCAATGTCTACTCCAGCAGATAATATGCTCGTTGCTGGATCAACCCATGGTAAGATAATTTAAATCTTTAATCTTCTTGAACAATAGCGATCAACATACAAAATGACAATCTTTACTTTTTACAGAAGAACAACCAGGAGGGGCAACTAGCTCCACTTTAGCTCCTCTGTTCAAAGAACCGGCTATCCAGACACAAGAGATTGAACGTCCCACGGCCTCATCATCAACAGGAGTGGCTGCGACTCCTGGTGCGATAGCCACTAATAATCTTGTGATCCAATCTTTTACTAGATGCTTCTTTGAATCTTTGGGGACTCTAGTAAAAAGAATGATGGAGAAAGAAGGCACCGATTTTTTCATGGTTAGGGGTCCAGCGTCTCTCTTGATAAGAGCTATCCGGGAACAGGGTGATGAAGCTCAAGCCACTCTCCTGGATCATATCTTGAATGAATTAGAGATTTCTGTCAAAAGCTATAAAGAGCTCAACCAGGAAGACGTAGAATCTCTAGTACAGGCAGAATTCGAACAACTGGCTCAAGTAGCTGATATTGAAAGGGTTAATATCCAGAATCTTTTAGAAGCCTTCTCTGCAAAATCTGCTGAGTATAACTCAAAACTGGAATCAGTAACCTTAATGGCTACTAGAAAAGAACAGAGAGATGCTGAGCTAAGAGCAGAGATTACTCGTCTTCAGAAGGAGTTAGAAGATGAAATTGCTAATCATCAACTTGCAACTCAACAATCTAATGCTCTGATTCAGGAGAGGGATGAATATGTAGAAGCTCATAATGCTGAGATTACCCGCAGAATGGTGACCATGCCAGCTTTTAATGAGGAAACTGGAATGGAGGAGGCCAGAAGGAGGGAGATGTCCACTCGCAAAGAACGGCAGCAGACTCTTAAGCAGCAGATTGACAATCTGATAATACCTCCATCTTAGTGGAACACTTTGTATCTTTGTATCTTTTGAAGTATGTGTTTTTTGTAATGCCTTATATTTCAATTAATAAAAGACATTTTTGCTGTGGCTCCATTATTTGTTGCATATCTTGTTCAGATATAAATAATAGAGATAGAAAATATATTCAGAGGTACAAGACATGATATATTTCTTGATGATTTTGTAGAAATGTATTATATTCATTATATCTGCTCAGAGGTAATATGGACGTGGCAGAATATACTGAATATTATTATCTTAATTGACAACTTAATCGAAACGATAAGTTGCTGATGTGGATATGAGATAAACGGGAAAACCGTCAAATAATGGAATGAACGGACGAACCGTCGAGAAAATGATGAACAGATGAACCGTCGGATGAATGTGAATGGATGAACCATCGGATGAATGTAATGAACGGACGAACCGTCAAGTAAATTAAATGAACGGATGAACCATCAGGAGATAATGAACGGATGAACCGTCAGATGAATGTGAATGGATGAACCATCGGATGAATGTAATGAACGGACGGACTGTCAAGTGAATTAAATGAACGGATAAACCGTCAGGAGATAATGAACGGATGAACCGTCAGATGAATGTGAATGGATGAACCATCAGATGAATGTAATGAACGGACGGACCGTCAAGTGAATTAAATAAACGGATGAACCGTTAGGAGATAATAAACGGATGAACCGTCAAATGAATGTGAATGGATGAACCATCGGATGAATGTAATGAACGGACGGACCGTCAAGTGAATTAAATGAACGGATGAACCGTCAAGAGATAATGAATGGATGAACCGTCAGATGAATGTGTTGCTTCATTGTTTGAGAAATCTCTTTCTATAAATAGAACAGAATTTTAACGAAAAAGAACACTTCCACTTTTCCAACATAAAAAATATCGTCTGGAGATGCACTCAAGAAGACTGAACTCGCCCCGAAAATTGAAGAAGGCGTTAAAGAACGTCCTGGCGATCCAATTCAGCCAGGAGGCAGAAGCAGGCGAAGGTTCGTCTGCACCCAAGCCACCGCGAGACATCCTGGACTTTCTGTTTGAACCAGGAAGGACTGAAGAAGAAGTGGCCATGAGACTGGCTGCTTGCAAATTCCTAGTGGATTCCAGCAAGGAGGTTCTCAGCTCTTTTGCTGACCGTGTTTTTGAAAAGGACGGCAGTAGTCCGCGTCCAAATGATAGTGACCTTCCTTAATATCATGTACTATCATTCATGATGAAATAAAATTTTATTTATGAACATGAACTTGTCTGATGATTTACAAATATTTATATTTACACATAGTATTTTTTAAGGAATTTGCCATTGAGTGGCATCATTGCAATTCGTCCATCCAGTTCTGAGAGTTGATAAGCTCCGTTTGAGAAGACTTTGCTTATTTATATTTAGTCATAGGACGTCTGACTGTTAAAACAAGTTCTCCTTGCTGAAAGGCTCCGACCTTAACTTTTTGGTTGAAAGTATTAGAAATGCGAGCTTGGTATAACTCAATATGTTGTTGAGCCATTAACCGCTTCTCATCAAGTGCCTCCAATTCTTGAAGTCGAAGAAGGTCATTGTTCTCTGTAGTGAGCTCGTTAGCAATGGCAATCCTTAAAGAAGGAATTTGAAGTTCCAAAGGAAGAACAGCTTCGCAGCCATATACCAAAGAGAAAGGTGTAAAACCTGTAGGGTTGCGGACCGTAGTTCGGTATGCCCATAGACATTCGCCAAGCTTTTCACTCAAATTCCGTTTGTTAGTGGTTACAAACTTTTTAAGAAGCTTGATTATAGTTTTGTTGAAGGCTTCGGCTAAACCATTAGCAGCAGGATTGTATGTAGTCGAGGCGACATTGTCAATCCGGTGAACATCACAGAATCTTGTAAACTTCTGGCTGATGAATTGCGGTCCGTTATCATGAATAATTCGTCGAGGGACACCAAATCGATAAATGACATGGTGTTTGACGAAGCTGATGACACTACTGGTCTTGACTTCAGCTAAAGGTATAGCTTCAGCCCACTTAGAGAAGTAGTCCGTTATTGCTAAAATAAACCGATGTCCTCTAGAAGAAGGAGGATTAATAGGACCTATGACATCCATGCCCCAAGCTTCGAAAGGCCAGGAAGCGGCTGTCGGATGTAGAAATTCCGAAGGTTGATGAATAAAGTCTGCATGAATTTGACAGGCTCGACATTTCCTTACATATTCGATAGCATCTGATACCATTGAGGGCCAATAGTAACCCATTCTTCGGATGCGATCCTGTAGTTTAGGACCGGGTTGATATGCTCCGCAGACACCGTCGTCAGCTTTACGCAGTACTTGTTTTGCTTTATCACCAGCTAGACAGCGTAGAAAAAGACCATCATAAGTCCGTCGATAGAGAGTCTTGGTGGTTTGATTGTAGTAGAACCGTAGAGATCGTCGTCGAATACTTGTAGCCTCCTTAGGATCTTCAGGGAGCATGTCATGAACCACGAAGTCGATGAAAGGAGTTCTCCAATCTTCATTGATAAGATTAATTTCAGCAAAATTACTGAACTCGATGTTACGATTGTTTTTAACACAAAACAATTCTCGATTAGAGATAACCACCACTTGTTGTCTTCTGATGGGGACAGCTAAGACTGCTGTAAGATTGGCTAAGGCATCTGCTTCTGTATTGCAAGCTCGACGTACATATTCAATAAAGAAAGCTTTGAACGATGTAGCCATGTTAATTGCTGCTTCAAAGTAAGGTACCAGATCTTGATGACGAACCTCGTAAGTTCCTCTAACTTGATTAACAACCAGCTTAGAATCGCCGTAAACTTCGAGATACTCGACGTCTAGTTGTTTAGCTAGCTGAAGGCCAATGAGTAGAGCATTATACTCTGCTACATTATTGGAACAGGATTCATCTAAAGAATAAGCTCTTTGGATAGTCAATCCTTCTGGTGAAACGAGAACAACTCCAACTCCTGCTACAATAGCACCATTGGGTCCAATTCTGGATGCTCCGTCAAAGAATAAACGCCAAGTTGGAAATTCTTCAGAGATCAAGTTGACTTCCAACGTCTCGTCTGAAATTTCATCGTAAAGCTTAGATATTTCTGGTACGGGATGAGCCGTCAAGAAATTTGCCAGTGCTTGACCTTTGACAGATTTTTGAGGAACATACACCATATCATATTGGGCTAGAAGGATGGCCCATGTAGCAAGCCGAGAGTTGAGTGTGCTAGGCTTCTTCATCAGTACCCGAAGAGGATTGACTCGGGATATGACATGAATGGTTTGACCAATGATATAATGTCTTATCTTTTGAACGGCGAACATAAGGGCTAGACATTCTTTTTCAACCGGACTATAACGGTGTTCAGCACCAATCATAGTACAACTGAGATAGTAGATGGCTTGTTCATGACCTTCTTTATTCTTTTGGACGAGTAAAGTACCCAATGAATGATCCATAGCACGGACGTACATTAAGAATGGAATGCCTGAGATTGGTGGCACCAAAACTGGTGGGTTCATAAGATATCGTTTGATGTCATCGAATACTTGTTGACATTCTTCAGTCCAAACAAAAGATACACCCTTCTTCATTAGTTGAGTAAATGGTCTGCAGCGTCCAGATAAATTTGAAATGAATCGCCTGATGTACGCAAGTCGGCCTTGGAATCCTTGTAGCTCTTTTAGGTTGCGTAGAGGACGCATCTCTTGAATGGCTTTGATCTTCTCGGGATCCACGTGTATACCCTTAGAGGTAATAACGAAGCCGAGAAACTTACCACTAGAGACACCCGAGAATGACTTGGTGGGATTCATTTTGAGCTGATGTTGACGCATGAGATTGAAGATTGTTCTCAAATCTTGGATATGATCTTCTTTCAGACGACTTTTAACAGCAATATCATCAACATAACATTCGACTATTTTATGAAGATGTTCTCTGAAAATGGTACTCATGGCCCGTTGGTAAGTTGCGCCAGCGTTCTTGAGACCAAATGGCATCACTGTGTAGCAATAGACTCCCCGAGGAGTACGGAAAGATGTGTGTTTTTTATCTTCGGGATTCATCTTGATCTGATTGTACCCAGAGAATCCATCCATAAAAGATATTCGCTCGAACCCACAAGTATTGTCAATCATAACGTCCGTGATAGGGAGAGAAAATTTATCTTTCGGACACGCTTCATTAAGATCCCGAAAGTCGATGCAGACTCGGACTTTGCCGATTTTCTTCAGGACTGGAACAACGTTGGCTACCCAATCAGGATGTTGTTCTTCTCTGATAAAGCCGCAAGCTATAAGCTTCTTGACTTCATCATCAATTGCGTCCATCATTTCAGGCTTGAATCGCCGTTGTTGTTGTTTGACTGGTTTAGCATTAGGCAGAATGTTCAGTTTATGAGTAGCAATTTTGGGATCTAAACATGGCATATCTTCGTAACTCCAAGCAAAGACATCAATATATTCTTTAATGAAAAGAATCAACTCTTGCTTATCTGCTTCCGGAAGATTCTTGCTAATAAAGATTGGACGAGGTGACTCGCTTTCGCCTACATCAACTTGAACTAATTGATCTTCAGTAGGAGGTTCTCTTTGTTCAAATCGGAGTACCCACTGATTATCCAACTGTTGAGCCCAAGGATCTGTTTCAGAACTTTCTTCAATGTCTCCATCATATTCTTCCGGAAGTTCAGCAGAGACTATATTGGAATATACAATTACACGATGGACTTCACCGATGCTAGTGTCAGAATCCTATGATCTGGAATCGAAAGAATTAGAACATTCTTCGCTATCAGAATCGGAAACTACTGGGGATAACATTGGAGGAGAAGCATATCCGAGACCTCTTTTGGTCCTGCTGTAATACATTTCTGACTTTCCTTGTGGAACAGTGGTACGGAGAGGAGTCTTTCTTCCCTTACCGTAGTTGAGGCCGCTTTTGAAGTCGTAACCCATCTTTCGGATGATGTCTTTTGATTGTTGACTGTAACGACGGAATTGAAGATGTCCCGTGTCGTTAACTTTGCTATCATCCGTGTAGCTAAATTTTTGTTCCGGTCTTTTACTAAAAGGTATTGGACGTTCACCTTTCTTGCGAGCAGGAACAATACGATATGAATCTTTTGGATGTTCACATGAAACTTCTGTTTGAAGAGATTGTACAACTCCTATTGTAAATGACTAAAAGCTATCTAACATATCCAAATAGTATTTAGTATGATAAATAACATCAGTATACTGGAAAGTAGATGCTTTTTCATTGATATATACATCTGTATTTACAGCAAGACCTTTAGCCTTAGCAGGCTTGGTCAGATTGACTACAAGAGGGGGAGAAGAAGAACGTGGAGGAGGCTTGTTACGACGAAGGTCAATAACAAGTGGCTTAGAGGAGGTGAGCTCCCTTTTTTCTTTGTTGTGAGTTAAATCAACAACAAGAGGCTCAGAAGAAGTGAGCTGCTTTTTGTCCTTGTTACGACGTAAGTCGATAACAAGTGGCTCAGAAGAGGTGAGCTCCCTTTGATTTTGATCGCCATCAACTGATTTTTTCTGAACTGGCAAGTGAATAGCCAGTGGTTTAGAAGATTGAGGATGAGAAACACGCCCTTTGACAGGTATGATGAGAGTGTCATTAGGTACTGCTTCTTGGTCTTCTTCAGTATCCATGGCCAATACCACTTTCATAAATTCCTCCTTGTACATACGAGCATCGTTGTAATACGCTTCGACGCCTTTGAAAGGATAAAGATCTGCAACTTCCTTGTTAACTTCTCCTTTGTCATCAACATATTTAAAGCATTGATGAAGAGTTGAGGGAACAATATTGTGCTCATGAAGGAAGGGTCTTCCCAGAAGAGCGTTGTAAGAACAACCATGATTGTCAATGATATAAAAGGTCACCTTTGTGCGAAGATTGCCTATTTGGAGTTTCAGGCAGATCTTGCCCAAAGGTTCACTTTTTCCTTGGTTGAATCCCAAGATAGTGGTGATTATGCTTGAAAGACTATGCACTGGTATCTTCAATGTATCTAGCATTGTCTTTGGCATGATGCTAAGTGCAGACCCTGGATCTATCAGGATACGATCAACTTTCATCGAATCGACATACCCTGTATAGTAGAGAGGACGATCATGTCTATTATCCTCCAGTAACATATCATCTTGAGTGAAAGTGATGTTTGGAATCAACTCCAAGACACTATGACAATGACGACAAGAGACAGGTTCGGCATCTGGCTTTTTGAGAAGAGTTAGGCAAGTTTCAGCCTGCATCAGAGCTTCACATAAAGTTTTTCGAGTCTCTTTGGAAAGGTGCAAGACCTCAAAAATTGATAGCCTAGCCGGTGTATTGGCTAGTTGAGCCAATATATCAAAATTGTATGGCTTTTCAAGTCCTGTAGGAGATAATTTCTTCAGAGGTTTGTCAAAACGGACTTGTTGCTTACCTTTGTCAGCAACCACCGGTTTGGAAGAAATAGGTACTACAACTGGTGAAGATGTAGAAGGAATCTCTTCAGTAGAAGCAGGTTGTACTGGAGTAGGTTCAGAAGAAGTAGGATTCTCTTGAACTTCAGAATGATCTTTCAAATAGGCTTTTTCTGATCTGGTGCCTAACAGAATCTCTTCATCAACTATGGGGTCAAAAGACACCATGTTGCAAGTCTTTGTCTTGCTTTTAGAATGATCTTTCTTCTTGGAAGAAGAGGGCACCTCAAACTCTGGAGCAAGATCGGGATGGATCCACATAATTTTGCCGTTGTCAAGAGACAAGGGAATAAGACATTCATTTGGTGGAAGTGGGAGATTCTCAATCTCAAGAGTAGCTTTAGGAATTGGAATGACACCGTGTTGTACCATTTGCGGAGGAAAGTCACCAAACTAGACTGAAACCATGTTCGCAGTAACAGTCTTCTCATCTTGCTGCAGAGTGACGACACCAGCATTGACAAGCTCTTGAATTTTGCCCTTGAGCACGTAGCATGCTCGAGTAGGATGTCCAATGAACCTGTGGTAGACACAATATTTAGGATGATCTGTCTTACCGACTTCATCAGGTTTCTTTGGGTCTGGGAGCTGAATTTTATTGCTTTTGAGTAAACATTCAAAGATGCTTGCAGTGTCATTCTCGTCAAAGGAATATTCCACTTTCGGACGAGGTTTCCTCGGTAGAGGTGCCGAAGGAGTAGGAGTGGATGTAGGTGGAGCCACATTGACAGCCAAAGATTCTTTATTCTTGTTAAAATTAATGTTCAAAGTCTCTTTTGCTTTGCGGTTATTCTGACGGTTGCCACCACCTGACGTCTGATGTTCATCTCGATCAGGGTTAGACATTTGTACCCCTAATTGTTTGAACTTCTCGGCACTCACTTCAGCAGCTTTGGCGTTGACAATGAATGAAGGCCAATCTTGGAATTGGGTAGATCCGTCCACATACTGATAATAGGCAAAAGATTTGCCTTACAAGTATCAATAGTGACAGCAGCTGGAGTTCCGGGAGGCATTTTAAAAGCTTCACAGCGGAACCGTTCAATGAAGCTCTCAGCAGTTTCATTGTGTTTCTGTTTGATTTTGTTGAGAGGTGACATAGTCATGTCATTAAATCCTTCATAGAACCGTTCCAGGAAGATTTGCTTGAGACCTGAAAAGGAAGTAATACAACCATCGGACAAACTTCTGTACCAGTCGTATGCTACGCCGACTAAACAACCGACGAACACTCTGGTAAGAAGAGCATCATTTGGCTGGAGTTGAACAGTCATTACCTCAAAATGATTGATGAATTGACTAGGAGAAGTACTGCCATCGAACAAAGAGATTGTTGGGATCTTGTACTTCAGTAGGAACGGGACTTCTTTCCATTCAACTGGATAGGGCTGCTTGATCCCCAATCTTTGCAAGTTGTCTTTCTCTTTGAAAGCTTCGAATTGAGTTCGCAAGAGTTTGACAGCTTCATTGGCATCTTCTGATGACGAAGAAGGAGCAGGTTGAGTTATAATGGTAGGAGGAGGAACAACATTGTAAGCACTACCCCCAGCTCCGGACTGACCAGGTGTAGTTTGAACTTGTACTTGTACAGGAGGTATTTGAGGAGACACTACCCCCAGCCCAGTATTGGCCGGTACTGAAGATGCTATGATTTCCGGACTCATAGTAGGTGCAGTCGGTGGTGTAGCATGTTGTGCCACAATGATGGAATGCATACTAGCAACCATTTCAGCTATGGTTTTTAGCTTATCTTCAAGTGCAGCGATTCGCTGTTCCTGATTGGAAGAAGTCGAAGCATCTGGATCATCAGTGACAACATAAGCTGTCACTTCTCTTGGTATAGTGGAAGACACTGTTTGTTCAGAACTTTCGCTGTATGCATCATAGTCGGAGAAAGAATCGTCTCCTGACTGAAAAGTAGGAAGATAACCTGAAGGGTTTTGAGGAAGATTCCTTTGACCGATTGTATCTCGGCTTCGAGAACGGGTATGTTGAAACACTCCTTCAAAAGATTCTTGGAGTAATTATAAGTACCGCTGGCTTGGCTTGCGAGGTTTACCGTGCTTAGAGCATCTTCTACCCCCAGTGTCTCGGGAAGTCATGTTAACAGAAGCATACAAGACTTCATCTTCCTCTGACATAGGTTCAGATTTAGCAAAAGTCAGACGATCGAAGACAGATCATTTTGTTGTTTGACAACAACATTGGATGATGACTTTATGGTTGCAATGATGATCAGATGGTTGAGATGGAGGTGTTGAGACATTGTCCCATTTTTGTCTGAGATGTTCTCGGAGATCGAAAACGACAGCAGGACGAGAAAAACTCTGAGGGATCTGTTCTTTGATAACATTCGGAACATGATTCCGATTCTTCAAATATTTAGTCCCTTGAGTATACAGGGAAGTGCTCACTTCATTGGCATAAGTGTCGAGATTTCTGACCCTGAAGAGTTGTTTTTGATGATGTTTGGTCTTTGGCATTGGCTGTTTGCGTTTTACTGAAGTGGGTCTATTGAGATAAGTTCTGAGATCAGCAAATTTACCCCCAACGGTTTCTGTCTGAGACACTAACAATTTTCTCTGTCTGGAACGGGAAATCTTGAGAGTCGGGAGGTCTTGGAATTCTGCTACCGGGGTAGGCAGAATACCTCTTTGATCAGTACAAGTTCTCTTGTTATAAAGGAATGAAGAATCCTTGTTTGAAAGAGTTCTAGTACTGATTGGTGCCAAGGCACGTTCAGATGGATCTTCTTCGATAAAAACTGAAGAAGATTGAGAAAGGACCAAAGGGCCTTTTCCTTTGTTTTGTGACGAAGGGTTAGCTAAAGAGCGTTTCCCTCTGTTGTCTTCCAAGTTATGGGACAAGGAAGTTTGAGAAAAGACCAACGGGCCTTTTCCTTTGTTTTGAGAAGGAAGAGGAATAGCCAAAGAACTACCCCCAGTGGATTGCGCAGGAGCAACAGTGTGTTTAGGAAGAGGAGCAGAGCCTTTTCCCTTGTTATGAGAAGAAGAGAGTTTAGCCAAAATGCTCACTCTTGGATTGTGGAGGAATGCTTTACGCATGAGTTGATGGTACACTGGTTCTGGCCACAGAGACTATAGTTTGCGCATCAGGAGTTCTTGCCACAAAATGCTTAGATTGCACTCTGGTTGCTGGAATGTTGGTTTGTGCAGGAAGTTTGGCAGCCAATTGCGCCAGAGGCATAGGAGTTTTATACTTAGCCATGGCAGCATATGAAGTCTTTTGTGTACTGGCCATAGCAGACTGCGCAGTAGTAGCAGAGACAGATTGTACACTGGGCTTGGTGACAGAAGCTTTGGACAGCGCAGCAGACTTGCTGGCAGATTGCGCAGAAGACTTGCTGTCAGCATTAACAGAATGCGCAAAAATCTTTGGGACCCATACTGGGCGCACTTTGCTTGTGGCAGCAGTGGTTGTAGTACGAGGAGTGGTCTTGGAGTTGATCATAGATTCGTAGGCTGTCTGGTTGATCTTCACAACCAGTGTCTTCTGCGTCTTTCTGATAGACGCTACGTCACATTGAGTTGTCACTTCCTCATCGGAGGAGAAAGTCGTCCCCAGCAGAGTCGCCATTTTGTTTGCAAAAACAAAAGTTGAAGAACTTTATTGATATAAACTTTATAAAAGATTACAATTTGAATTTTGGGAATGGTACAACTTTTAGAATCCAATCTAGATGACGATTGCTTTATCCCTTGGACGATGTGAACTCTGAAGACGAAGCCTCTGAAGTTGAAGACAACTCTGGAATTGAAGGCAAAAAGCCTCGGAAGTAGAAGGCAAAAGCCTCGGAAGAATGCAGCAGCACTTGGGCAAGAAATCCTGGACTCTCTGAACTTTGAAGTCTGATCTCTCTGATTTCTGATTATTGATTCTTGATCCCCTTGAATGGAGACTTGAAACTCTATTTATAGAGTTCTGAAAAATAACTAACTTTTAGTTATTCTGGACTGCGCATGATGGATTGCGCAGCAATTAGTTTGCGCAACAATGGACTACGCAGGCAGTTGCTGGATCATGGGCTAACTATTTTGGACACATGGCATCATTTGATTGAAATACGCATGATCATGCACAGGCAGTTGCCACGAAATGAGCAATTGATGGCATGAATGCCACGTGTATTTTGTCATTTGTACTGATAGAACGTGCACATTGACTTGCGCAGGCTTTGGATTGCGCCAACTTAATTTGCGCAGGAAATGGATTATGTAACATAGATTGCGCCAACATGGATTGCGCTGCCAGCTGTCCTCGAGCGCCGTGCTGCACGATTAAACGAACGGCCGCCTCGATCTCCGCGCTGTCAGTTGTCAAAAGATTTGATTTGTGTCAGGTAATGATGGTGATTTGCCACGTCAGCCTGCGTACTTGAAAGTGTGCGCAATCTATCCTGCGCAATCTGAAGGATGCGTAATCTGATGTCTACGCAGTTCATCTGAAAGTTGTATTTCTTGATTTTCTGACTTTGTTGATGTGTGCAACTTGATTTTTTAGGACCGACAAAAATCACCTAAAAATCACATTAATTATAATTAATAATAATAATCCTAAATTAATTCCAAAATTTTGAAAATGACCAAAATACCCTCAAGCTAGAAAAGTGGCAGTGACAGCGAGGTCCCGACCTGGCCCGACGCGGATGACGCCGACGATCGCAGGAGGAGAACGCGATGTGGCAGCCTTGGGCCGCCACGGCCGCAATCAGCCAGCTGGGCGGGTGCGTAGGGGGAGGGCGGGGCATGGGGAGAGGAGGAGGTAGGGGGCGCACGAACGGAGACTAGGAACGGCGGGCCGGTGGCCATACCGGCGAGGCTGGAAGAACGGAAGGGGAGCTCAACATCACAACTTTTGTAATATAAAACTATATATATATATATATATATATATATATATATATATATATATATATATATAAGTCGGTTTTAGGGTTCTTCTGGTAACCCGACACATGAACCCGAGCCCAACCTAATTTTTAATCAGGTTCAAATATTTTAACCCATACCCGAGTCTGAACCCGAGTATCTTCAACCCTAACCCAATCCATTAACGGGTTTACACGATGGGGCTCGGGTTTAGCCCGCCTAAGTTGCACCCCTAGGGAGCGGGCAATTGGGAAACCCTAGGGGGTCCCTCACATGGGACCCTGACACATCCGGCGAGGGTGGGGCGGCCAGCGGTGGCCCGGCCGGGGGCGGGCCGGCCAAGGGCAGCCCCGGAGCCGACGGTGCTGGAGGCGGCATCGACGGCATGGCCGCTGGAGCCGTGTGTACGGGTGCGGATACAGGCGTTGGAGTAGCGAACTACGACGGCGGTGGCAGTCCTGGCACCAGCGGCGGCGGTGGCAGCGGTGACAGAGCTGGCACGGGCAACGGCAGGGGCAGCGCTGGCGTTGGTGGGGGTGGGCTGGCCAGGTCCATTGCGGACGGAAGAAACTTGTATGTGGGTGATTCGACGGCGGCGACCGGGGGAGGAACGGTAGGGGTGGCAGACGTGCCCCCCAACTGTGCTGATCGATGGGTCCCATATCTGACGGAACCTCCGACTTTCCAATCTGGATCCATGACTGGATCTAGGGTGGACAGATGGAGAACGGTGGCTGGATAACGGTTACGAGACATCGCGGAGGTAGGAGTGTGGGCAAGGAGGGTGGCACGTTACCCCACCTAAAGGTGCACTACGCCTCTGATAGGAGAACGGGCGATGGTTCGGGGAAGCAAAAGACGCCCAATGGCCTCGCCCCTCCACCCTCGGACAGGGAATAGTGCTTGTGGAAGAACGGTTGAGTGGCATCCCAAGGCGTCGATGGCGGATAAAGGGAAAGAAAATATTGTTGACTTAGGGGGTCAGGGCATAGGGTCCTCCCCACCTAGTACCATCCCATGGTCCCAGGGGACGTCTTTCCATCCTGTGAGTAAGTTTTAGGCTGACATATGTAAGCCTTTGGACCCAAATGCCCAGTAATGACGGAGTACGTACCACCAAAGAAGGTAGAAAGTAGCTTTCGAGCCTCGTTCCCTGCGGAGGAGATAGTGAAGGTGACAACTTTCTGGGAAAATACGTTCGTCCTGTACGTTCTGGGGAACAAGCCCTTCTATAGGCAGATCCAGGTGTATGCGGCACGTGTTTGGCAGCCTAAAGGAAGCATGGAGATATTAGGGAGAATGGTTTCTACTTTGTGAAGTTTGGACTGGCGGAAGACATCACCAGGATTAGCCAAGGAGGACCTTGGACGTTCGATGGTAGGCTGATCATTTCGAATGAGTGGACTCCGGAACTGCATTGTGAGATGGATGTCCTCAATGTTATCCACGTTTGGATCCGCTTCCCAAAGTTCCCGGTCAGATATTGGATCATCTCCTTGCCTATGAGGCTCACCAGCTTGGAGGGCAAACCGATTAAGGTTGATGATGCTACAACCATTCGGTCGAGGCTGATGTATGCTAGGATATTCATGGAGATCAGGTCCGGTAGAGAGCTCCCGAGTATGTTCGAGTATGAAGTCCCATCTGGAGAGTTTCTAACCCAGAAAGTTCAGTATGAATGGGTACCACCTGCCGGTTCATACTGTGCCTGTTTCGGGCACCTCGCCAGTACTTGCCCTACTTGAGGACAGAAGACGGTGACCCCACCAGAGTCAGCTGAGGAACCAAGAACGTCTAGGGTGATGGAGACTGCTAGCGGGGATGAAAGAGCTAAGGGGGCCATGCAGGAGGGAGACCGGCTAATAGAGGATGCTAGTAGACAGATTCTGACTATCTCATACAGACGGTACACCCAAGTGGGGCTATGGTCACTTTCTCCGCACAGAGAATTATGGTTACTAGAGGCATGACGGCTTCGAGACGAGAGCATAGAGGAGACGGAGGTACATCCGAGGAGAGAGTTTATAGCAGAAAGAGACATGATGGCCCTCTTCGTGACGGGCACCTCCGGGAGGAGGGCCGTTCGTCTGGCCATGACCTGCCACTTTGTGTAGACAACCCGGCTTGGGCCCTGATGCTCTCCCAAGCGGTGAACTAGCATACCACCACTCCTGGGTTGGAGGAGGACATGGCACTGACGAACGTGGTACCATCCTTGGGTACTGGTCTAGAAGGGCTTCAGGGGACCCACTCTCTTAATAATTAATGGCGGTTATCGCCTCGAACGTCAAGGGTACATGCTTTATAGAAAGATGAAGAAATATTTGTGAGGTCCTGCACAGAGAGAAGTGTGACGTCTCTGTTTTGCTGGAGACTAAGATTAAATGAGAGAAGACACTATCACGATGGACTCTCCCCTATTGGGCCCAACTACACAATGTGGCGCCTTGTGACATGGCTAGGAACTGGGTCAGATGGAATAGCAACAGCTGGGACGGGGATCTGGTCTTGATGTCGGAGCAGCTGGTAGCCATTCCATTCTCTAATAAAGGTAGTTTTCGGTTCTTGCTAGGGGCGGTTTATGGCCATAATAAGATACGGCATCGAGAGGGCCCTTAGCGGGATATAGCCAAAGTGGCTGCTACTGCTGACTCCTTGCTTCTCTCGCTGCTCTTGATGGGTGATTTCAATGCTCTCCTTCACAGAAGGAAGAAGGTGGGAGGCAGACCTGTCCCAGATCAGATCCTTTATGACTTCCAAAGGTATCTTCTTCAGTTTGGTCTACAGGGCTTAGAACCAACTAGGCACATCTGAACTTGGCAAAACAAAGCAGTCACCAACAGTATTGCTTGTCAGCTATGCAAAGCTTTGGGAAATGGGGAGTGGTTCCGTCGCTTCCTAAACTCTGTGGCAGAGGGCCTGGCTCCTTGGACGAGCGATCATTCCCCTATCAGTTTTGGCTTCACAAAACAGCCTACCTGGAAGTCACAGCCTTTTTTGTACAACAACAACTGGTTTCTTTCTAGAGATTACTCCGAGGCTGTTGGAAAGGGTCTTCTTAGCCAGCAAGGGGGCACGGCTCAGTACCGTATGGTCCACATCCTCAAGCGTACAAAGAAGGCTATCCGAAGTTGGGTGAAGACAATTCCTAAGCCTTCCCTGGAAGATAAAGAGGCATAACTCAGGGCCATCCAGAATTTCATGCAATCTAATATGTTGAATGGGCCCCTAAAGGCAAGAGAGAAGGAACTGATTGGGGAAGTCAACATCCTCCGGATGTAGAAGGAGATTAGTATTGCCCAACGCGCTAAATGTTCCTGGCTCAAGGAAGGCGACCTCTGTTCCAAGCTCTTCTATAATCTAATTCGGACCAGATAGCACAAGAACAGTCTCTCCTACCTGCTTGATGGTGAGGGCAAACTAGTTGGAGAGCCTTCAGAGATCCAAAAGGAGGCTGTCAGGTACTACTCTGAGTGTTTTCAGACTGACTATCTCTCTGTGTTTTCGGATATCACTACAAAGAAGGTGGTGACGCCCTATGGGAATAGCTAATTACTCGTGTCGGTCTCTTTGGAGGAGGTGGAGGCTATCATCATGAAGGCGGACCCCAACAAGGCCTCGAGGCCAGATGGATTTAGTAGTAGGTTCTACAAAAGCCACTGTGATGCCCTAAAGGTTCTAGTGCTTGAGGCGGTCCAGGAGTTCTTTTCAGAAGGAAAGTTTTTGAAGGAGCTTAATCATACTTTCCCGACCCTAGTGCCGAGCGACCTCGCTAGCGGACGTTCAGCCTATAGCGTGTTGTAATTATCTCTATAAAATAATTATGTACCTTATGTGCTGACGCATGGAGGGGATTAAGCAGGACTTGGTCTCTCCGAACCAGAAGACTTTTATCAAAGGGAAATCGATTGCAAAGTACAGTCTTTTGGCGCATGAGATGGTGAGAGGCTTCTATAAACTAGAAGGGGAGAAGGCGTGTGTAAAACTTGAACTGAGGAAGGCCTATAACATGGTCAATAGGGACTTCCTGTGCCACATGATGTTACACATGGGATTCGACGAACGGTTATAGCAAAGATTAGAGAGTGCATCGCGACTCCTATCTTCTCTATAGTCATCTAGGGTACTCCGTATGGGTTCTACCACAGCAACAGAGGACTCTGGCAAGGCGACACTCTGTACCCTTACCTGTTTACACTCGTCATGGAGTACTTCACCTGCTGATGAATATGGCGGTTCACAGTGGAAGGCTAGTCCCGTTGTTTAAGAGGATCGAGCCCCCTATCAGTCATCTCATCTATGTTGATGATCTCCTGGTCTTCCTCCAGCCCTATATAGAAGGAATGACCACGATCTCTGGGATTATGGAAGAAATGGATAAACTCTCCAGGCTACAACTGAATTGCAAAAAAAGCCGTGTCTACTTCAGCTCCCTATGCTCACTGAAGGAGGAACGTACGAAAGCTCTGGGCGTTGATAGAGGCATCCTTCCAGTAAAATATCTAGGGGTGCCTTTGACAGCCAATTATGCGAGGGATCTTGTCTGTCACAGTCTAGAGGAGTATGCCCAGAGGAGGGTAAAAGGGTGGCAGGCTATCGGCCTGTTGTTTGGTAGACACATTAAGCTAGTTAGATCGGTCATCTCGGTACTGGCCCTATTTTGGCTCCAGTCTATTCTAGTCCCTATCGCCACCATCCGAAAAGTGGAGAACATTTGCATCAACTTCATCTGGAGAGAGGGCCTGAATGCAATCTCTTCGGAACAGCTCTGCCGCCCTCGAAAGGAGGAAGGGGTGGGACTTTGTCACGTCCCAGTACCGGAATACGGAGATGGACTAGGCCAGCTACTCCATATAAGGTATACAAACGTCATACGGCGATCGTGGCTGTCAAGAGACAAGGGGCGCGTGCTACCATCAAGTCTCTTATGGTCTCACAGAGCATCTATGTCTCAATCATTCAAGCAAGAAAACATCAATTAATGAGTATATGAAATAAAGCAGTAAGGCGTCCCCGACGCTTCACCAAAATGATCATGGAGATCTAGCTTTATAAGTTAGCTAGCCCAGAGAATCATAGGTACATAATTGTATTCAGCTGCAGTCTGATTTAATTACAATTATACAAAGACAAAATATCCTGATTAACCGGCTAAACAGGTGCCGGTGGCTAAACGCCAGAACATAAGGGAGGAAAACTAGAGTGGTAGAGAAGAAACCCACTCGAGTCCCCCGCCAACCATGCTCCTAGTATGCACCATTGACGTCGGGGAAGAAGTCTGGATCCTCAGACGCTGCTACGAGATCTGGCTAAACAAAACCAGCGGGGTCAGCCCCGAATAGCATGTACCACAAGGGAGCACAAAAAAGTGAGATAAAACCCAAGCATAAAAAAATAATACTAGTAATAATAAAATCTTCCGGTCGTAACCTCGGTCCACAGCCTGTCATAGCACGATAGGCCAACCCAACAAACAAACAAAGATATGGGTTGGACCACGTACCATGACAGTCCATGTCCCTCGGCTACTAACGAAAGGTATAAGGCACAGTCAAGTCATTCTTCAAGCAGCCATTCATTCCTGCGGCTTTCTATAATTGGCGGAGTTATCCCCGCGATACTGATTAAAACGAATCCTCAGATTGTGTCAACCCAACTGGGCTAGCCAAACCATTAGACATATAGCACATTGAGTATGTACCGGTCCCCCGAAGGACTACCGCGCTAATACATATAACACATAGCTCGTAGAAGTTGGATATAGTCATCTTCTAAAGGCAAATGAAACCATATCTGAGGCGGCCAACCCGACATGTCAGGACTAGACCTGGGTTGACTAGTATGGCACGATATCGGGATTCTTCCCACCCAATGCATCTACCAAGTTAGTTGTCTAGTTAGTCCCTAGGTTATCCTCGGAGTTCACATGTCGTAGTCACATGCTCAATCCGCTAGATGTCGTACAATGTACTAGTACCCCAAGAAAGGATCCGTACTGGCTCATGGAATCATACGTATGTACCCCTTCTTGGTATAATGCAACACATAACACATACCACGTAATTTCTACCGACCATTTTCTATATAAATACTGGACTCTTGGATGTACTGGCAGGTATCACGTAGGAACACTTAACACATAGGATAGCACCTCGGTGCTCATATAGATTGTACCAAAGTACACACATAGATTTATCCATCACTCGCATAGGTAGTCAGATCAACAATGAGGACCAAGACACGATGACGCATGCGGCCGAGGCTCATGCGGCCAAGGCTCATATGGCCGAGGCTCATGCGGCCGAGGCTTATGCGGCCAAGGCTCATACGACCGAGGCTCATGCGGCCAAGGCTCATGCGACCGAGGCTCATGCGGCCGAGGCTCAAGCAGCTGGGGCTCATGTGGCCGGGTTGCTCATGCGGCCAAGGCTCATACGGCCGAGGCTCATGCGGTCGAGCTACTCATGCGGTTGAGGCTCATGCGGTCGAGCTGCTCATACGGTCGAGCTGCTCATACGGTCGAGGCTCATGCGACCGAGGCCCATGCGGCTAAGGCTTATGCGGCGGGGCTGTTCATCTTCTCTAAAAATTCAAGAAAGATGGCCATGGAATCCATGAACTTCAAACTGTCACAACTCGATCAAAACAACATGAAATCTAACTTTTCAAAGGTCAAATTTGGGTAAAAAGAAATGCTCTACTTTTAGTAAGAATGGTTAGAACACGTATTAAATCTGTTTAACTTTCTATCGATCAATACGCATACCAAAGTAAGGATCCTGGAAATCCTCAGTTCCATCAATTGGTATCAGAGCCACTTTAGATCTGCGTATTGATTGATACGTCCATGTTGTCAAATAAACCTATGCTGTGTAATAGTCGGTAGATATAAATCTGTTCTAACTCGGTTTTACAAGCATCTTAGATCCAACTATTATGGTCATATTTTTTATTGTGTTGTTTAAGCCACAGACATGTCGTGGACGTTGTTGTTGCTGTGGATGTAATTAAAATCACGAGGGTTGATCGTGCTTATTATTTAAATTTTTTAATCTAGATTATGTGTGAACTCTTTCGGAAGGCATAGGATTGATGTAATTATAATTATTTTTGATCAATCGTGATGGCGGTGGTGGTTGTTTTCTGACGTTGGACAAGATGCTGGTTTTAAGCAGTCCAGAGGCAGACAGATGCTTTTTGATTAAGGAATCAACAGCCAAAACCTAAAAAACCCCGAATAGATCTGTGTAGCACTATATTTTAGATTCGAATAGTTGAGGATGGAGCAGAAAAGATGACCATAATAGTTGGATATTTTTCTCTTATTTGTTGCCATTTTTCTTTTTCTGATTATGCATGTTTATTATTGTGTGGATATTTTCTTTAAAAAACTATGCCTACATTAATAATGGACAACATGGACATAATATCAATTAGTAGAAAAACTCTCATTGTTAAATAACTAAGTGGGAGAGGATATTTATTTAGTATAAATCCTATGGTCTCTATTACTGGTTTGTAGGTGATGTAATTATACTTGCGCGTTGGCTTTAGTGCCTTCCTCCATATCGAATGAGTATAATTATGGATCACCAGTACAAACTTTCTTAGGGATAATTGTAGAAAGTTACCTAGTATGTGTTCACTTCTCCATCTGAAGGAACTCATTACAAGGTAATGGACTTAGTATTAAGTAATGGTATACACTTAGATACACATAATGGTATCCTCCCCATCGGAGTCACTGCTATTATTTGTATGACCAGAGCAAGACCAAGATATTAATTTTATTTGTCATAATGTTATGTTAACATGATAATAAAAGTAATAAGAAAAATCTACTTGAATAAAGTTGAATTTGTATACGTCCACACTATCGTGGCATGCTAAATTCATGGTGTTCAAGGTGTTGGTAAAATTTTTATTATTGTTTTGAGGGAATCAATATTTAATTAATTCAAAAAGTTTTAATATTTAATTAATTCAAAAAGTTTTTTTGCCCTACATAATTTTATTTATGTGATTCTCAGGATTTCAAAAATGGGTTCTTTCAGTCCACTTATGGTGATTCTTAAAGAAAATAAACTTACTGGACCTAATTATATTGACTGGAAACGTAATTTGGACATTATTCTGACTAATGAGGAGTACAAATATGTACTTGTTGAGGAATGCCCACCTAAGCCTGATGCTAACTCTGATGAAAAGGTCAAAGAGGCTTATAAGAAGTGGAAAAAGGCAGATGAGATGGCACGGTGTTACATTCTGACATCTATGTCAAATGTACTATAACATCAGTATCAGGCCATGGCCACAGCTTATGACATGATATATAACTCAAGGAACTCTTCAAACATCTGAGTAGAGCAGCTAGGCAATTTGCTATATAAAAATATTTGATAAATATAAAAATGGTTGAGGGTACACCAGTAAGGGATCATGTTCTCAAGATGATGGGTCATCTGAATGAGATGGAGATCCTTGGAGCTGAAATTGATGGGGAATCCCAGGTCGATATCATTCTCGAGACTCTGCCTAAATGTTTTGACAATTTCTGCCTTAATTACAACATGAACAAAAGGTTGTATAGTTTGGCAAAACTTGCAAAAGAGCTACAGGATGTTTAATCTCTCTTTAGGCAGAGTGGTCATGTTTTTGTTTCTGAAAAGGCTTCTACTTCTAAGCCAAAAGGCGATAAAAAGAAGAATAACATTCAAAAACAGGCAAACTCAAGAAAGAAAGGCATGGGACCTCAAGGCGCGGTGAAAAAGCCGAAAGGCAAATGTTTCAAGTGCAAAGGGTCAGAACATTGGAAGACAGATTGTCCACTTCTCAAACAAGGAAACAAAGAAGGTATATCTCATTTACTAATAGTTAAAACATGTTTAGCATTGTTATCTACTAGCACCTGGTGTGTAGATACAGGAGCCATTAATCATGTCTATAATACATTACAGGGGTTCTAGGAAACCAGACGACTCAGTGATGGAGAGATATGATTGTTCATGGGTGATGCTACAAAAGTATCGGTCGTTGCATTAGGAGATGTTACTTTATCCTTTGGTAGAAATAAGTCTTTGACATTGAGAGATTGTCTTTATGCACCTTCACTTAGAAGGAATTTAGTTTCTGTTTCTATGTTAGTTAAGGATGGATATTCAGTTTATTTTAATAAAAATATTGTTATTAAAAAGAATAAATATTTTATCTATTCTGGTACATTGGTTGATAATCTGTATGTCATTAATCCTATTTCGCCCACAATACAACTTATGGAAATGAATAATATGTCATCTAACTTAAATAGGAGAAAAGAACCTTCTTGTATGAACCAAACATATCTTTGGCACTTACGATTGGGGCATAATAACCTAAGAAGGATTCAAAGACTGGTTGAAGATAGACCTTTGAGTTCATTGGAAGTGGAGGCACTACCAGTCTGTGAATCCTGCTTGGAAGGTAAAATAACCAAATGGCCTTTTACGGCAAAGGGGTATAGGGCCAAAGATGTGTTAGAATTGGTTCATTCTGATTTGTGTGGACCCATGACTATCTAAGCTAGAGGTGACTTTGAATATTTTATCACATTTATTGACGATTATTCAAGGTATGGATACGTATATTTGATGCGCCGTAAGTCTGAGTGCTTTGAGAAATTCAAAGAGTACAAGACTGAAACGGATAAACGTCATAGAAAATGTATCAAGTCATTACGATCAGATTGTGGTGGCGAGTACCTCTTTGGAGAGTTTAGGGATTATTTATCAGAGGCTGGGATTACATCCCAATTAACTGCACCTAGAACGCTCCAGCAGAATGGTGTAGCCGAAAGAAGGAATAGAACTCTTATGGAGATGGTTAGATCAATGATGAGTTATTCGGATTTACCAAATTCATTTTGGGGATATGCCTTAGAGATTGCAGCTTATATTTTGAACTTGGTTCCTTCTAAGTCAGTACCTCTTACTCCCACAGAGCTGTGGATTCGGCGTAAGCCTAGTCTGAAACATGTTCGCATTTGGGATAGTCCAGCATATGTGCTGAATGGGAAAGCAGATAAGCTAGAATCTCGTACAAAAGTATGCTTGTTTGTAGGCTATCCAAGAGGAACAAAAGGAGGTTTATTTTATAGTCCTAAGGATCAGAAGATCATTGTTAGCACCAATGCCCAATTCTTAGAGGAAGACTATGTGATGAACCATAAACCCACAAGTAGAGTTTTTTTAGAAGAACTGGAAGATGAGACACGAAGTACTTCAGTCCAACAGTACAAGAGGATGAACCACAAAAAACTGCACAACGTGTCACAAATGTTACACCACAACCGATAGTGCCTCATCATAGTGGAAGGGTTATGATACAATCTGATAGATATATGTTCTTGGGAGAGTCGTCAGACTTCGTCCCTGAGAAACAAGATCATGATCCCTGTACCTACAATGAAGCACTCCAAGATAAAGATGCAGAGTCTTGGCAAAAAGCAATGATATCTGAAATAGAATCTATAGATTCTAATCTGGTCTGGGAGCTTGTAGAACCACCCGTTGGTGTAAAAGACATTGGATGCAAGTGGGTCTATAAGAGAAAAAGAGGATCAGACGGTAAGTTTGAAACCTTTAAAGCTCGGCTTGTAGCAAAAGGTTTTACTCAAAGAGAGGGTATTAATTATGAGAAAACCTTTTCACTAGTAGCCATGCTTAAGTCTATCCGAATTCTTTTATCTATTATAGCTCATCTCGATTATGAGATTTGGTAAACGGATGTCAAGACAGCTTTTCTTAATGGAAGTCTTGAGGAAGATATTTATATGAAGCAACCAGACGGGTTCATTGAAAAGGGCCAAAAGCATCTTGTTTGTAAGCTCAAGAAGTCCATTTATGGACTTAAGCAAGCTTCCAGATCTTGGAACATATGTTTTAATCAGGTGATAAAATCTTATGGATTTGATCAATGTCAGGATGAATCATGTGTATACAGAAAGTGTGACAGAATCATGGTAGTGTTCCTAGTACTTTATGTGGATGACATCTTGCTCATTCAAAATAATATGAAGGTGTTATCTGATGTAAGGGTATGGTTATCCAAACAATTTGATATGAAGGGCTTAGGAGAAGTATGTCACATCCTTGGGATCAAAGTTCTACGAGATCGTAAGAAAAGGATGTTGGACTTATCCCAAGCTTCCTATATCGATACTGTACTAACTCGTTTTAGTATGCAAAATTTTACGAAAGGTTTCTTACCTTTTAGACATGGAATTGCTCTATCAAAGGAGCAGTGTCCGAGGACACCTAAAAAGATAGAGAACATGAAGGCAGTTTCTTATGCTTTAGCAGTAAGAAGCTTAATGTATGCAATACTATGTACGAGACCAGACATCTGCTTTGCCGTAGGCATGGTCAGCAGATATCAGTCTAACCCAGGACAAGAGCACTGGACTGCCGTAAAGCATATTTTAAAGTACTTGAAAAGGACTAAAGAATATATGCTAGTTTACCAGGCAGATAGTTTAGTTCCCTTGGGGTATACAGACTCAGATTTTCAGTCATATAGGGATTCCAGGAAATCTACCTCAGGTTATGTGTTTACTTTGGGAGGTAGAGCCATTGTGTGGAGGAGTATCAAGAAAAAATGTATTGGTGATTCCACCATAGAAGTCGAGTATGTGGCAGCCTCTGAGGCAGCCAAAGAAGCGATTTGGCTCAGAAACTTTCTGTTGGACTTGGATGTGGTACCTAGTTTGCCTAAGTCTATTACACTTTATTATGATAATAGTGGTGTAGTTGCAAACTCGAAAGAACCACGAGCCCATAAGACAAGTAAATACATCGAGTGTAAGTACCACCTAATACGATATTTCGTAAAGAAAGGAAAAGTTATTGTGATCAAGATAGCATCAGCTGACAACCTAGCTGATCCCTTTTCAAAGAACTTACAAACTAAGGCTTTTGATAGTCATGTTGAAGGAATGGGAATCAGATGTGTACCAACATGGCTTTAAGTATAAGTGGGAGATTTGTAACAATATACTGAAAAGAAATGCTTTGAGTATAAGTGGGAGATTGTTAGGGTTATATACTAAAAGCATCACTTTTATAGTAACCTTATTTCCTTAAATATTGAATTAGAATCATATGGGCAAATGTTTACATATTATATTTGTTGCAAGTGTTAATACAAATGTCTAATATTCTATATTGTAGATAATATGGTGTGTGGTGTCACACAGAAGATCATATTATCAGTTTCCTATGGAGTATATAAATAGTTTATAACCTAGATGGACTTGGACAATCTATTGGAAAGGTTGTAGTGTAATCTTGTATTAGTCTATCTTGACTATAGGTTTACACTAGTACACTTTGTGTGTATTGAACAGGACCACTTGAGGTTGTTCTCTTTGTACTGACTACATAAGAGAACAAACACCTCAGTTATTATGGATGTTTGTGCTCTTAATCCGGATATAATAACAGACATGTATATGCAGTATGTATTACTTTGACTCATGAAAGAGTGAGATTCATTATGGATCAACAATCTCAATGAATTGGGTAATAACATTGTATGTATGATGGGCTGTTGATTATAAATGGAATCCATATCCCGATACATCGGGTTGATGATGTCCCCTTAAGGAGCTCATAAGGATTGTCATGTAAACCATACAGGTAGATTATATCCGACATGACAAATAAAGTTGAGCAGTACTACTTAAGGATAAAAGATGTCGAATCAATATAGTTGGCAGTAACTTAATTTGATCGACGGACATACGATATCTTAACATAGGGAGCCAAACGAGCATATAATAAAAGGAGCTCACAAACCTAATTTAGGATTAGGGAGGTAGTACAACAATAGCTCATTAGTGGACCGAGCTATTGTTAATAGGCCTGGATTGTGTGTTCGGGCTGAACATGGGATATCCAGATCCGTTGGGAGGTCTAATCCTAATTTATCCTCATGGTCCTTGCCGAAGCCCATATATATCCTCTATTCTCTGGCCGCCATATTACCGATCAAAAATCTCAAGCTTTCTCTAAATTCATGATTCACAAAAGGAGAGAAAGAGAGGGCTGCCAAGGAGAAGAAAAGGTTGGGAGATCGTCGTCCATACGACATCCAACTTGAGGAAGGAATACATACAGAAGATCTTGGGGTCGTCCGCTCGAGATTGCCAGGAATTACTTGTCTTCTTTCCGCCGCAGGTATAATTCGTGAACCCTAGTTTCTGTCTAAGAACGGTTAAAACACGTATTAAATATGTTTAACTTTCTATCGATCAATACGCACACCAAAGTAAGGGTCCTGGAAATCTCTAGTTCCATCATCTACCACATGGAACAGCTAGATTTTGAAAACAAGCAAGTTTAATAGATCAAAACTAAGAAAAACCGAAAATAACATAAACTTAGATCTACAAGAATCCATCCTTCAAAACCAAAAATACCAAGTACTAAAATTGTAGAGGATGATAAGAAGAACAATATAGACAAATAATATCAAAAGAAAAATCAAGAATGAAAAATGCACAAATCTTTACTTATGAGCAAGTTGTACTTGCCTAATGGTAGTGGTTGAGGAAAATGAATGAAAGATTGAATGAGGAGAGAGAGTGAGGAAGAGAATATATATAGGGGTTGGGTTGGCGTAAGAAAACTCTAATCTCTAAACATGCTCTAACCATTCCACTAATGACATGCTTAAAGGCTACATACAACCATTAGTAAATAATAAATAGAACTATGTACATGCTAAATATAGGATTCATGAAAGAATACTATATCGGGATCGGGGAGTGACATCTCTACCCTCCTTAGAAAAATTATGTCCTCGGAATTTCTGCCAAGACATGATAGAGAAATCAAAATAAGCAAGATACTAATTACAAAGCTAACTATGCATGCAATGTCATCAATTTTAACAGGTATTAGAGAACAATCATCCACCCTAGTGGGTGCAAGAAAAATAGGGAAACATATTACAAAGGAATAAGGATAAATATACCTTCCAAGTCGAACAAGTGCGGATATCGAGATCTAATCTCGTCCTCGCACTCCCATGTCGACTCCTCCGATGAGTGATGGCCCCAAGCGATGCAGACAAGATTAATAGTCCAGTTCTTGGGCACCTTATCTCGCTGATCCAAAGTGGATACGGGTTGCTCCTCGTAAGTCAGGTCGGTACCGACGACCAGCTCAGAATGATCGAGGATGTAACTCGGATCCGAGACACACCTACGTAACTGAGATACATGAAATACATCATGTACATCACGTAGCGAAGGCGGAAGGGAAAGACGATAAGCAACATCGCCTACCCGAGCGAGAATATCAAACAGACCAACGTATCTCGGACTAAGCTTTCCTCGTGTTCCAAATTTGATGATACCCCGAGTGGGCGAAATTCGCAGAAACACTTGGTCACCAACACCAAACTCTAGAGGCCTGCGATACTGATCTTCTCAGTGTCGGTATCTGCCCTGCAACTCGAAGCCGCTCTCTGATCAACATGACTGTTTCTACGGTCTGCGTGATCATCTCTGGTCCCAATAATTTTTGTTCTTCCACATCATCCCATGCCAGAGGGGACCTACACATCCTTCCATATAATGCTTCAAATGGTGTCATCTGTATACTTGCTTGATAACTATTATTGTAAGAAAACTCTACTAAATGAAGATGATCTTTCCAAGTTCTGCCAAGTCTAAAGTACAAGCCCGAAATATATCTTCCAATGTCTGATTGGTTCTCTCTGACTGTTCGTCCGTCTGCGGATGATAGGCTGTACTGAACCTCAACTTGGTACCCAAACTTTGATGCTAACTCCGCCAAAAGTAAGAGGTGAACCGCGTGTCTCGAACTGATATTATGCTGACTGGAACACCATGTTGTCTCATAATCTGCTTCATATATATTTCTGCCAACTGCTCAGTAGACTACCCAACTCTGAAAGAAAAGAAATGAGCAACATTCGTGAGCCGATCCACGATTACCCAAACTGCGTTTCGACCGATCGAAGATCTAGGTAAACCGGTCATAAAGTCCATTATGATGTGCTCCTATTTCCACTCCGAAATAGGAAACGGCTGTAACAATCCTGCTAGTCTCTGCTGCTCTGTCTTCACTTGCTGACATACCAAACATTTAGAAACATACATCGCTATCTTCCTCTTCATGCCATTCCACCAAAAGTGTTGCTTTATATCTTGGTACATCTTTGTCCCTCCGGGATGGATGGAATAAGGACAACTATGAGCCTCTGACATAACTTCCTGTCGAAGGTCTCCATCTGGTACACAAATACAATTTTTGAACCTAAGCGTACCATCCTCATAGATTACTAACTTCTTTCAAAGACCTGATTCACATTCTGATCGAAGCTTCTGGATCCGTTGATCCTCTGCCTGGGCTGCTCTGATCCTCTCTACTAAAGTAGACTGAATCTGTAAACCAGCCATAACGTATGTATCTTGTGGCAAGATCACTTTAATTCCCATTTTTCGAATATCTTCCAAAATATGCCTTTGTGAGGTTAAAATGAATGCTCCACCCCTCCTACAAAAGGCATCTGCTACCACATTCACCTTGCCTGGATGATACTGAAGATTCATATCGAAGTCCTTTAGTAATTCCAACCATCTTCTCTGTCTCATGTTCAGGTCCCTCTGGGTGAATACATATTTTAAGCTCTAATGATCGGTGTAAATCTCCATTCGATCCCCATATAAATAGTGCCTCCATAACTTAAGCGAAAATAGTACTACTGCTACTTTCAGGTCGTGGGTCGGATAGTTCTTCTCATGATCTCGAAGCTGTCGAGATGCATATGCTATCACCTTACCATGCTGCATCAATACACACCCAAGTCCCTTCCCGGATGCGTCACAATACACTGTAAACCCTCCCGATCCTACTGGAAGTGTCAAGATCGGGGCTGAGATTAATCTCTTCTTCAACTCTTTAAATGATGTCTGACACTATGCTGACCAAACAAACTCTACATCCTTATGCGTCAAACGCGTCAAGGGTGCCAAAATCCTGGCGAAGTCTGCCACGAACCTCCTGTAATAACCTGCCAATCTCAAAAAACTATGCACTTTTGCTACCGTCTTCGAAACTGGCCAATTCTCTACTGCCTCAACCTTCTTCGGATCTACTGACACTCCTACTCCAGAAATAATGTGTCCTAGGAACGAAATACGATCTAACCAAACTTTACATTTACCGAACTTCGCATAAAGTTGATGCTCCCTCAAGGCTTGCAAAACTGTCCGAAGATGTTTCTCATGCTTTTCTTCATTGTTGGAATAGATGAAGATGTCGTCTATGAACATAACTACAAACTTATCCAAATAGGATAGAAAGATACGATTCATCAAATCTATGAATACTGCTGAGGCATTAGTTAGTCCAAATGGTATTACCAGAAACTCATAATGTCCATATCATGATCTAAATGTTGTCTTAGGTATGTCCTACTCCTGGACCCTCACTTGATAATACCAGGATCGAAGATCAATCTTAGAAAAGATGCAGGACTTACTCAATTGATCAAACAAGTCATCAATCCTTGGTAACAGATACTTGTTCTTCACTGTCACTGCATTCAACTGCCAATAATCAATGCACATTCGCGTCGATCCATCCTTCTTGGGTACTAAAATCAGCGGTGCTGCCTAGGGCGATTCACTATCTCGGATAAACTGCTTCACCTTCAGTTTTTCTTTATGCTGGTACAACTTGTCCAACTCTGACTGCGACATCCTGTAAACTCTACCGACCTTAGGCTTTGTCCCAGGTTTAACTCAATGCAAAACTCTACATCTCTCACCGGTGGTAAACCAGGAAGCTCATCTAAAAATACATCAAGAAACTCTCTGACCACTCTTGGAATCTGTTCCTATTTTGCCAATGCTTCTGCAATAATACCCTTGGATCAATTCTCCAATGATCGATCAAAGATGAACTCCTCAACGCCAGGTACATTAAATACTACCCTACCTCCTCGACAATCTATCGTCGTATGACTGTCTCTCAATCAGTCCATGCCTAGGACAACGTCAAACTTTCCCATAGGAAACTCAATCAAAGATGCGCACAATAATCGCCCACACACTATGACCGGACACGCTAAGCACACTCTGCTAACTCCTACGAGCCCATTACCAATGAGTATATTCATCCTCTCTGGCAATGCCTCAAACTCCAATCCAATACGTGTCGTAAACCGTATAGATACAAAAGAGTGGGTAGCCCCCGAATCAAACAATGCTACGGTAGGAAAAGAGGTAACAGAAATATTACCTGCAACCACGTCGCCTAAAGCTAGTGCATTCTCCAGTAAAAAGGTGAAGGCCTGGCCCCGGCCTTGCTGAGCTCCCCGCTGCTGTCTTCCTTGTTCATGTTGTTGTTGTGGCCTATGCTGGCATCCCTGGTTTTGTGCCTGGCAAAACATCTGAGCTTGCATCGGCAGACGCTGGGCTAGCGGCCTTACGGCCAACGCTGGTCCTCTGTTCGGTGCTACCCCCGGAGCTGACAATGCCAAAAACTGCTGAACTGACCCTCCTAGCCTCTACATTATAGAACAATTGGCAATCTTGTGGTCTGGACTGCCATACCTCATACATAACCTATTAGCTGAACGATACACATCCCTAGTGTGCCCTCCCTTACCGCAGTAAGTACATCCAATGGGTGCCCCCTGGTGCTGCTGCTGGTTCCTCGGCTATTGATGTTGAACTGGTGCTGTTATCTTTGAAACCGATGTCCTCTGCGGTGCTCCTGACTCATGAATACGGATGTCGAATGCTGGCGCCGATGTTTGCTGTAATGCTCCTCCGCCCCTACTCTAAAGATCAGACCTCTTCTGGTCTCCATGTCTTGTCGCTAACCTTTGTTTGGTGAGTTCATGCCTCCGAGCTGTCGTTAAAACGGCAACAAAAGTCTAATAGTCGTGCCCTTCTTGTAACACCCAGTTTTCTAAATAAGGATAATTTTGAAATTTTGTGATTTTAATTATTTAATTATGATATTTAAATAATAATATAATTTTTGTATTTTTTTAATTATTTTAAAACTATTTAAAAATTATGACTTGTGATTTTGATGTGCAGCTAGTGAAACCGTAGAGACTGTCTGCCCTAGAGCCTAACCATGTGATTTTGAATATCTAATTATCATTTTTAGTCTAGGGGTAATTTGGTCATTTCGACTTTTTAGAATTATTGATTTATTGTTGGATTGACGGTTGTTGATTTTGACTTTTGCGAGTTGTGACATAGGATGCTAACCTAGATGTTGACTCTAGTTAAGGTGACTTGATGAACATGGTGAGATCCTAATCTAACTTAAGTCGACTTGGTTTTGACTTGAGTGATTTAGCTCTTGAGAAATTAGGAAGGATTTTAATGTTGGACTTAAGGCTAAGGTAGAGAGCCCATTTCTCATGTGACTTGACCCATGGCCCATGACTTGTAACCCTAACCCTAATTTTCACTCATTAGGACCAGCCATAGGGCTTTCCCTTCCTATAAATAATCTACTCCTTGAATGTTCTTGCCTCTTTTATATTATTCTCCATTTGTCAAAAACCAAGGTTTGTTCCCTTCTTCAAAATTTCTATTTTATTCATTTAACCTCATTTTTTATCCTAGTCTTTTGCATTGGATTCTAATTGGTGTTTATGGGCTGTTGGTGGAGAGCCATTTCATTTTGGGACCAATTTGGAGCACTTGGCCATCAAGAAGAACCACTCCCTTTTGAAGCTTTTTTTATGCAAATTGCATATATAGGTAAATTCCTATTCCCTCCACCAAATTTGGATTTCTTTGCATGGTTAGGAAGCCCTAGGAGAACCCTAACTGTTGGTATAGGTTTTGCTAGGTTTCGTGTCCATTACGTGTCCGTATCAGACACGTATCAGCATATATACCTAGGTGTTCGACGAAATGCCACAGTGGGCATTTCGTTCTTATTTTCCAAAATGGTTTGAATAGAAAATTAGGGTTTGATGTTGTTTATTGGTTTCCAGTTGACTGAGGTGTGGATTGCATCGTGTCGTGTCGGATTGGACACGAGAACACACGCGTTCTGTACGCGATAGCAGTCCCCTGCTACTCGGGGGCTATAACTCCCTGGACACGCCACTTGGACACGAGATTTTTGACACACATGTTAGGGCAGACACTGACACAAGGCCCACAAAATTTTGTGGGACCTTATCGAGCGGTTAGGGAGAAAATTGGCCCGCACTGGTCGTACGAGTGCACAGAACCGCACAGAATTTGTCACTGACACGCGGTTGGACACGATCGGACACGTGTCAAGGATACCTCGCAGGGTGTCGTGTGTGTAGCCTGACACGTGGGCTACACGTGGGCATGACCACGACACCCTACGTGTCATGTGTCATGTTCTACGGACACGTGCACGTGTGCACGACACTGTGCAACACTGGGTGCACCCCATGTGTTTGCATGATGTTAGACATGCCTGTGTCGTATTTCCTGGACACGTGAGGACACACATGACACGTGTACAAATGCTATGTTAATTACCAATCATTATTGTGATTATTATGTTTAATTTGGGTTCGATTCATCGAATCCCCAATGTGGACTGATACGCAGTGTACAGTTCATTAACATCCTGTGTTCGTTTCTTTTTTTTCTTTTTAATTAATAATTTGGTCATATGGATTGATCCTACATGTGTAATGATTCATGCTAGATTAGTTTTACATGATAAGATTAAGTTTTTGATCAAGGAAGGGAATTTGGACATTGAGTTGGACTGTTTTGATGCGACTGATACACTGTCACATACATGCACTGTTGAACCTGAGATTTACATATAGTTTCACATATTGATTCGTCCACTAATTACCTGATATTAACTGAGTTTTGGGTTGTCCATCCGTGGATCATTGTCACATCATCATTACAGGTTCAGACATATACATGGGATGCTTTGTGTGTGGTGAAGTCCTAAACTTCCCATATTAGTGTTCTGTCCATTACCTATCAATCTAAATAGCTATTCCTTTATATCTGCCCCTTATCTTGATATCCAGTCCTCATTGAGTGTCTGTCCATATTGGATATCTGGGCCTAGTTGCAAGACTAGTTGGGTTCCTTGCTTTGAGTATCAGTCTCTAAGTGAACTCTACTGGCTCACTCAAAGGCAATGGCTCAATTCACTGATGTTCTGTCCCAAATCCTTCACTTCGTGTTCAGTCCTCTTGAATTATAATATTCAGTCCCATTTCTTTGATGTTTCAGTCTTGTGTATTTATTGAAGTCTTGCCTAGTTGCTCTTGTTCAATCAATTATGTTAGTGTATTAAACTTTGATTGCTTTTAACTCAATTCACCGGAGTTTTGCATGCATCAGCCAATTGCATGATGTCCAGCTTTTCTTTATATTTGTTTCCATGTATAATAAGTTTAGTTCTATATCCTCATGAGCAACATGTCATATTTACTTTATGTCATAGCTGCTTTTCAATAATTAATATATTATTATTTTATTCTATTTTTATCTAATTAAATGTTATACTCTAAATTTTTTTTTTCTAAAACAATAATTGGTGTAATAATAATAGTAATAATGTTTTCATTTTTATTTTATTTTTTATTTTTTTATTTTAGATTTTCATTTTTAAACCTCAAGGAAATTTTACAATTTCACATTTTGTTGAACAACTCAAATGGGTGATGTGTCAAATTGTAGGGGTATGCGACAAGTTGGGAAGGATGAGGTGTCAACCTCACATAAATTCCTTCATGAAGAGAAGCCTCTTCATTTACCATCTCACCCCCTCTCTTCTCTTTCCTCCCTTAATTCTTCTTCCTCCTCTCCATTTCCTCATTCCCTTCACCACCACCGCACATCACCTCTCTTCCTCCCTCTCCATCAAGCAGCTACTGCTGTTACAGCTGCTGTCGTTGCCGCTACTATTGCTGTGCTGCTGCTATCGCTGTTGCGGCCATGCCACCCGTCGCCACCGGCCACGCCGCCCGCCACCGGCCACGCCGCCCGCCGTCGGTCACGCCGCCCGCCGTCGCCGGCCTTCCTTCATGGCCGCCCACCACCACCACCACTTTCCTAATTCCTCTTCCTATATTAGGTATAATCCCTTCCCCCAATTTTCTTATAACATTTTCAAATAAAACTTGGGTCAATTCCTCCATCTATATAATTCATTAATTATTCTCAAATTTCTGAATAGAATTCATTGAAGAAGATGATTGGGGAAAACAAAACCCTAGTTTCAATTTGGAAATCAAAGCAAGGCAAGCCCTCTTTCTTCTTTATTTCGAATCCTCTATAATTTTCAATTTTGTTATTAAATATTGTCAATTTTATTATATATGATGTTTCAAGTAAAATTTAAATAAATAAATATAGGGTTGTGAATCATATCTTATATTGTTTTTAGTATAAAAGATTGACTAGGGATTTAGGGTTCATAGAGATGGATATGAGCACATATGTCCGAAGGAATTTGATTAAGGTGACACGGACACTTGATATGGACAAAATAATATAATTCTATAATCTAATTTTGATTATTAGAATTTGTGTATAGATTATTATATGTCATATGTACATATTAGAAATTTTATATAATTGGATAGACGTGTGGTATGTATATAATGCCATGTCCTACTTGGTATCAAAATACATAGGGTATATTTATGGTTTCGCTTCGGATCACATATGTATACATATAGTCCGATTTAAACTTAAACCCTATTAATTATATGAATTTTTTTTTGTCATAAGTGAATTAGTTGAAAAATGCATCAATTTTTGTCCAAAATTGAAATAAGTTCTAAAATGGCTATCTTTAATTAAATTTTGGTTATATTAGAGAGATAAACTAGTACAAGTGCCTGATAGGATTAAGTTGTTTTCGGACATGAAATTAGAACATGACTTCTAAATTTGATAAGGCAGACTTTATTTTTCCAAAAATTTAGTTTATGTACTATTTATGAGATCCAAATCTTGGATATACATGTATCACAATAACATAAACACTATGCTAGAATTACAACTAAAGAGATGCTGATCCTAAAGTAAGGTGGTGACCAATACATTACGAACGTGATATTTTTATAAATGTATATATATTCCAATATGTGTGATTTTTTTCATGATTATGGATTTAACTAACTTTATATGTTGTTTCTACTATAAATTTCTTACTAACTGAAAATTTGTTTCTTAAACAAAGTGGAGCAATTGCAAAATAGCTAATTGCTAAAGTAAAGTATAGATTGGTAAGAAGGTTCTTTGTCCGAAATTGATTTATCAACTTATATATAACTGCATGTGTTTACCGGTGTTGAGAGTTGCTCCACCGAAGGGGTCGGCGTACCCGAGATTTTATATATTGCGTGGTACCGGTGTTGAGGGTTGCTCCACCGAAGGGGTCGGCGAACCCGGGTTTATGTTTTATATTAATGTCTATTGTGAAAATTTTGGGCTCCAAAATACAAAGGAGACTCTGCCAAAATTTTTGAGAAATCTTAGAGTTAGCCATTTTAGAAATGTCGAAATGATCGAAATGATTAAACCCTAGTTCCTGATTTTTATCAAAGTTTCTAATACAAACATAACCCTGAAATCCTTGAAAGTGTTGCCTTAGGCGCACAAATTCTTGTTTGATATTTTATTTCCGCTAAGACGGAATCTCCTGCTTAACTTTATTCTCGTTTAATGTGTGTTCTCTATCACACGAAAAACGAGATACAAAATTGAAATGTAACTTAACTAAGTTACATTTTGGTAAGAATTGCATTTGGGTTGGGAGAGAAAACTTTGGATCATACCTTCGAAATCTTTGCAATATTATATTTTACAAAACTGATCAGTTCCTGTTACCGGCACTCGTATGGCCATACGGGTCTGTCGGCGTGAGGCTTAGCTCACTTCCTGTTGTTCCTGTTTCCTATTTTCCATTGGATTCCGAATTTCCGAATTCGGCCCTGTAATATCCAATGTAGCCTGCTCCGATATTCTTGAAAAATTTTAAGTCATACGACAATTGTTATAACACTCGATTTCGATAACTCGGAAAACCATTCATGTGTTATCCTGATTTTATTACATCAATATGTGATCCTGATACTAATGGGACGGATAAATCTAAGCACCGCCCATTGAGTATAAACCTGATCCCGGGTAAATGGGATTATTGTTGAGAAAATAGAAGTTGTGTGCTCCAGAAGTGTTTCTCTAAATATTGCATTTTTCATACAAGATTTGCTGATTGCTTACACATTTATACCTGACACACTTACATTCTTTTAGGAAAAGATGTTAATACGATAAGAAATTTTATCAGTGAATATACCTTTTAAATTATCCTTTCCTTCAGTTCAATTTCGATAATTTTATCATCTTACCTTACCTACTTTACTCCTTTGACTGAGGGCTTGCTCGTCGTATTGACAACCTAGTTTTGTTCACTAGGTTTGATGAAGGTCAGGAGATAATGCAAATGCACACTGAAGAGAAGCTTTATGAATGAGACAAAGAGGAGGTTGACTTGGTATCAACTAGTAAAACTTTGTAGCTTGTAATGTAATATATGTATTGGGTTAATGGTTGTAATCGGGTAGAATAATAAAATTTCTAATTATAGTTTAGTATATCCTTTAATCAAACTGTCATTTATATTTTTATGCATCATGTGACCTGTGATCAACCTATCCTAGAACCCTACGGGCGACAATCGCGAATATGGGTACTGGAGTATTCATATGTCGCGTAGCCTGGGAATGTTGTTACGTACTCGGCTCGCCTTATTTTGGGAGCGGGGCGTGACACGTCTTTTTAGTGGTGGCCCATGCAGGTCACGAAAAATAGAGAACCTATGATAGGATGCAGGTCACGAAGAATGAAAAATCTAGGATAGGATGCAGGTCTCGAAAAAAATAGAAAACCTAGGATAGGATTGAGGCCAAGCTTTGAGTAGACCTATATTGGTTGAGCTATAGAACCTAAGATACGTTCTTAGGAAAAGTCTACAAAAAAAAAAAAAAAAAAAAAACTCGTAGGTTAGGGAGTACTCTACAAGTTTCATCCTTCGATTGTGTTTCATTCCGTTTATCCTATAGATCCTTGCCTAATGGATATCCTATTGTGATTTTATATAGTTAAGAATTCTAACCTAAGATTGTCATGAAGGATGTAGGTAATATTGGGAAGTCATGGGTAGTATAAGGATAATACTCGAAGTTTAGGTCATCTAATTCATAGATAATTAAACAAGTTTTCTTATTACAGTGCCTTGGTATAGGTGCTAAAAATTTCTTAAGGATCTTATACTTGGTACCCTTAGTAAATCTGGGGTTAGATTTATCTAGATATTATATAGATTGGAATAGTAAGGGAATAAGGATCTCATAACCAATAGGCCAAACATGATCTAAGATTTTATTTAGAATGGGTGTAGTATGACTCCTCGGTATCTTGATCTTATCAAATTCTTAAATCTTGATTCGTTCCCCTACTTGTCAAATTTCATATATCCAGTTTCACAAATTCCCAACCTTCTGAAATCCCTCAAATTTTCTTGTTTCATCCAAGGTTCATTGATTAAAATCCAAGAATTGCGCTCTCTCCTTTTAACCTAATTTCTTTTAAATAGTATCATTGATTTCGATAATTGTCCTACCTCTAAATACCCATATATGTATTACTCATTAATTGATTTTTGGACTTTTTTTTTTGAAACAGTATTTTATTGGACTTTCTGAAATTGAATTTCCTCTGAATGAATAATTGTTTATCGTGTCAAGAATTTGAAAATCCTTCAATTGAATCGTGAATGAGAAGTTGTTGCAGCCATTCGGACTGGCCATCCAAATTGGCGAGGCACATATTCTCGAAACATGATTCAAGAATTCAATAACGTTTCGGGAATCTAGACATAATTTCTTCGTGATGGATTTCGAAAATCGATATTTAGATTTTATTTTGTTTTACTACTGTTGGATTTGAAAACCAGCGTTCTAAATAACTTAAAATGCTATTCAGTATTTTTAACAACATAGATATATAAGATTTTCCTACTAAATTTTGTCAGAAAATTTTATATTATTATATAGTACTCTGACACTCAGATAAAGGATAAAAGAAAAAGATGAATTTCTAAGTACAGATTCTAGTATCTTTTGAATTTCCAAGGATACCCTAACATGTAAGGCTACCTCAAAAATCATAATTTCCACTCATTCAATGGCTATCAAGGAAGAGGTAGCAAATTCTAATAGTGAAATGGTATCTTGATTGCAACCATATGCGCAGTGGCGAGGCACAAGATTACTTATCACGTCAGGAAACAAGAAATGAGGAATATAATTTTCATTTTGTAGAACTTACACGGTTACGGTGTTTGACTGACTCTATAAAAATTTCAAGATCATTGATGATTTCAACTATCTTCATACTTTTCCTATTTTCATAAAACATTTAATGAATATGATTTTGAAAAAAAATTCATTTAGAAATAGATTATTACTTCATCTTTCTAAAGTAGGTAGCATATCTTGTTTCTACCTATATTTTATTTCTTATTTTTTTATTTTAGATTTTCATTTTTAAACCTCAAGGAAATTTTGCAATTTCACATTTTGTTGAACAACTCAAATGGGTGATGTGTCAAATTGTAGGGGTATGTGACAAGTTGGGAAGGATGAGGTGTCAACCTCACATAAATTCCTTCATGAAAAGAAGCCTCTTCATTTACCATCTCACCCCCTCTCTTCTCTTTCCTCCCTCAATTCTTCTTCCTCCTCTCCATTTCCTCATTCCCTTCACCACCACCGCACATCACCTCTCTTCCTCCCTCTCCATCTAGCAGCTACTGCTGTTACAGCTGCTGCCGTTGCAGCTACTATTGCTGTGCTGCTGCTATCGCTGCTGCGGCCATGCCGCCCGCCGCCACCGGCCACGCCGCCCGCCGCCGGTCACGCCGCCCGCCGCCGCCGGCCTTCCTTCATGGCCGCCCACCACCACCACCACTTTCCTTCTTCCTCTTCCTATATTAGGTATAATCCCTTCCCCCAATTTTCTTATAACATTTTCAAATAAAACTTGGGTCAATTCCTCCATCTATATAATTCATTAATTATTCTCAAATTTCTGAATAGAATTCATTGAAGAAGATGATTGGGGAAAACAAAACCCTAGTTTCAATTTGGAAATCAAAGCAAGGCAAGCCCTCTTTCTTCTTTATTTCGAATCCTCTATAATTTTCAATTTTGTTATTAAATATTGTCAATTTTATTATATATGATGTTTCAAGTAAAATTTAAATAAATAAATATAGGGTTTTGAATCATATCTTATATTGTTTTTAGTATAAAAGATTGACTAGGGATTTTGGGTTCATAGAGATGGATATGAGCACGTATGTCCGAAGGAATTTGATTAAAGTGACACGGACACTTGATATGGACAAAATAATATAATTCTATAATCTAATTTTGATTATTAGAATTTGTGTATAGATTATTATATGTCATATGTACATATTAGAAATTTTATATAATTGGATAGACGTGTGGTATGTATATAATGCCATGTCCTACTTGGTATCAAAATACATAGGGTATGTTTATGGTTTCGCTTCGGATCACATATGTATACATATAGTCCGATTTAAACTTAAACCCTATAATTATATGAATTTTTTTTTGTCATAAGTGAATTACTTGAAAAATGCTTCAATTTTTGTCCAAAATTGAAATAAGTTCTAAAATGGCTATCTTTAATTAAATTTTGGTTATATTAGAGAGATAAACTAGTACAAATGCCTGATAGGATTAAGTTGTTTTCGGACATGAAATTAGAACATGACTTCTAAATTTGATAAGGCAGACTTTATTTTTCCAAAAATTTAGTTTATGTACTATTTATGAGATCCAAATCTTGGATATACATGTATCACAATAACATAAACACTATGCTAGAATTACAACTTAAGAGATGCTGATCCTAAAGTAAGGTGGTGACCAATACATTACGAACGTGATATTTTTATAAATGTATATATATTCCAATATGTGTGATTTTTTTTCATGATTATTGATTTAACTAACTTTATATGTTGTTTCTACTATAAATTTCTTAACTGAAAATTTGTTTCTTAAACAAAGTGGAGCAATTGCAAAATAGCTAATTGCTAAAGTAAAGTATAGATTGGTAAGAAGGTTCTTTGTCCGAAATTGATTTATCAACTTATATATAACTGCATGTGTTTACCGGTGTTGAAAGTTGCTCCACCGAAGGGGTCGGCGTACCCGAGATTTTATATATTGCGTGGTACCGGTGTTGAGGGTTGCTCCACCGAAGGGGTCGGCGAACCCGGGTTTATGTTTTATATTAATGTCTATTGTGAAAATTTCGGGCTCCAAAATACAAAGGAGACTCTGCCGAAATTTTTGAGAAATTTCAGAGTTAGCCATTTTAGAAATGTCGAAATGATCGAAATGATTAAACCCTAGTTCCTGATTTTATCAAAGTTTCTAATACAAACATAACCCTGAAATCCTTGAAAGTGTTGCCTTCGGCGCACAAATTCTTGTTTGATATTTTATTTCCGCTAAGACGGAATCTCCTGCTTAACTTTATTCTCGTTTAATGTGTGTTCTCTATCACGCGAAAAATGAGATACAAAATTGAAATGTAACTTAACTAAGTTACATTTTGGTAAGAATTGTATTTGGGATGGGAGAGAAAACTTTGGATCACACCTTCGAAATCTTTGCAATATTATATTTTACAAAACTGATCAGTTCCTGTTACCGGCACTCGTATGGCCATACGGGTCTGTCGGGGTGAGGCTTAGCTCACTTCCTGTTGTTCCTGTTTTCCGTTTTCTATTGGATTCCGAATTTTCGAATACGGCCCTGTAATATCCATCGTAGCCTGCTCCGATATTCTTGAAAAATTTTAAGTCATACGACAATTGTTATAACACTTGATTCCGATAACTCGGAAAACCATTCATGTGTTATCCTGATTTTATCACATCAATATGTGATCCTAATACTAATGGGACGGATAAATCTAAGCACCGCCCATTTAGTATAAACCTGATCCTGGGTAAATGGGATTATTGTTGAGAAAATAGAAGTTGTGTGATCCAGAAGTGTTTCTCTAAATATTGCATTTTTTATACAAGATTTGTTGATTGCTTACACATTTTTACCTGACACACTTACATTCTTTTAGGAAAAGATGTTAATACGATAAAAAAATTTATCGGTGAATATACCTTTTAAATTATCCTTTTCTTCAGTTCAATTTCGATAATTTTATCATCTTACCTTACCTACTTTACTCCTTTGACTGAGGGCTTGCTCGTCGTATTGACGACCTAGTTTTGTTCACTAGGTTTGATGAAGGTCAGGAGATAATACAAATGCACACTGAAGAGAAGCTTTATGAATGAGACAAAGAGGAGGTTGACTTGGTATCAACTAGTAAAAGTTTGTAGCTGGTAATGTAATATATGTATTGGGTTAATGGTTGTAATCGGGTAGAATAATAAAATTTCTAATTATAGTTTAGAATATCCTTTTATCAAACTGTCATTTATATTTTTATGCATCATGTGACCTGTGATCAACCTATCCTAGAACCCTACGGGCGACAATCGCGAATATGGGTACTGGAGTATTCATATGTCGCGTAGCCTGGGGATGTTGTTACGTACTCGGCTCGCCTTATTTTGGGAGCGGGGCGTGACACTTTATGTCCTTCCCTTTTTCCAATTGTTCAAACTTCACTTGCATGTGCAGCCAAGTTGGTGTCTTACATCCATGAGTCACTCCATGTACTGATACACTTTTGTATCAACCCACCATACATTTTGTTTTAGACCATTAGTATGTTCAGGCCCTCTAAAATAGTTCCAGTTGGAACATTTCATGCATATATTTATACATCTGAATGTAGGCACTTATGATTTCATTGTATCTATATATTATAGGTGATATGGTTTATGAATGATATGGGTTAAGGATTAGTGACTCAGGATGTCTTGATTCAGACCACAACAGAATATATATGTCCATATCTCCCTTGTATAAGCTAACAAAGTTCTTGTATAAGTGATGTTCTGTCTCCTTGAAACTTTGGTAAACCCATGCGTTCAGTCCTTTAATTCTACGTTTAGGTATTCCTTTAGATGTCAGCTAATACTTTAGCAGCTAGGAGCAATCCCAACTTCATTCTTAGCTTCCATATCCGCACCAAATGTTCTGTCCTGCAGCCATCCAATATTCAACCCTTAACCTTGTAGGTATCAGTTGTATCACTGCCTAGTCTTGAATGGTCATGCATCTAGACTATTGCCCTATCTTGGCCAAATCCTGGGTGCTAGCCTGAGGTTAGGAGGATACCATACCTGGTATCCTTATACTAGTACTAGAGTTCTGAGCACCTGGGCCTCTAGTGAGGTCTCAGTTGGGTTAGTAGTGGATGTGAGTCTTAAATAATATATTATATGATGGGTTAGTCGAGTATCAGATATTATAGTAATTTGATGGGTTATAGAAGTTCTGATGAGTGGTGAGGTTAGAAAATGGCAACTGAATGCACTGTTTTGTAACATACACACACATTGAAGACACTCCTACACACACACACACTGCTAACCTGAGATTGACAATCACACATTGATGACATGTTCACACACTTTACACACTATGAAATCTGAGAACAAGTTCACACTCACTCACCCTTACACTCAACTGAACACACACACAGATGCCACACCCCTCACCTTTCCACACTCTCTCACACATTGACACCCACATCACCCTCTATATCTCTCTATATATATTTTGATATATGGTAATGTATATATATATCTATAACATGTAATTTATGTATTGATATATGTATGTAAGTATCTCTATATATATACATGTAGTGATACATATATATATGTATAAAAGGTGATAAATAAATGTATGAATGAATGTACGTATGCAAGGTAGGCAGGTATGATATGTAATATGGGTAATACAATATATGCATGAATAATGTAGTATGTAAATATATAAATAAGTTTGATGCTTGTATATGAAATATATATATGTAAATTGTAGGTTTGATAGCTTGTATAGCATTGTGATGGTATGTGAGTGCTAGCCTAGGCTTGGTTAGACCTAGTGAGACTTGTTAGACTTATTTGGGCTAGGACTTGACCTAGTTGACCTAATTTGACTAGTGTGGTTGACTAGAGTTGACCAAGTGTTGACTATAGTCTAGTTTGACCTGGACAGCATGCAGATGCACTGTAGATTACATTTGTCATTCCCTGTATACATCTTGACTTGTGTTGCTCTAAATAGGAGTCAGATACCTCATCTCGGGCAGTATATTCTCACAGCTATTCAGACCAGGCGAGTACATTCTCTGATCATTTCATAACTTGCTTAGAATTATATTCCTGCTCTAGTTTACCTTATTTGATGCTGTCACGATATTATCACGGATTGGTACTATATGGATCCTTTTATGCGATGTTATCCCCCTCGGGAGCATCGGATACATCATGTCGTGTGTTTCATGTATATCGTGTATTCCTCGCTCTCATGTTATTCATGTTTATCATGTGCTTCATGCTCGTTCGTGCTCGCTCGTGTACTCTCATGTGCTATCATGTTCAGTTATGTTTCTCATGTATAACCTATACTTCATGTGCACCCTTCATGGGCCTTCATGTGGAATTCATGTGCACTCAGTTTCTGAGCCCTCATGTATTCTTCATGTACACCCATCTATGGACTTCATGTGAAAACCATGTACGTGACATAACTTGTCTGGATCCTTGTGTATTGATTGGGGTATGGGGGAGTATAAATAGTCATGTAAACAATTCCAAAGTAGTATAGCCATGTACGCCTCTTTAGTATAGCCATGTGCAAATCAAGCCGTTCACATGTCGACTTTGTACTCTAAATCACTAGTCACTGGTAGCTCTCTACTTATAGTAGATATTTCTATTACAGTTCTCTCTCTGTTTACATCATGTACTTTATTTCAGTTTCATGTATCGTACTCTCTTGCATGTTTATATTCTCTAACCTGTTATGATCTACGTGAGATTTATTTTACTCGCTCCCGTCCTGACTGGACCTGTTGAAAATTTTACAGAAGATGATGAGGAACCCTGCACCCCTTACTTGGAGTTTGCCTAGATGACACTCGCGACCTGGACCCCTGGGGAGGTTTAGGCAGCTGCTGAGGACGATACCTTGTATAGTGTAGATAGCTTAGACTATTCTTTCTTTTCATGTTTAGCTGTTGTCCTTATTTTCAGAGTTGTATATTTAGAGTTGTTGAGACTTTGATTATTTCACTTCTTGTTGTACTCAGTTGAGGATTTCTTTATCTATTTTATCGTGCCATATTCTATCTCTAGAATGTGATTGAGTTGTACCTCTATGTTGGCCTCCTTATGGAGAGTATTTCATGTTGTGTTAGTTATAGTTCATGACCTAGAACAGCGTTCTACCGCCGACACTGTGGTGTCACGCCCCAGAACCAGAATACTGGAGAGCGGGGGCAGACATAGCCAGCTACGTATATTGAAATAGAATACATCTCAACTATACGGTCACGGCTGTCTAGATATGAGGGTTTACTACAAGCCAGCAGTCTCTTAAGGTCAAGCCTATTGTCTCAATCTCAAGCAATTAACAGAGTTACAAGATATTAGAACATCAAATATATATATATAAGGCGTCCCAAATATTACATATTGGATGATCATTAAGCTAGTCGTACAAAATGATGGGACTAGCAAGAGTTCAGTCATACATGATCAACCCTAGGATTTGTTAATCATGTTTTACAGCCCGTAGGCAGACAGTAAGTAAATGTGCATCGAGCTAACAGGTGCTCGTCGGCTAAACGCCTGAAAAGAATAAATTTACATATAAGTGGGTGAAACAAAAAGGGAAAACCCACTCGTAGCCCTGGTTCCGTCTAGTGTTTACCATTGGGCTGGAAGCTTGGTAGATCCTCGGGAGCTGCTCCGAAATCTGGCCACACAAAACCAGCTGGGTTAAACCCAGAAAGAGCAAGTGCCACAAAGGAGGCCACAAATAAGAACAAAAGCCAGCATATCAGAACATAAGAATAAAAGAAGTACAAGTAGTAAAGTACACAGGACGATAAACGACTAGGGACGTAGAACCATTCCGGGAGCCAGGTTACAATCCTTAAACCAGACAAGGACCGGGGTTGTAACCCTTCGCCTGAATAGCTCACTGTCTCTACTCATTTATCGTTAAGACAAGTAAAACAAACATGCTCAGGATATAACAGGTACTGGAGCTAGACAAGACTTAGACAAGGCTGGACACCATCCATTCGCAATCGGCCAAACAAATACTACGGCTTACTACTTTAACTAACTAGGGTTATCACAAACCTTATTACTAACAAGATGCAAGTGAGAATTCCAGTCCCAAGCCCTGCAGACTATCCAGTTATCCTTCCGCGGGTTGAGAGTTATAGGTGGGTACATTGCCCGGGAGACAAATGTACCCTTAGGTGACTTAGAGGGTACAACACATAACAGTGTGCTGGAAATGTGCTCTACTCGTCGGCAAGCTACAAGTCCATTAAAGCGCCCAGATAACGTGATTGCCTGTGACTGGAAATTCTCCATGTTCTAGTTTGATCTAATCATTAGCCTAATCCAATTTAGCGCGAGTCCCTGGCCGTGGTACCCAGGAAGTCACATCCTAGACATGATGCGAGACAAGACAAGTGGATTGTACAAGCAAGCAAGCAGGAACACCCACGGTGTCAAGTTGATTATACGAGTCAAGTTACAAGTCAAGTCAGGAGTGCGCCGCCACGGGCCACTATCAAGTTATCAAGATAAATCATGTCAGGGTACTGTCAGGAGTGCGCCACTACGGACCACTATCAAGTCAGGTTGGTCATGTCAGGAGTGCACCACTACGGGTCACTGTCGTGTTATGCTAGTTCCTTGTCATGCCATGCCATGCCATGTACAATAGTCATTCCAAACATATTAAGTAAAATCAAGTTCATGACAAAAGGCATAAGAATATAAAATGGACGTAAATATCTAATAAAATACCAATATATATAGGACTATAGAAGAGCCAAGCTTAAAGAAATAACCAAAACTCTAAAAGCCAATGGATTGCGCAAAGGGTCAGGGAGTTGGATTGCGCAGGTGTCAGTTGTGCAGGGTGCCAAGTGCGCAGGGGCACAGGGCACAGGGGCAGATTACGTATGAACAGACTGTGCAGAAGTGAACTGCGCATGGGTGGATTGCGCAGGAATAGACTGCGCAGAAGTCAACTGCGCATGGGTGGATTGTGCAGGAGTTACTTTGCGCATGGCTGGCTTGCGCATGGATGGCTTGCGCCAGCGCAATCCAGCACAGCGCAAAGCACTGGCTGAGGTCATGCGCAATCGGCCCTGCGCTAAAGAGCACAGGCCGGGGGTGCGCAATCGGCCATGCGCTAAAGAGCGCAAGGCAGAGGGATGTTCTTCCTGGCCGAGAGCAGGTCCAAGAACACCAAAAACTTCAATTCTTCATAACTTTGCCAAATCAAAACCAAATCTAGATTTTCAAAGTTCTAACTTGAGTAAAATCGAATTCTCTTCCACATGGAAGCATCAAAACAAGCAAAAATCAAAGTTTAATAGATCAAAACCAAGGATTTTTGAAAATGGTTAAAACCTAGATCTAGAAGAATGAAAGCTTCAAATCACAAAATGTCAAGTTCTAAAGTTGTTCCCCATGGCCTAATCTAGTTAATGGACAAATAAAAAGTGGTGCTTATTTGATGGCAAGGTGCACTTGCCTATGGGTTGGGGAGTTGTGTGGAAGAAGGAAGAAGATGGAGAAGTTAATGGAGAATAAAGAGGAGAGAGAAAGGTTGGTGGAGATATAATGAGGGTGGGTGTATTGGAATGGAGGGGGAGAATAGGCTAAGGTGTTCCACTCATGATGAACCAAACCAAATCAAACCAACTCCACAAAATAAAACCAAGCCATGGTCCAAAACCCATTTACGAGAACCCGAATCCACAAGTCGAGAAAATAAAATACGTGCCGAAATCAAATCACGAGTACAAATACGAAATACAGGAAATGGGGGTGACAACTCTATCCACCTTCAAAGAATTCTGTCCTCGAAATTTAATCAAGGAGCTAGAGATTGCCACGACAAGCTATGCTAAGCACAGACAAGCTACACTAAGCAGTTCAATCATACAATCATACAATGCAAGCAAGGAAGGGAAAGCGTAAGGCACAAGGAAGACATTATACCTTACGAGTCAAACAGGTAGGGATATCGCGATCGGATGTCGTCCTCACGCTCCCACGTTGACTCATCTAGAGAGTGATGACCCCAAGCAACACGGACTAAGTTAATAGTCTTGTTCTTGAGCGTCTTTTCTCTCCGGTCCAATATAGACACGGGCCTCTCCTAATATGAAAGGTTGGTACCAACAACCAATTCCGAATGATCTAGGATATGGCTCGGGTCCGGGATGTACCGTCTTAATTGGGATACATGGAATACATCATGTACCTCACTTAGCGACGGCGGAAGAGCAAGACGATAGGACACATCGTCTACTCGCTATAGAATATCGAACGGCCCTATATACCTAGGACTAAGCTTTCTCCGTACGCCAAAACGAATGACGCTGCGGGTAGGCGAGATCGTAAGGAATACATGGTCGCCGACGGTAAATTCTAAGGGACGTCGATGAGCATCGGCCCAATGGCGCTGGCGATCCTGAGCAACTCGGAGGTGATCTCTGACTTTCCGGACCACTTCAACCGTCTGAGAAATCAGTTCTGGACTGAGCATCTGCCTCTCTCCGACATCGTCCCATGCTAACAGGGATCTGCACTTCCTGCCATACACAGCCTCAAAGGGTGCCATCTGGATACTGGCCTGGAAACTATTATTGTACGAAAATTCTACCAGGTGCAGGTGATCCTCCCACGAACCACCGAAGTCAAGGGAACATGACCGCAACATATCTTCGAGGGTTTGTATAGTACGCTCTGACTGCCCATCTGTCTACGGATGATACGCTGAGCTGAACTTGAGACGAGTCCCCAAACTTTGATGAAGACTACGCCAGAAGTGCGATGTGAATCTCGTATCCCTGTCTGATACTATGCTGACTGGCACTCCGTGAAGTCTGACGATCTGCCTGAGATACATCTCTGCTAGCTGTGCCGTCGACTGTCCAACTCCAAATGGATGAAAGTGTGCCACCTTGGTAAGCCTGTCCACAATGACCCAAATAGCATCTCTACCTGCCGGAGACCTGGGTAGCCCAGTCACGAAATCTATGGTAAGGTGCTCCCATTTCCATTCTGGGATCGGTAAAGGTTGAAGAAGTCCAGCTGGCCTCTGATGTTCAGCCTTAACTTGTTGGCAAACCAAACATCGAGAGACATACCGGGCTATCTCTCTCTTCATACCATTCTACCAAAAGTGTTGACGAATATCTCTGTACATCTTCGTGCTGCCTGGGTGGATGGAATACTGTAAACTGTGAGCCTCTGCCATGACTTCCTGTCTGATATCTCCACTGGGTACACAAAGACGCGTGCCGTATCGAAGTGTACCATCCTCATGAATACATAACTCTGGCCTTCTTCCTGCTTCACACTCTGCTCTGAGCCGCTAAATCTTGGAATCGGTTAACTGTGCTGTCCGGATCCTCTCAACTATGGTAGACTGAATCTGTAGGCTGGCCATCAAGGCCATATTGGAAGGAAGAACCACTTCAATTCCCATCTTCTGAAGATCCGACAATAACTCTGGTTGCGCCGTCAGAAAATAAACTCCGGCTCTCCGGCTCAACGCATCTGCTACAACGTTGGCCTTCCCTGGATGATACTGCAAATCCACATCGTAGTCCACCAGTAGCTCGAGCCATCTTCTCTGCCGCATATTAAGATCCTTCTGGGTGAAAACATATTCAGGCTCTTATGATCAGTAAAGATCTCCACTCTGTCTCCGTACAAGTAGTGCCTCCACAACTTAAGTGCAAATACTACTGTTGCTAGCTCCAAGTCGTGGGTCGGGTAATTCTTCTCATGATCACGGAGTTGTCGTGACGCATAAGCAATTACCTTCCCATGCTGCATCAAAACACATCCCAATCCTCTGCCTGAAGCGTCGCAATAAACTGTGAATCCTCCGGTCCTATCTGGAAGGGTGAGAATGGGAGCCGTTATCAAACCTCGCTTCAACTTCTCAAATGATTCCTGACATTCTGCTGTCCAAACGAATGGCACATCCTTACGGGTCAACTGGGTCATCGGCGCTGAAATCCTTCCAAAATCAGAGACGAACCGCCGGTAGTAGCCGGCCAATCCAAGAAAGCTGCGAACTTCTGCCACTGAGCTGGGTACTGGCCATGCCTCGATAGCCACAATCTTCTGGGGATCCACTTCCACTCCTCCTCTGGTAATGATGTGACCCAAGTAAGAAATGCGATCGAGCCAGAACTCGCATTTACTGAACTTGGCGTACAACTGGTGCTCTCTGAGAATCTGGAGGATAATTCTGAGATGCTGCTCGTGCTCTGCTTCACTCTTGCTGTAGACCAGGATGTCATCAAGGAACACTATCACAAACTGATCCAAGTAAGGCATGAAAATACGGTTCATGAGGTCCATCAACACTGCCGGCGCATTGGTCGCTCTAAAGGGCATAACTAGAAACTCCCAATGCCCGTACCTAGATCTGAACGCCGTCTTCGGGATGTCCTGCTCTCTGACTCTGATCTGGTGGTATCCTGAACGCAAGTCTATCTTCGAGAAAACTGAAGCCCCCTTGAGTTGATCAAACAAGTCATCTATCCTCGGGAGAGGGTATCTGTTCTTGATTGTCACTGAGTTCAAGGTACGATAATCAACACATAGCCTGGACGTACCATCCTTCTTTTTCACAAGAAGCATCGGGGCTCTCCAAGGCGATCCACTAGCACGAATGAATCCCTTGGTTCTAAGTTCTTTAATCATCTTGAACAAAATCTCCAACTCTGAAGGCGCCATTCTGTAGACTCGCTCTGATACTGGTGCTGTCCCGGGAATCAAGTCGATGGTGAACTCGATCTCCCGCTCTGGTGGCATCCCTGGAAGTTCCTCTGGGAAGACATCTGGAAACTCTTCAACTATCCGGGGCAACTGCACTGCTGCTACTGCCATCCGCAATACTGGAGGAGATGGCTCTACTGTGCCTCTGGAAAATGAAAACTCTAGCTCTCCGGGAATACTAAAGACAACTCTGCCAACATGGCAGTCTATCCTAGCATAATGGTTCCTCAACCAATCTATGCCTAGGACTACATCATAGTCTGCCATAGGGAACTCTATGAGCCTAGCGGGGAACTCTCTACCGCTAACTACGATCCGGCAAGAGGAAAATACTTGATCTACTCCCACAAGACCATTACCAGTAAGTATATTGAGCCTCACTGATAATGACTCGGGCTCCAATCCTATCCGTGTCGTGAATCGTGCAGACATGAATGAATGCGATGCACCAGAATCAAATAATGCAGATGCTGGAAAGGTGTTGACGAGAATAGTACCTGCCACTACCTCACCTGGTGCAACTTCTTCTTCCATGGTCATCATCATAGCCTGACCTCTAGCTGCGGGTCCTCTCTGCTGGAAACCCCTCTGTCGGTTCTGTGCTGGAGCCTGGGTGAACTGCTGCTGGTTCTGCTGCTGAAAGGCCTGGGCCTGGGGCAACAATGGCCTCGGGTACTGCTGTTGCTGCTGCTGGACTGGAACTGGGGCTGGTCCTCTCACCGAAGAACTAGAAAGGTTGGATGATGATGGACCTCCCCTATTCGGTCAGGTCCCTATCTGGTGGTCTGCTCCTCCACAAGCCAGGCACAATCCCTGTGCCCTACGACACTCTGCCACTACATGGCCCGGCTTCCCGCAATGCGAACATCCCACCGCGGAAGACTGCTTCTGCTTCTGCTGCTGCGGATACGTCGGGGTTGAATGCTGAACCGACGTCACTGAGGCCGCCCGCCTCGGAGTTCCAATGGTCAATCCCCTAACTGCCGGGGCTGGAGCTGATGATTGGTGCATCTGGTTGTGGGACCGCTTCCTGCCTCCGGTCCTGTCCACAATTCTACGGGAGGTATACTCATGCCTCCTAGCTGCCTTCAACACTGCATCGAACGTCTGGTGCTCGAACAGCTCCACAGCCAATAATATCTCTAAGTGCAGCCCTTGCTGGAACCGCTGAGCCCTATCGAACTCGGTCGCCACCAAAGTGGGGGCGAACCTACTCAGCCTGGAAAACTCGGTCGTATAGCCATCGACCGTCCTGTCTCCTTGCTTCAAGTTGGTGAATCTGGTCTGCAGATCGTACCGTGCCACCGCATCGAAGTACTTTGTCTGGAACCTCTCTCAGAACGTCGCCCAAGTAACTGGTGCTGCTAATCCCATGGCCTGAGCTGCCCACCAATCGCGAGCCAAGTCTAACAACTGTAGGCGTACCACCGCTACCTTCTCATTTTTAGGTGTCCTAGCTGCTTCTAGAACAACCTCGGTATCCTGAAGCCAAGCGTCCGCGGCAATCGCATCTTCACTGCCGTCAAAAAAGGGAGGGTTCAAGCGCTTGAAACTGTTGGCCGCCTGATTCCCTTGGGGACCTCCTCGGTTTAGTGCATCATGAACTTCCTGGTGCAAGGCATCGCCTCGATGATCTTGGGATGCAAGCAGTTCTCTGATAAGCCCTACCAAAGGTCCCTCATCCTGTCTAGCTGGTTGAGCGGGCGGAGCTGCCTGAACTGGAGGTTCTGAGCCTCCGGAAAGCATAACTCGGGAGGCTACTCCAGAGTGCTGAGCTTGATCTTCCTGGCGCTGGGGTGCTTGTCGAGCTTCCTCTGGCTGGTTGGCAGGTCCGGGAGTAATGCTGCTGAAGAAGACGACATAGGGAACAATAAGGAAAGGACCAGGACAGATCAATGATACAAGCAATGTGATCAGGTCGAGATTCTCAGGGGTTTGAAGATACGAGCAGAGATCAAGGACGAATATTGATTGAGACATCTATTCGGTAAACCCTCACATTTCTTGAATGCCAAGACCTGCATGGGCCACCACTTAAACCATGTCACGCCCCAGAACCAGAATACTGGGGAGCGGGGACAGACATAGCCAGCTACGTATATTGAAATAGAATACATCTCAACTATACGGTCACGGCTGTCTAGATATGAGGGTTTACTACAAGCCAGCAGTCTCTTAAGGTCAAGCCTATTGTCTCAATCTCAAGCAATTAACAGAGTTACAAGATATTAGAACATCAAATATATATATATAAGGCGTCCCAAATATTACATATTGGATGATCATGAAGCTAGTCGTACAAAATGATGGGACTAGCAAGAGTTCAGTCATACATGATCAACCCTAGGATTTGTTAATCATGTTTTACAGCCCGTAGGCAGACAGTAAGTAAATGTGCATCGAGCTAACAGGTGCTCGTCGGCTAAACGCCTCAAAAGAAAAAATTTACATATAAGTGGGTGAAACAAAAAGGGAAAACCCACTCGTAGCCCCGGTTCCGTCTAGTATTCACCATTGGGCTGGAAGCTTGGTAGATCCTCGGGAGCTGCTCCGAAATCTGGCCACACAAAACCAGCTGGGTCAAACCCCAGAAAGAGCAAGTGCCACAAAGGAGGCCACAAATAAGAACAAAAGCCAGCATATCAGAACATAAGAATAAAAGAAGTACAAGTAGTAAAGTACACAGGGCGATAAACGACTAGGGACGTAGAACCATTCCGGGAGCCAGGTTACAATCCTTAAACCAGACAAAGACCGGGGTTGTAACCCTTCGCCTGAATAGCTCACTGTCTCTACTCATTTATCGTTAAGACAAGTAAAAAAACATGCTCAGGAGATAGCAGGTACTGGAGCTAGACAAGACTTAGATAAGGCTGGACACCATCCATTCGCAATCGGCCAAACAAATACTACGGCTTACTACTTTAACTAACTAGGGTTATCACAAACCTTATTACTAACAAGATGCAAGTGAGAATTCCAGTCCCAAGCCCTGCAGACTATCCAGTTATCCTTCCGCGGATTGAGAGTTATAGGTGGGTACATTGCCCGGGAGACAAATGTACCCTTAGGTGACTTAGAGGGTACAACACATGACAGTGTGCTGGAAATGTGCTCTACTCGTCGGCAAGCTACAAGTCCATTAAAGCGCCCAGATAACGAGATTGCCTGTGACTGGGAATTCTCCATGTTCTAGTTTGATCTAATCATTAGCCTAATCCAATTTAGCGCGAGTCCCTGGCCGTGGTACCCAGGAAGTCACGTCCTAGACATGATGCGAGACAAGACAAGTGGATTGTACAAGCAAGCAAGCAGGAACACCCACGGTGTCAAGTTGATTATACGAGTCAAGTTACAAGTCAAGTCAGGAGTGCGCCGCCACGGGCCACTATCAAGCTATCAAGATAAATCATGTCAGGGAACTGTCAGGAGTGCGCCACTACGGGCCACTATAAAGTCCGATTGGTCATGTCAGGAGTGCACCACTACGGGTCACTGTCGTGTTATGCTAGTTCCTTGTCATGCCATGCCATGTACAATAGTCATTCCAAACATATTAAGTAAAATCAAGTTCATGACAAAAGGCATAAGGATATAAAATAGACGTAAAATATCTAATAAAATACCAATATATATAGGACTATAGAAGAGCCAAGCTTAAAGAAATAACCAAAACTCCAAAAGCCAATGGATTGCGCAAGGGGTCAGGGAGTTGGATTGCACAGGTGTCAGTTGCGCAGGGTGCCAAGTGCGCAGGGGCACAGGGCACAGGGGCAGATTGCGCATGAACAGACTGCGCAGAAGTGAACTGCGCATGGGTGGATTGCGCAGGAACAGACTGCGCAGAAGTCAACTGCGCATGGGTGGATTGCGCAGGAGTTACTTTGCGCATGGCTGGCTTGCGCATGGATAGCTTGCGCCAGCGCAATCCAGCACAGCGCAAAGCACTGGCTGAGGTCATACGCAATCGGCCCTGCGCTAAAGAGCACAGGCCGGGGGTGCACAATCGGCCATGCGCTAAAGAGCGCAAGGCAGAGGGATGTTCTTCCTGGCCGAGAGTAGGTCCAAGAACACCAAAAACTTCAATTCTTCATAACTTTGCCAAATCAAAACCAAATCTAGATTTTCAAAGTTCTAACTTGAGTAAAATCGAATTCTCTTCCACATGGAAGCATCAAAACAAGCAAAAATAAAGTTTAATAGATCAAAACCAAGGATTTTCAAAAATGGTTAAAACCTAGATCTAGAAGAATGAAAGCTCCAAATCATAAAATGTCAAGTTCTAAAGTTGTTCCCCATGGCCTAATCTAGTTAATGGACAAATAAAAAGTGGTGCTTATTTGATTGCAAGGTGCACTTGCCTATGGGTTGGGGAGTTGTGTGGAAGAAGGAAGAAGATGGAGAAGTTAATGGAGAATAAAAAGGAGAGAGAAAGGTTGGTGGAGATATAATGAGGGTGGGTGTGTTGGAATGGAGGGGGAGAATAGGCTAAGGTGTTCCACTCATGATGAACCAAACCAAATCAAACCAACTCCACAAAATAAAACCAAGCCATGGTCCAAAACCCATTTACGAGAACCCGAATCCACAAGTCGAGAAAATAAAATACGTGCCAAAATCAAATCACGAGTACAAATACGAAATACAGGAAATGGGGGTGACATGCGGCGTAGGCTGGACGCTGTTACGTACTCGTATCCTCACGGTGGGTGCGGGTCGTGACACTTCTACTAGCTATAGAATCACCAAATAAAATCCCTGTTGGAATCTTATAGCCTTCTCTGGCTCTGTAGCCACCATAGTCGGTGCAAACCGACTCAGTCTGCAGAACTCCGCTGCATATCCATCCACCGTCTTACCAGCCGGCTTGAGACTGATAAACCTCTGTTGTAGCTCATACCGCACTACCACGCCAAAGTACTTGGCCTTGAATCTGGTACTGAAGCTATCCCAAGGAACATGATACCTCATTCCAACCTCTTCTGATGCGCACCAGTCGCGAGCGAGGTCCTGAAGTAACAGTCTGACTTGGTCAACCTTCTCTTCTGCTGGAACCTTTGTTGCGGTCAATATGGCCTCAATATCCTAAAGCTAAGCATCCGCCATGATGGTATCCTTCGTGACGTCAAAGTATCTCGGGTTAAGTCGATAAAACCTTCCCTACGCGCCCGAGTCATTCCTGACACTTCTCTCAAGGGATACTTGTAACTCCTAATTCAGTAGCACATTATGTTCCTGTTGTTGTTGATGGGCTGCCACCTGATGCTACTGAGTGGCCAGAAATCCTCGAATGACCTCCAGGAGTGCTGCAGCATCAGTTACTGTCGTAGTTGCCGGCACCGCTGGGGGGTGCAGGAGTTTCAAGAACCTGCGGTTCCACTGGCTCTGATATCACTTCCACTCGGATCTGATCAGAAGAAGGTATTCTTTCCTGCTGCTGCCCCATCGAGCCATGCTCTACTGGACGTTCCTCTATGTTGGCCTCACCAGATACTGAGGAAGAAGCACCCCTATAGGAAAAGATACATGATATCAAATAACAGGACGAGGAAGATTCGAGGATGCAATTCAGGTTATCAATCAAAGTAAGGGAAGAAAAATCGAGGCAAGCGATTCAAAGGGAATAAGTTTTGATTGAGACTCCTATAATAGTAACACCCCATAAGTCTAAAATTAGACCTGCATGGGCCACCAATAAAACCTTGTCACGCCCCAGTACCTGAATACGGAGACGGACTAGGCCAGCTACTCCATATGAGGTATGTGTAGAAGCATGGAAAAGGACAAGAAAAGCCCATGCGGCTCCAAACAGAAGGAGCCTTATACGGCTCAGGAATCCTTCAGAACTTTATGCGGCTCGAAACTCCCCAACAGCTCCATGCGGCTCAGGCAAAGACACGTGGCCATACGCTATCCGCTTCTACAGCTGGCCATAAAGCAGCCTCCAAATTAATTGCTCTAATGACAGCTCTGACACAATGAATGACAGCCCTGACGCAATGAATGATAGCTCTGCCATAAAGTTGAAATAATAATGGCGTGCTCCTTCGAAAAAGAAGAAAATCTTTTATAACTGACAGGATCCGTCGAGTCCCAAGCACCCCTATGCGGCTGCCTTCTTCATGCAGCTGTCTCCTTCATGCGGCTGCGTCCTTCATGTGGCTGCCTCCTTCATGCGGCTATCTCCTTCATGCGGCTACCTTCTTCATACGGCTATCTCCTTCATGCGGCTGTCTCCTTCATGCGGCTGCCTTCTTCATGCGGCTACCTCCTTCATACGGCTGCCACCCTCATGCGGCTGCTACCTTCATGCGATTAAGATCGTGGGGGCCATCCATATGCGATTCACTTAGAGACCGCACTCATGCGGCTCTGTCAAAATGTCCCACTCATGATAGTCGAGACACGTGGCGATCCTCACGACAGTCGAGACACGTGGCGATCCTCACGATAATTGAGACACGTGGCGGTCCTCGTAACAGTTAAGACACGTGGCGTTCTTATCCCCCTCGGAGTTATGGCTGCTAGCAAATCATAACAAACTCAGATTTGTTACAATCATCATAATTACTCCAAATCAAATCAGATCAGATAAATCGAACACGTGGCAGAAGATCCGAGCCTATCATCACAAATTATAAAAATTCATGGCAATCAATATTAATTGCCCATAGGATTTGGTGCAATCCATATTAATTACCCAGATTCATTTTAATGGTCCAGATGATTGGCCGTCGACTTTTTAAGGGGGGAATCATTGCAAACCCTAATGATCATACCCCACCTATATAAATAGCAAGGTGTCATTCCCTTACAAAGCACCTGGGGAGACCGGAGGGAGAGGATTTTCTGGACACCTGGAGATCCCGAAGGCTGAACACACAGAGAGACAAAGGCGTGCACAAAGGATTCTTCCCACGCATCCCGAGAGTATTTCTTCACCAAGTGCCAAGGCTACGTCCGATCGTCCAAGGAGTAAGGCAGAGCTGTCGTCGCTTTCCCGAGCCTCTACCGTCACCCCCCAGAATCAAAAATAAACAATCGTACTTTGATTGTTGTACCTAGGTTTTCGTCTCTAGGCTTTCTTTGTACGAGCGAGTTTGTATTGTGAGTCTAAGTTTCGTCCTCCTATATAATTGTTTTGTACTTTTACAATCAATAGCAAACACGATGGCTACTCTGCTGGAGAATAACTTCTCCACTGCTGAGGAGTTGGTGACGCAATCGGACGCAGCCAAACTTGGCTCCACTCAACAAATGCTGGTCGTCCGGTTCGACCAGCAGGCAGTTGAAGAAATGCTCTCCGACAGGAGCGCTGGCCCGGTCCAGCGGCGAACCCGCACGAAGAAGGCCCGTAAGGAGTGGAGGCCCAAATCATTCGCTCCTCCCCAAGCTCTCGAGGGAGTACTCTCTATTGCACAAGACGGCAAAAAAGACCCTCTTGCGGCCCCACTTCGGACCATAGAGAACTCTGTTGTCCCTAAGTCCGGCAGAAGAAAACACTATTATGCTGGACTTGCAGGGGCAAAGAGGAACTCTATACGGTCCGAGCCGCATAAAGGCGCCAGCCGCATGAAGAAGGCTCATGCGGCCGCAACTGCCAACCGTATGGAGAAAACTCATGCGGCCACAAAAGTCAGCTGCATGCAGAAAACCCATACGGTCAGAAGTACTAGCCGCATGCAGGCAGCCTGCACGGCCATGACTTCCAGCCGCATCCCGGAGGTTCATGCAGCCACCGCTTCTAGCCGCATACAGAAAGCTCATGTGGCCACAAAGGATATCCGCATGCAGACAGCCTGTACGGCCTCTAATCCCAGCCGCAGACCGTCTGCTCCATGCGGCTCGCGGTTAGTCTTCGATCGCCTCTCATGCGGTCCGGACTCTAGGTGCACCCAAGAACATGTGCCAGACTCTCTGCGGCACCATTTGGACTCTTCCTACTATGCACCCTCGGGTGCTAGAGTGAAAAAGTCTAGGACAACGCGAGCTCGACGAGCTCAGTCAGCTGCCCCAACCTCTGACCATCCGAGCGCTCCGCTCACTGTTATGCGGGCCTCCGATGGAAAGTTGTACCGAACCACTCGAGTCCAGCCCCCGACGGCAAACGGACAGAGTGGTTCCCAAAAGTCTCCCGACAATCAGGGGCAAACATGGTGCCAATACACTCGGATGCTCGGGTTTCCCAGGTTGCTCGAGATGCATCTGACTTGCGTAACCTGATCTGTCACAAGCGCAAAAAAAGAGAAGAAGCCTCGGTGTGCAGAGAGTCCTTCCCCGGACATCACTGCACTCAAGTCATTGTCAACTGCTGCTGCAGCAAAGCAACCACACAAGGGAAGCGGTGATCCGTCTTCCAACGACTGCAACACCCATGCTCAGAAGATGAGGCACTTCTCGTCGTCTCCTGCAATTCTGCTCAGAGGATCCCTGGTAGCGGGAGAGGAAAAAAAATAAATGTCTCCAGCCCTAAAATCTCAACCAAGAAACTCTCTTCCAAACGTTTGTCCACGACTGCCACAGGAGGAGTTTTCCAAGGTACTCGCTCGAAGACGAAATCTACCACGCTCGGAGAATCATCATCCACATCTCTGGGAGGTATTGGAGCTGGGGGTAGCACTCCTCCAAACATCCGCGACAACCAGGTGTTCCGAGAAGATAATCCAGGGGAAACAATTTCCCTAACAGACGCAGCAGGTTCCGACGTCCCCGAGGACGTCCGCAACTCTCAAGACGAGGCAAGCTCTGAAGCTGGGGGTACCACTCCTTCTGAGTCCGAACAAGAGGAGAACATTCCCACATACCCTGACGACTTCTCTGTACAAGGGTATGACTCAGAGGGCGCGTCCTCTACCGTCCCTTCCATCTATCCTCATGTGAGGACGGTATTCATGACAGACAGCAACCAAGATGGTTCCAGTGATCGCCAACGCATCGACACTCTGGAGGCCATACTGCACGCCTTGGTTAAGTCTATGGACGAGATCAAAGCGGCCCTGCCAACTCTACAAGGGAGGACGCTTGGCCAAACAAGCTTGGGTCCTACGGTCACTGCGGACTCGAACTCCGCGGCATCAAACCCGGGCGACAATCCTCCGACAACATCGGCTCCCACTGCTGCAGACGAGGCCAGGAAGGCAAGAAGAGAGGTTCAGGAGCTTCGGGCCATGTTCCACGCCCGAGAAAACTGCTAGGACCTCAGGATACGATAACCTATCCTATTGTATGGAGAGATGTGCCCTTCCCACCAAGATATAAACCATTCAACATCAATTCGTATGATGGAAAGACATCTGCAAGCGGGTACATCACCTACTGCGAAGTCACAACCGACCATCTGCCTCATGACGACGCCATTCTCACACGGCTATTCATTGGAGCGTTGGAAGGGGTCGCTTTTGACTGGTACCGCAACTTGTCGGACAACTGCATCCATTCCTTCGCCGGCTTCAAGCGTATGTTTCTGGAGAGGTTCTATGAAGTAGGACAGGACGTGACAATGTCCACCCTCATGGACGTTGTGCAGGGAGAAAAGGAGCTGACAAGGAACTATATCGAACGGTTTCGTCAAACCGCGAGGAAGTTGCCTTCCGGTAACCCCGATTCCTCCTTGATTGAAATTTGTAAAAAGAGGCTGCTTCCCACAATCAGCCTTTGGATGGGCGAAAGTCAGTTTAAGGATTGGAAGATTTTCATCATCAGCGCCACTAGCGCAGAAGACAAATTAAAGAAAGCTCGCCAACTGGGATTACACGTCTCGGAAGGAGAGGACAAGGGCAAACACCCTAACACCAACAGCAACAATGGTGGCAACCCCTCCAACAATCGAGACAACAAAAGAAAATAGGCTATGGTGGCCGACACAGGTCCGAAGCCTGAACCAAAGCCGGCAGAGAAGTAGTGGCCTCAGATGACCTATTCCTTCGAAGACGGTCATGTTAAGCCCATCTTGGACATGCTCATACGAGGTGGTCGAATCCAGCTCCCTCCTCCAAGGCGTGAACCTCGTCCTGCCGAGATGGAAGGCTCCAAGTACTGCCACTATCATCGCTATGTCCATCATGCTACACAAGACTGCTACCAACTGAAGCGATACATCCAGCATCTCATCGATTCTAAGGCCTTGGCCATTGATTTCGAAGAGGTGACTGTAGCAGCTAACATGCTGTCAGTACAATTTGGCAGCTTTCCTCCGACAAAGACTCAAGATGGAGTAGTGCCCGTCCCCAGGGCAAAAATGGAAGTCGCTAACCTTCTGCCTTCCCGAGACCAGGCTGCTGGTCTAGTGCCCCTTACCACATCAAGATGGGAGGTCATGTGGGTCCACCCGAACCTGCTACCGGAAGTAACTCAGTCCGTACCACCCGTCTCCAACAAGAAAAAGAGTGGGAAAGTCAAATCATGCCGTACGATCTCGGCAGAAGTCGAAGAAGCTACTGCTGTTACCCGATCCGGCGCACAAACCCAACCTCCACCGGGTAACTTGGCTGAAGATCATCAGCCGATAGCAGCTGATGCCCCAGGACCTTCTCATCCTTCGATGACCGACAAGCCTAGGTCGAAGGAGACTCGCTTTGACAAGCCGCTCCGAAAAGAGGTACCTCAGGGGCTGGAGAGGCCTTACAACTTTGACATCCTGGCACAATTGGCCAACACACCGGCCAAATTATTACTATACGAGCTCCTGAGACTCTCCAAAGACGTTCGCGTCGCATTGAACGAGGCACTCCAGAATGACGACGCATATCTGGCTCAGTCCAATCTCACTGGGGAGAACTCGCCTGCGGATCTTCAAGACAGCGCTTGCACGGGTGCAATTCCCAACATTGTCTTCACTCCGCAGGATATGCTTATCAAGACCAACCTGAATGATCGCCCTCTGTATTATACTGGATACATAGGCAATATGAAGGTGGATCGGATGCATATTGATTTCGGTTCTTCCATAAGAATCATCCCGAAGAGCCTGCTACACCATCTGCACATCCCAATGTATCGTCTGATGCCGACAAGCACCGCCATCAGCGGTTTCAATTCAGGCAGAAGCTATCCGATCGGAAAGATTCGTCTGAAATGCCAAATCGGCGATCTTCAATCAGAAGTGACCTGTTATGTCATAGATGCGGATACTTTCTACAATATTCTCTTGGGGCATCCTTGGATACACGATTACATGATCGTGCCTTCCACACTGCACCAATGCTTCAAGTATGTCGATAAGCATGGCTTCGTGAAGACAGAATTTGCCGACATCGACCCCTTTAAAGGGGTTGAATCTTACTACTCCGACTCTTGCTTGTACGAGAAGTCGAAAAGGCACTTCGTCGAAGAAGATATCAAGCTCCAACTGAGGTGGCTACTGGATCGGAAGGACCTCTAATAATCCACCTCCAAGCCCACAAACCTGGCAGAACTGTACCCCTTACGGTCACTCTGCGTAAGGACGCAATCAGTCTCTCTGCACAGGAGGAGCAGATGATAATCCGACTGCCAAGGTCTGGCCAAGCGCCAAGACCCACGACAGAGCCACTGACAATCAGGCTGCCTGGAGTAAGTCAGCAGCAAATGGAGGAGCACAATCCCTCTGTCAAGTCAATGATGATCCGTCTTCCAAGAATGAATCAGCATCCGGTTGCTAATTCGAGGACTGCTAGCCAGCCAACAATCCCCCGCCCAGCGCCAAGCACCAAACTGGGGGTGGCTAGTACGCCAACGACTCCATGCTCTGCTCCACCAGTGGAGCCCCTGATGATTAAGCTGCCCAAGTCATCCTCCCAATCTACATAGGGGGTGGTTGAAGCAGAGCCAGAGCTGGCCAAGTATGTGGCTACTCACACTAATGTTCCATCCGCAAATGATGTAATCTCGCTAGAAAAGATACCTTATTTTATCAATAAAGGGCTATCTTTAAATTACCTCGAGCTTAATAAGCTTTGTACAATGTATGCCATAGAACACGGTATAGGCACCCACCTGCACACATAGGTGACAAATGTCTATACCGCAAACCAACTTACTCCAGTGGAAGACGCTTACCACATAGTCAAGGGAGGGGATCATCCAATCATCTTCGACCGGAAGAATGATCCACAACCCTTCAGAGTAGAAGAAGTTGATCTCGAATCCGACACCGGGAGACTGCCCCTTTATTTGTATAGTTCCCGATCCAAGTACCTCATGGAAAAACAAGGGTATGATCTGGAAACTACACCAGGCTTAAACTACGGCACTAGACGGCGGCTACCCTTACAGTTGCTGGTTCCGGCTGGAAAACCACGGGCTCACTACAACAAGACCAGATATGGGCTAGGTTATGTTACACCTGCAACGACCCCTGAAAGCTCAGATGAGGAATGCGACTGGCATTCACACTCAACTGGATCACCAACTTCTGATTCAGACGTCAGCATTAGGGACATGCTCAGGCAAGTCTGGTCCGTTAATATGGCATTTGCCGACGCCTACGAAGAGAATAAAGACATTCCTGAACTTCTTGAGTTAAAGCCGTGGGCACAACAACTAGATGCGCAATGGGAGAAGCGGTTCAAAAAAAGAGAGCCTTCCACCGAAAATGAGGTTGTGCAAGTTGATCTCGGTGATGAGTCCTCTCCCAAGCCCATCTTCGTTAGCAAGAATCTGACAGACGAAGAGCGAGAATCGCTACTACAACTCGTCAGAGAATACATTGACGTGTTCGCCTGGAGCTACGAAGACATGCCAGGACTGAACCCAGAGGTTGCACTTCACAAACTCAACATCTGTCCGGACGCAAAATCGGTCAAGCAACAGCAACGACGGTTCCGCCCCGACGTCATGAATGCCAATGAAGCTGAGGTCAATAAACTGATAACCAGTGGTTTCATCCGCGAGGAACAACATCCAGATTGGGTCACCAACATAGTACCAGTCCTCAAGAAGAATGGAAAGATTCGAATCTGCATCGACTTCCGAAACCTGAATGAGGCATGTCCTAAGGATGAGTTCCCTCTTCCTATCACAGACATCATGATTGACAATACCTGCGGCTTCGAGCGTATGTCATTCATGGATGGTTTTTTGGGGTACAACCAAATCAAGATGTTCCCCGATGACAAAAAGCATACATCATTCCGAACACCAATTGGCACATACTGTTACACAGTCATGCCTTTCGATTTAAAGAATGCTGGCGCCACCTATCAAAGAGCTATAAGCGGCATCTTCAGAGACCACCTACGCAAGACAGTGGAATGCTACGTCGACGACATCGCTGTCAAAAGTCGCTCTAAGGAAGATCATCTGCAGGATCTGAAGACAGTGTTCGACCTGATGCGAGCACACAACTTGAAGATGAATCCCACAAAATCCTTCTTGGGCGTATCCAACGAGAAGTTCTTGGGTTTCATCATTACTTCCCAGGGTATCCACATAGACCCTGAGAAGACGAAGGCAATCATGGAGATGGGTCCCCCGAGAAATCTCCGTGAACTCCGAGGCCTTCAAGGAAGGCTGGCCTACATCAGGAGATTCATCTCTAACCTCTCTGGGCGATGTCAGGCATTCACTCACCTCATGAAGAAGGGCGTTTCATTCGTATGGGACAAAGAATGCCAGCGCACCTTCGACAGCATCAAAGAATATCTGACGAACCCTCCAGTTCTGGTGGCTTCGGTTGCTGGAAAACTATTCCTGCTCTATGTACGAACTATGGAGCATTCTCTCGGTGCTCTACTAGCACAAAACAATGATGCAAGCCATGAGCAAGCTATATATTACCTCAGTCGAATGATGATGGGGCCAGAATACCGATACACTGTCATAGAAAAGGAGTATCTTGCTCTAGTGTTCGTCATTCAGAAGACGCGACACTACGACACGGGACAAATCATCCATATCATATCAAGAGTCAACCCTCTCAGGGTCCTCATGACTAAGCCGGGCGCACTCAGCTCTCGCCTCGCTACCAGGGCGATATTACTGTCCCCCTACCACACGATCTTCGTTCCACAGAAAGCAGTTAAAGGTCAAGACCTGGCAGACTTTTTAGCAGCTCATCCAGGTTCGGAGTCAACAAGAATAGACGAAGAGATACCAGATGAGGTCACCAATTCAAATACGGTCTCTCATGATACCATATGGCGAATGTTCTTCGATGGTGCTTCCAGAATGGGGCCCAAGGGCAACATCGTCGCTGGAGTCGGAGTGGTGCTGATTTCTCCCTCTGGGCTGGTGATCAATCGGGCTTACTCCCTCACGGAGTCCTGCTCAAACAATGTGGCCGAATACAACGCTCTGGTCATTGGCCTCTGACTTGCAAAGGAGCTGGGGGTAGAATACCTCAATGTATAGGGCGATTCACAGCTAATCGTCAATCAGATTCGGGGTTCATACGAGGTTCGCCATGAAGATATGATCCCCTATCACCAAATAGCGATTGACATAATCTCGTCCTTGGAAGGGTTCTTTATAGAACACGTTCCCAGGCTCCAGAACATTGAAGCCGATGCCCTAGCAGGTCTCGCTGCTTCCTTAGTAGTTCCGAATCATGCTCATTATCTGGTCGACATAACAGGCCGTTAGTTGGTCTGTCCTAGGAATAATATTCAATGTGTTGAGAGTTACTATGTGCTGGCAGTCGACAAAGCACCAGACAGGAGACAACCATTCATTGACTTCGTAGTCTACGACATCCGGCCAGAGAATCCAAAGGAAGCCACTTCTATCAGAAGACGTTTCCTCAGATTCTTCTATGATACAGAGACGAAAATGCTGTATCGGTGATCATACGATGGATTACTGCTTCGATGTCTGTCAAATACAGAAGCTAAAGAAGTCGTGCGCGAAGCTCATGACGGCGTCTGTGGGGCCCATTAGCCTGGCCCAAAATTACATGATTGCCTTCGACGAATGGGCTATTATTGTCCCATGATGGTTGCAGATGCAATAGACTATGCACGAAAATACAAAGACTGTCAAGTCCACGCATATTTTATCGACCAGCCATCCGAGTTTTTATATCCGACGGTAGCATCCTGGCCATTTGAAGCATGGATAATGGACATCATTGGCCCGATCACTCCACCTTCGTCTAGGGGGACACCGCTTCATACTCGCAATCACTGATTACTTCTCCAAATGGACGGAGGCTATTCCGCTGGCAGAAGTCAAGACTTCAAACGTGATCAGCTTCCTCAAGCATCACGTAATCCATGATAATGGTCCGCAGTTCGCAGGCCACGCCTTTTATCGGTTCTACGACAAACACCGAATCCAGAATATTGCTTCAACGCCTTACAATCCGACAGCGAATGGGTTGGCTGAAGCATTTAAGAAAACAATCATCAAGCTGCTCAAGAAGTTCGTGTCTTCCAACAAACGTGACTGGAATGAAAAGCTTGGTGAATGCTTATGGGCATACCGTACTACAGTACGGACGGCCATCGGGAATACACCATTCTCCTTGGTATACGTGAGTGAGGCAGTTCTCCCCTTGGAGACCCAAATCACCTCACTCCGCGTTGCCCTCACCTACAGATTGACAACAGATGATAATCACCATCGTCGACTACAAGAGTTGGAGGCCCTAGATGAGAAGCGCCTGTTAGCTCAACAACAAATTGAGCTGTATCAAGCCCGAATCTCCGGTACTTTCAACAAGAAGGTCAAAATCAGAACGTTTCAAGTTGGCGATCTTGTTTTGGAAGTTCGGAGGCCGATGGTCATGACTCACAAGACCGCCGGCAAGTTCCAACTAAAGTGGGAAGGCCCGTTCATCATCGATGCTGTATTCTCCAATGGAGCTTACCGCCTCGCAAAACAAAATGGAGACTTGCTCATATTGCCCATCAACAGCAAGTTCCTAAAGAAGTATTATGTCTAAAACGACATACTGCAAATATCTCAGGCTATTGAGTTATGTACCCCCTGGTACCGCTGAACCCATAGTATGCCTCCAAATATCTCGGATTGTTGAGTTATGTACCCCCTTGTACCGCTGAACTCACATTCGGCCTCCAAACACCAAAGATTATCGGGTCATGTACCCCTTGGTACCACTGAAATCACCTACATTCATTCTCAAAATATCTCAGATTGTAGAGTTATGTACCCTTTAGTACCACTGAACTTACATTTTGCTTTCGAACATTTCAGATAGTTGAGTTATGTACCCTGTGGTACCGATGAACTCACGTTCTGCCTCCAAATCTTCCAGATTATCGAGTTATGTACCCGCAGGTACCACTGAACTCCCATCCTGGTCAATCTATATCGCATCTTTTGGGTAGTAAGTTACGTATGATCATACCTCTGAACTTTCTTCATAAAAGAAGCTCCTTCCTCATGATCCACTACTCGCACTTTCAGTGCACAAAAAGGGTAACAGATCCACAAATTTCCTAAGACAACCATGTCGATGCTACCTCTGAGTTGTTTCACTTTCATCAAAAACAAACCGCCCCCTCACATAGAACTTCCATGTCCTCATTACCTCTGAGTTGTTCTATGTACCCCTTCATGGAGCCCACTCCTGCCATGTCCTCATTACCTCTGAGTGGGAAGGCTCCATTGAAGGAACCTTCATATTTGCCATGTCCTCATTACCTCTGAGTAAGTATGTTGGTTTATCTCTCGACTTATTATCTGTACCCACAACCAGGATACGCCAAGGATAATAGATCCACAAAAAGTCTTCCATTGAGGCAACTACTACAAGCAAAGAATAGAGCGAATGTATTTCGATCAGTTACATTCGCACGACTACATCTCATAAGCAAGCCAGAAAAGTTCTCTATCATTTCATTCAGACAAGAAGGAAGAAGATTACATTGATGTCCAAAAGAAGCAAAACACAAACCGCAGCTAAAGACAGACAGAAACATCAAGACAAAAGACAGACATTTATGAGAACCTAAGAATCCTAATTACGAGGGCGCATATACCAATCCCTCAACCATTTTTCATATGAAGGATTTACTTGAGCAAGATCCTCGTCCGGAGCAGGAGGGTCAGAACTTCCAATACTACCGCCGTCAGACTGGGGCTCCTCCTTTACAGCAACTTCGATAGGCGCCAGCTCTCCTTTCTGTTCCTCCGTTTTTGGTATTACCTCCTCCTTAACGAGCGATGACTCTTGTTTGAAAGGAGACAGCACCTCTTCCTTCACAATGATCTCAGCCTTCTGCAGGGTTGCTGTAAGAATCAAAGATAAAAAGAAACAAAGTTAGAAGATGGTCAGAGCCTCATACGGCCCAGTCCAGATAAGCTTATGCGGTCCTATTTGAGGGGCTTCATGCGGTTCGATTCAGGAAAACTCATGCGGTTCTGTTCGAAGGGCCATTATGCGGTTCAGTTGTAAAGTATTTATGTGGCTATTTCCCATGCGGCTCGGACATGGAGGATACCACCATGCGGCTCGGACGTGGGACGTACATGCGGCCCATACAATTTGAACAGTTCGATGAAGATGAGAGGCGCATTAAAGGCTTGTGCATAAAGCATGCAACAGAGCTGTCATTGTTAGGGTTTCGAAGTATACGATATTCCCAAACCCTTACCAGCAATGGTAGGGTGGACGTCAGGGTACATTTCAAGTACCGTGGCCGACGAAAAAGCAGTTTTTTTGTCCTTCGCCACAGCAGAGGCAGCCTTGGAAGACTTGGGGGCCATCGTTGATCGAAGAAGAAGAAGAAGAAGAAGAGGACGACAGTTAGGGCAAGAAGTGCTTAAATTGGGAAGGAGAGTAAAGAGTTTCTCTCTCTAAATCACTCTTATTTATAGGAGGCCAAAGGGGAGACACGTGGATTGATGAACGCTCCGGGTCTCGCGTTGCAGGCAAAACCGACTCCTAGGATTTTGTCACGCCCCAGAACCATAATACTGGCAAGTAGGGACGGACCAGGCCAGCTACGTATACCAAAGTACTCCAGTACTCTGAAATAACGTATAAGCTGTATAGATGGGGGTTACTACTAGAAGCCAACAGTCGATCCTAGGTCAAGCAATCCTAGGTATCTCAATCACAGACAGTAAACAATATACAAGAAGTAAGATCAACTGGAATATAAAATAGTAAAGCGTCCCAAACTATCATATATCAATGATCATGAAGCTAGTAATACAGAGTGAAGACTAGCAAGAGTAATAGTCATACATGATAACCTCTAGCTATAGTCTAGAATATGCAAATCATGTTCTGGCCCGTAGGCTAAATGTTAAGTCCAAAACACGAGCTAAACACGTGCTCGAAGGCTAAACGCCACAAAAGAATAATGTACATAACTAGTGGGAGAATGAAATAGAAAATCCACTAAGGTACTCTGGTGCTCTGGGTAATCACCAACGAGTGGAAGGTACGAAAGATCCTCCGGGCTCCTCTATCAGATCTGGTCAATGCAAAACCAGTGGGGTCAGACCCCCAATAGCAAGTACCACAAAGGAAGCCAAACTATGAACTAAAACCAGCATGCAAATCATAGTACTGGATAGAGAGAGAGATGAGTAAGTACTAATCGAGACTCGTGCACTACCAATGCACTTATCCCGAGAATAGAAGGACAATAAGTAAAGCAACATGTAGCATAAAGTAAAGGACATGTGACATAATATAAACTGTGTACATGTAAGGAAAGAAAGCATGTGAACATGAAAGATAAACTAGACATGTGAACATGTTAAGTAGCCGGGACATGTGAGCATGTTAGGTAACTGGAGCATGTGAGCATGTAAGATAACTGGGATATGTGAGCATGTAAGATAACTGGGACATGTGAGCATGTAAGATAACTGGAGCATGTGAGCATGTAGAGTCTATATAGAACGAAAAATGATTAGATGACTTAGGAACTATTCTGGAACCCAAGTTATAATCCGTAATCCAAACAAGGATCGGGGTTGTAACCCTTCTCCTGAACAGAACTTTAGTATCTAATCATTTACCGGCAAAAGTAAAGCATAAACAAGGATGTACTGAAAATAAACAAATCCGGACACTGCCTAGACAAACTAGACTAGACTGGACTCCATATAATAGTCACGGCCAAGCAATGAGTACGGCTTTATACATTAGCTAACTAGGGTTGTCACAATCCTAATTACTAACAAATGCAAATATGAGAATTCCAAGTCCAGCTCCTGCCTGCTACTACCTGAATGGTCCAAGCCAATGGTAATAGTGGATACATCGCCCAGGAGACAAATGTATCCTATAGTGGTGGGTACATCGCCCAGGAGACAAATATATCCTATAGTGGTGGGTACATCGCCCAAGAGACAAATGTACCCGGTGCAACACTCGACGGTGCGCTGGAAGTGTGCTCATCATGACAGATAGCTCCAAATCCCAATGTATATATATATAATGCCAAGACCAAAGGGGCAACAAGTTACTGGGAAATTCTCAATGATCTAAGTAATCAAGCTAGTTGTTTAGTCCTTAACATTTTCTTGTTGGATTACGGGTGTGGCATTCCGCAGAATCCATCCTAGACATGAGACATGCAAGACTGGACAAGACAAGCAAGATTGTGTACCATAACAAGCCACAACAAGAAAAGTATAATAGACAAGAAGCCAGGAGTGCGCTACGACGAGCCACTATCAAGGAGCAAGACATGTACTCGAATCAAGAGTGCGCCATAACAGGCCACTATCATGTAAGCAAAGAAAGACTTGTACAAGAGTGCACCACGACGGGTCACTATCTAGTAAGCAAAGAAGACATGTAAGAAGAGTGCGCCATGACAGGCCACTGTCATGTAAGCAAAGAAGACATGTAACAATTATCATAGCTTGTAAGAAAGAATCTATCAAAAGACATATCATGGCATGTGGGAAACAATAATTTAAGCTAAGTACATTTCATAGAAAATGATTGAACATGTGCTAGTGTCAAGTGTATATAGGGTGTACAATCATTTTCTAACTATGCAAGATCATCTAATCATGTTAAGAAATCATTACAATCGAAGAAAATATCAAAAACGGACAAAAACGGGCAAAAACAGACAAAAATAGCCTAACCGGATTATCCGGCGGATTATAGCGAATTTTCGGCGGATTTTCCGTAGTGTCACGGCAAGTTTTGTGGTGCAAGTTCGGATTTTCCGACGGATTTCTGCGGATTTCCGACGGATTTTCCGAACCGTCACAGAAAGTTGATTTTTGAACTCAAAACTTGTTTCGGCCATAAAAACTTCGTTTTAAATCGAAATTCGGATTTTCAAAAGTCAAAATTGCATAGAATTGAATTTCCTACAACATGAAAGTATTAGTTTTCACAAATCAAAACATTTGAAAGATCAATACCTCAAAATACTCCCAAACAGAGGTTTTTGGGATACCGAAACGGGTTCCGATTGCCACCAAACTCAAAATCCATGATATACAAACTAGGTGAGGGCCTCATATATGTATATGTGACCAAGATACATGATGGTAACACTAGTATCACTCTTGACACCAAGTTTTCTACTAAGTAAATATTGGGTTTTAACAGAAAATCAAAACCTTGCTTAAACAGATTTTGGAAACATGCATATATACGAGAATCATAAGGAAAACATATTTTACAAAATGAGTTTGGGAAAATTCTAAGCATTTAATACCAAGGAAAATAAAAATGACAACAAAATAATATGGTTCATAGATTTGGCAAGATGTACTTGCCTAGGTTAAACTCCAAGCCTAATCTTCTACTCCTCCTCCTAGGGGGGTTAAACACCACACCCAAGGCCTCAAGGCCAAGCTCTTGGCAAGCTCCAAGGGGGGAGAAGGGAAGAAGAAATGAAGAGAGAGTGAAGAGAATGAAAAGAGGGAGGAGAGAGAAAGTGAAAAGGTATATATAGAAGGGGAAAATAATCTTAGCCGTCGGATGGTGATCCATGTCAAAATCTAAGTCAATCCTAACCATCAAAACAAAACCAAATATCCAATGGGTAATAGGGTGCATCTACACTATTCATGAAAATATCTAAACACTATTCATCAAAATATCTAAAACACTATTCACGAAAATATTGAAAACACTATTCATAAAAATATCTGAAATCGAAAATATCTAAAATATGGAAAATCTGTCTGGACGGTATGCCGTCGGTATACTCTGGTATACTGGCGGTATGCCGGCCAAGAAGAAAATCTATAAGTTAGAAAAATTTTAAAGTATTACGAAAATCAAGAAAATACGAAATACACTACAAAATACGTATCCGTATATAAATACCGATACTGTGAGACGAGTCTCACAGATTTCGTCCCCTCTCATAAAGGAGATTCATCAAAGCACAAAATCCAAATATTTAATGAACCGACTCTTGGGATTCACCCAAAAGACGGCTCTAAATCATAACGAATCAAGACCAATTAATGCCGTCTATGTGGCAGAGAGAACAGTATGCGGCCAGAAGCAATCCATACGGCTAGGAAGTCCATGCGGTCAGAATATCCTCTGCGGCCAGAAGAGCTTATATATAGCCAAGCTTCTTATTCAAAGTATTTTAATTTTGCAAATTGAAAACTTTGAAGGGGGTCTTGTAGAAGCATGGAAAAGGACAAAAAAAGCCCATGCGGCTCCAAACAGAAGGAGCCTTATGCGGCTCAGGAATCCTTCAGAACTTTATGCGGCTCGGAACTCCCCAACACCTCCATGTGACTCAAGCAAAGACACATGGCCATACGCTGCCCGCTTCTACAGCTGGCCATAAAGCAGCCTCCCATTTAATTGCTCTAATGACAGCTCTGACACAATGAATGACAGCCCTGACGCAATGAATGACAGCTCTGCCATAAAGCTGAAATAATGATGGCGTGCTCCTTGGGAAAAGAAAAAATCTTTTATAACTGACAGGATCCGTCGAGTCCCAAGCACCCCTATGCGGCTGCCTTCTTCATGCGGCTGTCTCCTTCATGCGGCTGCCTCCTTCATGCGGCTGCCTCCTTTATGCGACTACCTTCTTCATGCGGCTCTCCTTTATGCGGCTGTCTCCTTCATGCGGCTGCCTCCTTTATGCGGCTACCTCCTTCATGCGACTGCCACCCTCATCCGGCTGCTACCTTTATGCAGTTAAGATAGTGGGGGCCACCCGTATGCGGTTCACTTAGAGACCGCACTCATGCGGCTCTGTCAAAATGTCCCACTCACGACAGTCGAGACACGTGGCGATCCTCACGACAGTCGAGACACGTGGCGATCCTCACGACAATTGAGACACGTGGCGGTCCTCGCAACAGTTGAGACATGGGGCGTTCTTATTTCCCTCGGAGTTATGGCTGCTAGCAAATCATAACAAACTCAGATTTGTTACAATCATCATAATTACCCCAAATCAAATCAGATCAGACAAATCGAACACGTGGCAGGAGATCCGAGCCTATCATCACAAAATATGAAATTTATGGCAATCAACATTAATTGCCCATAGGATTTGGTGCAATCCACATTAATTGCCCAGATTCGTTGCAATCAAAATTAATGGTCCAGATGATTGGCCGCCGACTTTTTAAGGGGGAATCATTACAAACCCTAATAATCACACCCCCACCTCTATAAATAGCAAGGTGCCATTCCCTTGCAAAGCAGCTGGGGAGACCGAGAGAGAGGATTTTTTGGACACCTGGAGATCCCGAAGGCTGAACACACAGAGAGACAAAGGCGCGTACAGAGGATTCTTTCCATGCATCCCGAGAGCATTCCTTCACCAAGTGCCAAGGCTACGTCCGATCGTCCAAGGAGTAAGGCAGAGCTGCCGTCGCTTTCCCGAGCCTCTACCGTCACCCTCCAGAATCAAAAATAAACAATCGTACTTAGATTGTTGTACCTAGGTTTTCGTCCCTAGGCTTTCTTTGTACAAGCGAGTTTATATTGTGAGTCTAAGTTCAGTCCTCCTATATAATTGTTCTGTACTTTTACAATTAATGGAAAATAGTATGCAAACGTCATACGACGATCGTAGCTGTCAAAAGACAAGGGGATGCGTGCTACAATCAAGTCTCATATGGTCTCACAGAGCATCTAGGTCTCAATCATTCAAGCAAGAAAATATCAATTAATGAGCATATGAGATAAAGCAGTAAGGCGTCCCCGACACTTCATTAAAATGATCATAGGAATCTAGCTTTATAAGTTAGCTAGCCCAGAGAGTCATAGGTACATAATCATATTCAGATGCAGTCTGATTTAATTACAATTATGTAAAACCAAAATATCCCGATTAACTGGCTAAATAGGTGCCGGTGGCTAAACGCCAGAACATATGGGATGAAAACTAGAATGGTGGAGAAGAAATTCACTCGAGTCCTCCACCAGCCATGCATCTAGTATGCACCATTGACGTCAGGGAAGAAGTTTGGATCCTCAGGCGCTGCTACGAGATCTGGCCAAACAAAACCAGCGGGGTTAGCCCCGAATAGCAAGTACCAGAAGGGAGCACAAAAAAGTGAGATAAAATCCAAGTATAAAATAATAATACTAGTAATAATAAAAGCTTTCGGTCGTAACCTCGATCCACAGCCTGTCATAGCACGATAGACCAACCCAATAACCAAACAAGGACATGGGTTGGACCACGTACCATGACAGTCCATGTCCCTCGGCTACTAACGGAAGGTACAAGGCACAATCAAGTCATTTTTCAAGCGGCCATTCATTCATACGGCTTTCTACAATTGGCGGAGTTATCTCCACGATACTAATTAAAAGGAATCCTCAGATCGTGTCAACCCAGCAGGGCTAGCCATTACATTAGACATATAGCACATTGAGTATGCACCGGTCCCCCGGAGGGCTATTACGCTAATACATATAACACATAGCTCGTAGAAGTCGAATATATTCATCTGCTAAAGGCGAATGAAACCATATCCGTGGCGGCCAACCCAACACGTCAGAACTAGACCTGGGGTGACTAGTATGGCACGATCTCGTGATTCTTCCCACCCAATGCATCTACCAAGTTAGTTGCCTAGTTAATCCTTACGTTATCCTCGGAGTTCACATGTCGTGATCACATGCGCATTCCCCTAGATGTCGTACAATGTACGAGTACCCCAAGAAGGGATCTGCACTAGCTCATGGAGTCATACGTATGTACCCCTTCTTGGTGTAATACAACACACAATACATACCATGTCATTGCTACCGACCATTTGCTATGTAAATTTTGGACTCTTGGATGTACTGGCAGGTATCACGTAGGAACACTTAGCACATAGGACAGAACCTCGACGCTCACATAGATTGTACCATACTACACACATAGGTTTATCCAGCATTTGCATAGGTAGTTACATCAGGAATGAGGATCAAGACAAAAGGACGCATGCGGCCGAGGCTCATACGGTCGAGGCTCATGCGGCCGAGCTGCTCATGCGGCTGAGGCTCATGTGGCCAAGGCTCATGCGGCCGGGCTGCTCATCTTCTCCCAAAATCCGAGAAAGATGGCCATAGAACCCATGAACTTCAAACTATCACAACTCAGTCAAAAAAATATGAAATCTAACTTTTTAGAAGTCAAATTTGGGTAAAAAGAAATGCTCTACCACATGGAACAACTAGATTTTCAAAACAAGCAAGTTTAATAGATCAAAACCAAAGAAAACTAAAAATGACATAAACTTAGATCTACAAGAATTTATCCTTCAAAACCAAAAATACCAAGTACTAAACTTATGGAGGATGATAAGAAGAACAATATAAACAAATAATATCAAAAAAATTAAGTATAAAAAATGCATAAATCTCCACTTTTGAGCAAGTTGTACTTGCCTAATGGTGGTGGTTGAGGGAAATGATTGAAAGAGTAAATGAGGAGAGAGAGTGTCACGCCCCAGTACTGAAATATAGAGACGGACTAGGCCAGCTACTCCATATAAGGTATACAACGTCATACGACGATCGTGGCTGTCAAGAGACAAGGGGGTGCATACTACATTCAAGTCTTCTATGGTCTCACAGAGCATCTATGTCTCAATCATTCAAAGCAAGAAAATATAAATTAATGAACATATGAGATAAAGTAGTATGTCACGACCCGCACCCACTGTGAGGGTACGAGTGCGTAACAGCGCCCAGCCTACGCCGTAGTGTCGGCGGTAGAACGTTGTTCTAAGTCTCTAACTAACCATCAACTCATGTAGTGTATAGTGTACTCATCATGATCAACTCCGAACGGAGGACAAGTATAAGATATGGTGTAACTCAATCACAGTCTAAGCACAATAAGATAACACAAAAATATAACTAAGAAATTGAAGACAACAAAAACTACTGAAATAATAACAACATCTTGAACAATCTCAAATACATCTCAAGTCCTAATTCTATACAACAAGCTCTAAATGAAAACAGATGCCAGTCTACTAAACTAAATCCCGATCACTCCTGAGTGTCGGGGCCAAAGGTAGCTAACCCGTCTCCTGGTTCGTAATATGTAGGGCATGTGTCCTCAGGGCAATCATCTGTAAAAATTTTAACAGGTCCAGTCAGGACAGGAACGAGCACAATATCATCTAGAAAACCCAAGTAAATGACAGAGAACTATACAGCAGTTATAGACAGTTGTATTGATGAATATGGCAGTTTATATTCAGGTGATGGTAAGAAAGACAGATAAAGTGCAAGAAAAGAAAATAACTAAACAAGAGAAGAATCATAGCAATGAAGACTGTAAAAATAGAACTAGCTGAACCAGGGTAATATGATATAAAGTCCAGACAGCAATATAGACAAGTGTAACTCCAATGTAAGTCCAGTACAAGATAAATCTAATACAAGATGAACCCAGTAAGGGACGATTCCAGTTATAGTGATCAATGATTCTAGGGTGAGTCCAGCCTATACTCTAGCAGTGTGTTTTAAAATACCGAGTTCGATATGTAAATGGCTAGGGATAATCCGGCACATCATACACCTGGCCGGGTGTGGAATGGCTATCATTCCAGTTTGATTCCAGCAAAAGGGGTAATTCCAGAAATGGGGTATGTCTACATGTCTTACTCTAGTATTTCCCCTCCCAGCAAGTGAATCCAGAATTCTGACGCAATAATTCAAGATGAGTCCAGCCAAAATATAATGATACCAGTAAATGATTCCAGTAAATAATTCCAGTAGGTGATTCCAGTAATAGAAGCCAGAAATAATGATACCAGTAATAGAGGCCAGAAAATAAATGTGTGTCGTATATATGAATCTAGAATATCCATACGTGTTGTAACAGAGAATCGCATACAACTAACTAGAACTGAAGTACAGTAATTGACAAGTAAATGAGAGAACTAACAGAGAATGTACTCGCCTGATACTCTGAAAAGAGTAGTATAATGTCAGATGTCTGCACCGGAGTCACAATGTCCTAAATAGAGCAGCACAGGTTATAATGTATTAAAAATAAGGTAAATGAAGTTTATGATGCAATCTACATAATTTCTAGGCCAATCTAGGTCAAAGTCAACTCTAAGTCAAACCTGGTCAACTGTCTAGGTCAAACTAGGTCCGGGTCAATTTGGTCAACTCTGGGTCAACCAAAGTCAATTTCTCTCTAGGGTTAACAATAAGTCAACTCTACCCAAGCAAATCTCATAAGCTAACCAAACTATAACTTATATCATATACTTAAGGTATATTACCTATATATGGTATGGCATCAACCTAAATCCTACATTAACTAAACTCACAACCTCTAGCTCAAGCATAAACCATCTCATGAATCCTATGTATCACATATCTATACCTATATAAGTACAATATCAACTAATCTATATCACATTTATATAGAAGGTATGTCTACATACATAATGCATGATTTAGCTGACTAATCAAATGGGAACTAAACCAAACCCAAAGAGACAGAACATGCAATGGTGGGAAGAGGAATAGCCAAGGAATTGAACCCTAATACATGTTCTATAGTTTTACACAAGTAAGTCTAATGAATAATGTAAGTTAGACTGAACATCATATAAGTTAACTTAAACAATGAGGTAACATGAGTCATTCCAAGTAGAGAACTGAGCATTGATCATGCAAGGTAGAATGTTGATATGCAGTAATTGGGAGCTTCACAAATGAATTATAGGGAATTAAAACCTAAGGATAGGACCATCCTATTAACTAGCTATGGCTCAAGTTCAGGTATCCATTTGCAGGTTAAACACTGAATTGGCCATCTTATATGCAGGATAATCAAAACAGTGGGCAGATCAATATTCAAGACTGGACCAAAGCTGCAGGTAACAACTTCCTAAGACTGAACAACATATCACCAAGTAATCCTAACTCGAGTTCAAGACTCCTACTAGCCTGAACAAGGAATAGTGGTCTGAACAAATGTGTTCAGATACCCACATCAGAGCATGGCCAAATGGCCCAAGCTAAACCACTGCTCTGTATGCCCAGGCAGCTGCAAACATGCATGCTGCTACTCTGCAATACAATGCAAAGCCAGGCCAAGCCAAAGCTGCCAACTGTATGGCAAACCCTTTCTCACAGAACCTAGGCTGAACCCAGTTCAGCCCCTAATATTCAGAGAGACATTCCCTCTCTAATATAATACTCAGTAACAGGAAAAAATAGTGACTATCTGGAGTAAAGGATTGAACAATAAGAAGGGGAACTCGAATGTGAAGGTGATGTGAGGACTGAACTCTTAAGGCACAACCTCATATTTTCTCCTTCATATGAACTGAAAGGCAGTGATGGAAGTATGGGGCTGCAATGTACTGCAGGGATGCAAGGCTATAGGTCAGTTAACAGTGTGTTGACAGTTGTGTCAAATGAGGGTGTGATACCACACGAACAGGGAATGATGTGGCAGTTTACATTCTATCTGATACAAATATCAAGGGACTGAAAAAGTTGTGAATCTACATTGAATCAAACACAGTTAACATACATGATTTACCAACCAATATAACAACTCAATTCAACTAATTCGAAATCTCCATATCCCAATCCAATTTCAATTAAACAGTACACAGTCCCAATGTGCAGGAATGTGTCATGTGTGGCACGTGCTTGTGTGTGTCAAGTGACAATGGTGAGTGTGTCCTAGTAAAACTGTAGGGTGCCTAAGTGAACCAGTGCAATGTGTATGATATAGTGTAATAGAAACATGGAAACATGGGCAATGTGACAGGGCATAACTTAGGAATTTCAGTACAAAGGACAGTTGGCAAATCAGTACATAATTTCAGTGTTCTCAGGTATTCGAGTAATGAGAACAGTCCCAAACCATTTTGAACCCAAAATTCCTACACAAATCATAAACTCAATATTTGAACAATCTAATATGTATGTACTGAACTAATTCTAATAATTAAATCATGGGGAAAAGGTTGAGAATATATTTAAATTCCAAAACTCAAACACTGAAACATGTGTATCAGTCCACATTGTGAATCAAGGAGTTCGACCCTAATTTCATCATAAAAACACAAATAAGAGTTGGTAATGATACTAGAGTATGTGCACGTGTCCACCCCATTTATCTCGTGTCCAAAAACTGGACACAAAGTGTCAAATTTCGAAATGGAAAAATCAACCAAACTGGCAGTGAGGACTGCCTCGTGCAGCCATGTTGAGCCTTCTTGGACTCGACACAGTGCTCGAGATGGGTCGAGTTCATGTATTGGGGTTCGTCCATAGTAGGGCTTCGTGATGAAGTGTCTATATTGTGTCCAATCAAGCCGTGTCCAAAGAAAATAGTGCGTATCAGTGAGCAATTTTCGTGTGTGCACAGGCAGTACAAAGTCGGTGCAGGTCAATTTCCTTCGTGCACACACATCGAGAACCCGTGAAAATTTACAAGTGTCGTGTCAGTCATTAGGACAACATGTGTGTCAAGTTTTAGCTCACGAGAGTCCGTGTCATGTCCGCAATAGCACCCGAGCCGCAGGACAGCCGCACGGGGCATGTACGCAGTATCGTGTACGAGGTACGAGTCCGTTTTGGACACAAAAAATCCACAGAATCGTGCTCAATCATATACATATTTAATCTACACATGAAGAGCTACCCAAATATATAATTTGTTTCGAAAAATATTAACATTCAATCCATTGAGGCATTTCAACAAATACCTACACAACACTACGACACGTGTCCGATACGGACACCAAACGAACACGAAATCCACCCAAATTTCAGGGACACCTAGGGGACTCCTAGATCTAGCCCTACATGCAAAGAAAACCAAAATTTAAATCAATTTAAAGGGTTTTACCTATATGTGCAAAAAGCTTGAAAAAGCTTCAAATGGGGGATTCCTCCTCTTGATGGCAAAAGCTCCAAATTGATCCAAAGCTGGGATTAAACCCCAAAATCAGAAAATAGGAGAGTATTAAGTTCTAATGCAAGAAACTAGGATTAAAAAGGAATTAAAATAGATTTATGGGGATTTTTGGAAGAGGGACAAATACCTTTCTTTTCCAATGTTGAAATGAATAAAGAAAGAGGCAAGCCCTAGAGAATAAGTGTTTATATAGGGTGGGGATCCCTATGGCTGGTCATAAAGGAATGAATTAGGGTTAGGGTTCACTAAAATGGCCCATGGGCTTAAGTCATGATCAAACAATCATTAAGCCATAAGTCATTTCACTTAAACCATAAGCCATGACTTAAATTCACTTAAACTAATCCTCCTAATCCAAAATTAGTTTCTAATGACTAAAAGTAGGTTAACCTAAGTTAGACTAGGGTCACCATGGCTAGGGTTAGCATCTAGGCTAATTCACTAGGTCTCAACAAGTCAAGTCAACCTAGAATTCACCAATTCAATAAATCATCAAATAATTCAAATAAGTCAAAATGACCAAATTACCCCTAGGCTAAAAATGATAATTAAATATCCTAATGACATGGTTAGGCTCTAGGTCATGCAGTCACTAGGGTTTCACTAGCAGCACGTCAAAATCACAAGTCATGACTTAAAGCAGTTTTTAAATAGTTTAAAAAAATTATTAAAAATCACCAAAAATCATAATATGATTTAAATACAATAATAATAATAATAAATACAAAATTTCAAAAATACCCTCATCTGGAAAATTGGGTGTTACAATCCTACCCACCTTAGAAAATTTTTGTCCTCGAAATTAAGATGATCGTATCCCTACTAGGTCAAACCCCCAACAATCAACGTCAAAGATAACATGCAACACTGTCCTACTGGTCGTGATTCCACGGTCTCGAACAGGGTAGCTACACTATCTAGCAATCATAACTATATCCTGGCAGGTACTAATAGAATCACACAGGAAAGTGGGGAGGAATGTCACGACCCGCTACCCAAATTGTTGGGCCAGGTCGAGTTATGCCCAGCCTACGTTGAGATAAAACGTAGTAAGCTGTTCTAAAGACAACAGGATAAGACTAAATGTGCTAACAGTTCTATAAGTGAAGAAGAATCATAAATGCTCCAAACACAAAAGTCGTCGTATATAGTAAAATGTCTAAGTACAAGTAAACTGAAATGTAAAACTGGATACATGTCCAGTTACAAAATGATATAGTCTAATACATGTCTACTCTCAAAAGTCTAAGTAAACAAAAGACAACTAGGCGAGGTTCCCTGCAGGAACATCCTCGTAAAGCAGAGCCGGGTCCTCGGCAGTATCTCCATAGTATGTGTCACAAAGTAACTCCTCCTCAGTAAGGACACCTACAACGTTATCCTGTCAGGACGAGAGCAAGTACTAAATCTAGCAAACTAGCATATGAAACATGGAAATGAACATGAGAGAAAATAACTGGAAAGCATGGCATCACACAGTCTATCATGGCAAGGACACATATGTCATAGAGACAGATGTATATGAAATATTTAAAACTGTAGCAGGTACGTGATCGGTCAATAGATGTACAATGTACTAGGGGCACATAATAAAATGTACTTCCGTACAAGTAAAACGGTGACAGATGTACATACGTACAAATCCGCGTTGAGATAAAGCCTACGACAAGGTATACATATAAAATATCGACCTTGCTCGGTACATACGTACGGGAGAAGGGGGCATAATCACGTACACTACTAACAGTTTCTCCATAACCCATATTCTAATCATGTGAGAGATACATCAAGACTGTTCTAAGCATGGTAGTAACTGAAAGTACAACATGTAGAGATCTAACTTGCTACCCTAAGGATCAGCATTTAACATGGTGGGGTTTGCAGTTCATTTTATGTGACAATATGTAAAGTTCGTAGAAAGTACTTGCCTCTAGCAAAGCAAAACAAAACAAGCTGCGATAACAGTGCTATGGATGTCCAGTAACTCGTCGCTGTAGAAGTAAAATATAATAACTTAGTTTTACACTAAGCTAAAACACTAGGACACTAATTGGTGAAACACGACTTGTGATTGGGCACCTAGCCAAAATAATGACTTGGCATAGGAGACCAATGTGGGGTGACATACTATGTTAACTAACTTTCTAGGGTCTTTACACTAGTGAGGGATGGGGTTCAACACGACTAAAACTCCAAATAACACAAAAAGCTACAAGTCGTAATTAATCAATAAATCAAAAGATCATTTTGTTCTAACAATTTTTGAAGTAGACAAAAAGCCTAGTTTTTCTTAAAGTAAAGTACCAAGGTGATCCTTGTTAATCATAGAAATTTATTATATTTTTTCTGGAATTTATTAACCAGTACAAATATTTTATAAAAAACAGTTTTCCTAAGTATACAAAAAATGAGTTTTGGTTTCATATGCCAAACTAGGGGCAAAACAGCAAATTAAATACTACAAAATTTATACTAAATTAACTAACTTAACATAGTATCTAAAAACTATTTTTCCATAATTTTTGCAATACTTTAAGTATTTTTAGAAAATCAAAAACAGCAATGCACACAATAATTAATTATCTGCGTATTTTGTCCATGTATATAATTTGAACCAAAGTTCAAATACAGGACCCAAGGCCATGAATCAAGTCCAATATGACTTGTACAGGTCTTGAATGTGTGAAAACACATTTGAGCCCAAATACCCATGCTAGGCTTGGACGCTAAATGGTTGCAGTAAATTAAACACAATGAAAATATAATTTGGTAATAGTCAAAATAAATATTATTATTTTAATAAGGCAAATTTATACAAAAGAATATATACATACCTATGCTAAAAGGATATATATAGATATATAAGGAAAAATACTTAATTTATAAAGTATATATATATATACAAATATATATATATATAAGAATACACTTAATAATATAGTGTATATATATATAATATATATATACATAGGAAAATATATATATATATATATATATATATATATATATATATATATATATATATATATATTTTATAAAATTTACTAACTATAAAATATATACATATATATTAAATACTGTTAAAATACAGTATATACATATATATATATTAATATATATATACATATATATATATAAAAATACAAAACAAAAAGAAAAAGAAAAGAAAACAGAAAAGAAAAGAAAAAGGAAACAGAAAGAAGAAGGGGGGGCTCGAACTCGGGCTAACAGAGCGGGGGGGGTTTTAGGCTCTGTCGGGCTGGCCAGGGGGTCAGCCCGTGGGTCGTGTTAGGGATAGGGTTTAGTTTATTTTATTTTATTTTAGGTTAGACATTATATAAAAAAAATATAAACACGAGCCTGTGTCCGGACAGTTTGGGACACAGGGATCCTCGTGTCTGTGCTATGCACGACACGCACGAGCTCAGCCTCGCATATCCGAGCACAGCACCATGCTCGTTGTGTCCTGGCGAGTCTCGTGCGTGATGGCGAGATACGCATGACACGATTGAGTTCTGTTACTCACGTGTCCGACTTCTCGAAGAAGTTTCGAAGGGGGAGGCGGCGGCTTGGGGCGTCAGGACGGTGGCGCTCCGGTGGCGCTGCGTCCAGCTCGGCATGGCGAAGCGGATGGCGGTGGTGGTGGTCGATGAGGGTGTCGGGATTGTGAGAACGAGACTTCGTCGGGGTTAGGGTTCCGGCGAAGTGTTTTGGGGAAGGGAGTGGGCTGTGGTGGTCGATGAGGGTGTAGAGCTAGGGTTTTAGGTCTGGGGGAGAGAGGGGGAGTTTTATAGGGCTTTTGGGCGGTTGATAAGTCGGTCGGGCAGCCGGAAATGGCGGGGGCTGCCCGTCGGCGTGGCGGTCGTCGGTCGGGAGGGGTAGGTTTAGGATTTTGCACTTAGGTCCTTAGGTTTTAGGATTTTGCATAATAGGTCCCCATAGAAGTAATATGCAAATATAATTTGCATTCCTTAATTAAAAATAAATTCCTAATTACAAACTGATATAAAAGTAATTTGAATAATTACAAAACAGTATTAAAACAATTCTAATAATTGCAAATTGATATTAAAACATTTTAGAAAATTACAAATCAATATTTTTGTATTTTAAAACTCATTTAAAATCTTTTAAAAATTCTAGAAAAATTCCTAAAAATTCCTAATAATTATTTAAGGCTATAAATGACATTAAAATTTAATTAACACTAATTAAAAATGAATTTGAAAATCAGGGCCTTACAAGGAAGAATGAGAAGGACAAACCTGCTAACCCATCACCTGCAGCGTCGGTCTTCTCGACCGCCATCGCAAAAGCTCCACCCCGCTGGTACTGAGCTACAGGTGGCCTAGCTCCCTTAAAAGGAGGTACAAAGGGACAGTCTACCATCCTATATGAAAATGGTAAAGACAACTAGGAATTAATTATGAAGGATTACCATTCCAAAGATGATCAAATCGAAAGTTTAAGGCACGAGTGTCAATTGCATTGAAATCCAATAACACAATATATAAAGAAGATTTAGTCCCGGCACGATCTAAGTTGATCAATTTCAGGATATATTGAAGTTTGGGCAAGATGGAGAACGAGGCAACTGAAGTCTGAGCACGAGTATCCAAGAATTGGTATCCATGTCACAATTGAATTTATTCAATTGAATATGACCCCAAACACTGGATGATAAGGAGGATGACCCGGTCAACTGGTCACGATCAAAGAATTAGAATTTAAAGGATGATGCAAGGATATAGAAATAAGGCAATTTCTTCCTTTGGATAGGGAAACTAAACATGATACCTTGGGTTGATCTATCAAGTACAGTGCCTTTTCTATCTGAAGTATGTGAAAGGCAAAACAATAATGAGTTCAAAGGCGATGTTATTAAGTACAATACGTGGTTCATAGGCGATGAAAATAATTCAAAAGAGAATTGCCAAAGCTGTCGTAGATGAGACTCTAAGGCAAATTTAACTATGTCTTCCTCCACATAGAATAACATATAAAAAGCGAACCAAAGTGCAATAGGTTGATCAGATCATCATGCACCGGTTCTGATTAGACAATATGTTAGTGGGTGCCAGCCCCCAATAAAATATGTCATGATCAAGCTCGAATAAGATAAGCTCGCAAACTGGTGCTAAATTAGCAACATAAGAAGATAAAATATAAGTAAGGATACGATGAAGGAAGTTAATAGTCTAAGATTCTTTAAACATCAAGGAGTGAGGGTGAATCAAAACAAGAGGAAAAGGATTTTCAATTTGAAGTTCATAATGAGATTCTCAAGGGTCGTCCAGGAATCTCTCATGTAGTCCTAACTGTGATTGAGTAACCTCTCCGTTAAAGCCTATCTCTCAATCCTATCGCAGGCTCGCAGCAGTACAACTAAGTCGCCGTACTACCACGATATCCCACTAATGCGACTCTCGACCTGCATGGGCCACCACTAAAAATGTGTCACGACCCGCACCCACTGTGAGGGTACGAGTACGTAATAGCGCCCAGCCTACGCCGCAGTGTTGGTGGTAGAACGTTATTCTAAGTCTCTAACTAACCATCAACTCATGCAGTGTATAATGTACTCATCATGATCAACTCCGAACGGAGGACAAGTATAAGATATGGTGTAACTCAATCACAGTCTAAGAACGATAAGATAACATAGAAATATAACTAAGAAATTGAAGACAACAAAAACTACTAAAATAATAACAGCATCTCGAACAATCTCAAATACATCTCAAGTCTCAATTCTATAAAACAAGCTCTAAATGAAAACAGATGCCAGTCTACTAAACTAAATCCCGATCACTCCTGAGTGTCGGGGCCAAAGGTAGCTAACTCGTTTCCTGGTCCGTAATATATCGGGCATGTGTCCTCAGGGCAATCATCTGTAAAATTTTCAACAGGTCCAGTCAGGACAGGAACGAGCACAATCTCATCTAGAAAACCCAAGTAAATGACAGAGAACTATACATCAGTTATAGACAGTTGTATTTATGAATATGGCAGTTTATATTCAGGTGATGGTAAGAAAGACAGATAAAGTGCAAAGAAAGAAAATAACTAAGTAAGAGAAGAATCATAGCAATAAAGATTGTAAAAATAGAACTAGCTGAACCAGGGTAATATGATATAAAGTCCAGACAGCAATGTAGACAAGTGTAACTCCAATGTAAGTCCAGTACAAGATGAATCTAATACAAGATGAACCCAGTAAGGGACGATTCCAGTTATAGTGATCAATGATTCTAGGGTGAGTCCAGCCTATACTCTAGCAGTGTGTTTTAAAATACCGAGTTCGACATGTAAACGGCTATGGGTAATCCGGCACATCATACACCTGGCCAGGTGTGGGATGGCTATCATTCCAGTTTGATTCCAGCAAAAGGGGTGATTCCAGAAATGGGGTATGTGAATCCAGAATTCCGACACAATGATTCAAGATGAGTCCAGCCAAAATATAATGATACCAATAAATGATTCCAGTAAATGATTCCAGTAGGTGATTCCAGTAATAGAAGCCAGAAAAGATGATACCAGTAATAGAGGCCAGAAAATAAAAGTGTGTCGTATATATTAATCCAGAATATCCATACGTGTTGTAACAGAGAATCGCATGCAACTAACTAGAACTGAAGTACAGTAATTGACAAGTAAATGAGAGAACTATCAGAGAATGTACTCGTCTGATACTCTGAAAAGAGTAGTGTAATGTCAGATGTCTGCACCGGAGTCACAATGTCCTAAATAGAGCAGCACAGGTTATAATGTATTAAAAATAAGGTAAATGAAGTTTATTATGCAATCTACATGATTTCTAGGCCAATCTCGGTCAAAGTCAACTCTAAGTCAAACCTGGTCAACTGTCTAGGTCAAACTAGGTCCAGGTCAATTTGGTCAACTCTGGGTCAACCAAAGTCAATTTCTCTCTAAGGTTAACAATAAGTCAACTCTACCCAAAAAAATCTCATAAGCTAACCAAACTATAACTCATATCATATACTTAAGGTATATTACCTATATATGGTATAGCATCAACCTAAATCCTACATTAACTAAACTCACAACCTCTAGCTCAAGTATAAACCATCTCATGAATCCTATGTATCACATATCTATACCTATATAAGTACAATATCAACTAATCCATATCACATTTATATAGAAGGTATGTCTACATACATAATGTATGATTTAGCTGACCAATCAAATGGGAACTAAACCAAACCCAAAGAGACAGAACATGCAATGGTGGGAAGAGGAATGGCCAAGGAATTGAACCCTAATATATGTTCTATAGTTTTACACAAGTAAGTCTAATGAATAATTTAAGTTAGACTGAACATCGTATAAGTTAACTTAAACAATGAGGTAACATGAGTCATTCCAAGTGGAGAACTGAGCATTGATCATGCAAGGTAGAATGTTGATATGCAGTGATTGGGAGCTTCACAAATGAATTACAGGAAATTAAAACCTAAGGATAGGACCATCATATTAATTAGCTATGGCTCAAGTTCAGGTATCCGTTTGCAGGTTAAACACTGAATTGGCCATCTTATATGCATGATAATCAAAACAGTGGGCAGATCAGTATTCCAGACTGGACCAAAGCTGCAGGTAACAACTTCCTAAGACTGAACAATATATCACCAAGTAATCCTAACTCGAGTTCAAGACTCCAACTAGCCTGGACAAGGAATAGTGGTCTGAACAAATGTGTTCAGATACCCATATCAGAGCATAGCCAAATGGCCCAAGCTAAACCACTGCTCTGTATGCCCAGGCAGCTGCAAACATGCCTGCTGCTCTGTAATACAATGCAAAGCCAGGCCAAGCTAAAGCTGCCAACTGTATGGCAAACCCTTCCTCACAGAACCTGGGCTGAACCCAGTTTAGCCCCTAATATTCAGAGGGACATTCCCTCTCTAATACAATACTCAGTAACAGGGAAAAATAGTAACTATCTGGAGTAAAGGATTGAACAATAAGAAGGGGAACTCGAATGTGAAGGTGATGTGAAACTGAACTCTTAAGGCACAACCTCACATTTCCTCCTTCACATGAACTGAAAGGCAGTGATGGAAGTATGGGGCTACAATGTACTGCAGGGATGCAAGGCTATAGGTCAGTTAACAGTGTATTGACAGTTGTGTCAAATGAGGGTGTGATACCATACGAACAGGGAACAATGTGGCAGTTTACATTCTAACTGATACAAATATCAAAGGACTGAAAAAGTTGTGAATCTATATTGAATCAAACACAGTTAACATACATGATTTACCAACCAATGTAACAACTCAATTCAACTAATTTGAAATCTCCATAACCCAATCCAATTTCAATTAAACAGTGTACAGTCCCAATGTGCAGGAATATGTCATGTGTGGCACGTGCTTGTGTGTGTGTCAAGTGACAATGGTGAGTGTGTCCTAGTGAAACTGTAGGGTGCCTAAGTGAACCAGTACAATGTGTATGATATAGTGTAATAGGAACATGGAAACATGAGCAATGTGACATAGCATAACTTAGGAATTTCAGTACAAATGACAGTTGGTAAATCAGTGCATAATTTCAGTGTTCTCAGGTATTCGAGTAATGAAAACAGTCCCAAACCATTTTGAACCCAAAATTCCTACACAAATCATAAACTCAATATTTGAACAATCTAATATGTATGTACTGAACTAATTCTAATAATTAAATCATGGGAAAAAGGTTGAGAATATATTTAAATTCTAGAACTCAAACACTGAAACATGTGTATCAGTCCATATTGTGAATCAAGGAGTTCGACCCTAATTTTATCATAAATACACAAATAGGAGTTGGTAATGTTACTAGAGTATGTGCACGTGTCCACCCCATTTATCTCGTGTCCAAAAACTGGACATAAAGTATCAAATTTTGAAATGGAAAAATCAACCAAACTGGTAGTGAGGACTGCCTCGTACAGCCATGTCGAGCCTTCATGGGCTCGACACAGTGCTCGAGATGGATCGAGCTCATGTATAGGGGTTTGCCCATAGTAGGGATTCGTGATGAAGTGTCTGTATTATGTCCAATCAAGTCATGTCCAAAGAAAATAGTGCGTATCAGTGAGCAATTTTCGTGTGTGCACAGGCAGTACAAAGTCGGTGCAGGTTAATTTCCTTCGTGCACACACATCAAGAACCCGTGAAAATTTACAAGTGTCGTGTCAGTCATTAGGACAACGTGTGTGTCAAGTTTCAGCTCACGAGAGTCCGTGTCATGTCCGCAATGGCACCCGAGCTGCAGGACAGCCGCACGGGGCCTGTGCGTAGTGTCGTGTACGATGTACGAGTCCATTTTGGATACAAAAAATCTACAGAATCGTGCTCAGTCATATATATATTTAATCTGCACATGAAGAGCTACCCAAATATATAATTTGTTTCGAAAAATATTAACATTCAATCCATTGACGCATTTCAACAAACACCTACACAACACTACGACACGTGTCCGATACGGACACCAAACGAACACGAAATCTACCCAAATTTCAGGGAAACCTAGGGGACTCCTAGATCTAGCCCTACATGCAAAGAAAACTAAAATTTAAATTAATTTAAAGGGTTTTACCTATATGTGCAAAAAGCTTGGAAAAGTTTCAAATGGGGGATTCCTCCTCTTGATGGCAAAAGCTCCAAATTGACCCAAAGCTGGGATTAAACCCCAAAATCAGAAAATAGGAGAGTATTAGGTTCTAATGCAAGAAACTAGGATTAAAAAGGAATTAAAATAGATTTATGGGGATTTTTGGAAGAGGGACAAATACCTTTTTTTCCAATGTTGAAATGAATAAAGAAAGAGGCAAGCCCTAGAGAATAAGTGTTTATATTGGGTGGGGATCCCTATGGCTGGTCATAAAGGAAGGAATTAGGGTTAGGGTTCACTAAAATGGCCCATGGGCTTAAGTCATGATCAAACAATCATTAAGCCATAAGTCATTTCACTTAAACCATAAGCCATGACTTAAATTCACTTAAACTAATCCTCCTAATCCAAAATTAGTTTCTAATGACTAAAAGTAGGTTAACCTAAGTTAGACTAGGGTCACCATGGCTAGGGTTAGCTTCTAGTCTAGTTCACTAGGTCTCAACAAGTCAAGTCAACCTAGAATTCACCAATTCAATAAATCATCAAATAATTCAAATAAGTCAAAATGACCAAATTACCCCTAGGCTAAAAATGATAATTAAATATCCTAATGACATGGTTAGGCTCTAGGTAATATAGTCACTAGGGTTTCACTAGCAGTACGTCAAAATCATAAGTCATGACTTAAAGCAGTTTTTAAATAGTTTAAAAAAAAGTATTAAAAATCACCAAAAATTATGATGTGATTTAAATACAATAAATAATAATAATAAATACAAAATTTTAAAAATACCCTCATCTCGAAAATTGGGTGTTACACAGTAAGGCATCCCCGACGCTTCATCAAAATGATCATAGGGATCTAGTTTATAAGTTAGCTAGCCCAGAGAGTCATAGGTACATAATTGTATTCAGCTGCAGTCTGATTTAATTACAAATTATGTAAAAGACAAAATATCCAAATTAGCCGGCTAAACAGGTGCCGGTGGCTAAACGCCAGAACATAAGTGAAGATACTAGAGTGGCGGAGAAGAAACTCACTCGAGTCCCCCGCCAGCCATGCTCCTAGTATGCACCATTGACGTCAGGGAAGAAGTTTGGATCCTCAGGCGCTGCTACAAGATCTGGCTGAACAAAACCAGCGGGGTCAGCCCCGAATAGCAAGTACCATAAGGGAGCACAAAAGAGTGAGATAAAACCCATGAACAAAATAATAATACTAGTAATAATAAAAGCTTCCGGTCGTAGCCTCGGTCCACAGCTTGTCCTAACACGATAGACCAACCCAACAACCAAACAAGGACATGGGTTGGACCATGCACCATGACAGCCCATGACCCTCGCCTACTAACGAAAGTTACAAGGCACTGTCAAGTTGTTTTTCAAGCGACCATTCATTCATACGGCTTTCTATATTTGGTGGAGTTATCCCCGCGATACTGATTAAAAAGAATCCTCAGATCGTGTCAACCCAGCAGGGCTAGCCAAACCATTTAAACATATAGCACATTGATTATGCACCGATCCTCCGAAGGGCTACCGTACTAAAACATATAACACATAGCTCGTAGAAGTCAGATATAGCCATCCGCGATAGACGAGTGAAACCATATCCGTAGCGGCTAACCCGACACGTCAGGACTGGACCTGGGGTGGCTAGTATGGTACAATCTCAGGATTCTTCCCACCCAATGCATGTACCAAGTTAGTTGCCTAGTTAATCCGTAGGTTATCCTCAAAGTTCACATGTCGTGGTCATATGCTCACTCCCCTAGATGTCGTACATTGTACGAGTACCCCAAGAAGGGATCTGTACTGGTTTATGGAGTCATACGTATGTACCCCCTTCTTGGTGTAATGCGACACACAACATATACCACATTATTGCTACCGACCATTCGCTATGTAAATGCTGGACTCTTAGAGGTACTGGCAGGTATCATATAGGAACACTTAGCACAGAGGATAGCACATCGGTGCTCACATAAATTGTACCTTAGTACACACATAGGGTTATCCAGCACACGCATAGGTAGTCAGGTCAGCAATGAGGACCAAGACACAAGAGAAAAGAGAACAAGAAGGCACTACGCACTTCGGGTATGAAGTGCTCACAAGTCATGAAGTGGCCCTAACGGCGCACAGGCAATGTACAAGGTAAAAGGTACACAAGGTGCCAAAGTCACATATGAATTTTGGTTAAAGTTAGATGTAAAGATTCTTGAAGCCAAGATAAAGATCTATAACTTTCATGTTGGGAGTTGGAGGAAATTCTGACCACAATTCAGTCAAATAGGACATAAAATAGCCAAAAACAGCCAAAATAGGCTCTATGCGGCATTCTGCAGCACTATTCAGCCTTCTGTGGCACTATGCAGCACTATGTAGCCTTCTGTAGCACTATTCATTCCATGCGGCACTATGCATCCATGCGGTAGTATTTATTCTGCGGCTGCGGCGCTATTCATCCATACGGCTGTGGTACTATTCATACGGCACTATTCATCCATGCGGCTGTGGCACTATTCATCCATGCGGCTGCGGTACTATTCATTCTTACGGCTATGGTACTATTCATCCACGCGGCTGTGGCACTATTCATTCCTGCAGCTGCGGTACTATTCATCCATACGGCTACGGTACTATTCATGTGGCACTATTCATTCCTGCGGCTGCGGTACTATTCATCCATGCGGCGGAGGCACTATTCATGTGGCACTATTCATTCCTGCGGCTGTGGCACTATTCATCGTTCCTGCCAAAACTAGGGCAGATGACATAGAAAATGTCCAAATATTGTTTTGGCCATAACTTCCTCAAAACAAGTCGAAATCTAACTTTTCAAAGGTCAAAATTATGTAGAATCAAATTTCCTACAATCTAGGACCATTAGTTTTCAAAAATAACGAAATTTGATAGATCAAAACCATGTAAATACATAAAACTTTAGTTTTAGAAACTTAGATCTACACAAAACTAGCCATTAAAATCAAAAACTCCAAGAACTAAACTTGTGGAGAATGAAGAGAAGAACAATATAGATAAATAATATCAAAAGAAAAATTAAGAATAAAAAATGCACAAATCTCTACTTTTGAGCAAGTTGTACTTGCCTAAGGGTGGTGGTTGAGGAAAATAAATAGAAGAGTGAATGAGGAGAGAGAGTGAGGAAGAGAATATAAATAGGGATTGGGTTGGCTTAAGAAAACCCTAATCTCTAAACATGCTCTAACCATTCCACTAATAACATGCTTAAAAGCTACATGCAACCATTAAATAATAATAAATAGAATTATGCACATGCTAAATACGGGATACCATGTACAGAATTCATGAAATAATACATATATCGGGATCGGGGAGTGACATCTCTATTCTCCTTAGAAAAATTTTGTCCTCAAAATTTCAGCCAAGACAATGATAGAGGAATCCGGGCATTCAAGGTGCAATTACAATCTACGCAAGCAACCTATCATTAGCTGTCATTGATCATATATTTCAAAATAGTACAACATAAGAATGTAAACAGATTACCAAGGCATGAGGAGAAACATACCTTCTGAGTCGAATAAGTGCGGATACCGAGATCTAATCTCGTCCTCGCGCTCCCAGGTTGACTCTTCTGGAGAGTAATGGCCCCAAGCGACACGGACAAGGCTAATAGTCCGTTTCTTGAGCACCTTCTCTCGCCGGTCCAAAATAGACAAGGGTTGTTCCTCGTAAGTTAGGTCGGTACCAACGACTAACTCCGAATGATCGAGGAGATGACTCGGATCCGGGACATACCCCGCAACTGAGATACATGAAATACATCATGTACACCAGATAGCGAGGGAGGAAGGACAAACCGATAAGCAACATCGCTTACCCGAGCGAGAATCTCAAAAGGACCAACAAATCTCGGACTAAGCTTTCCTCGGGTTCCAAATCTAATGACACCCTGAGTAGGCAAAATCCGCAGAAATACTTGGTCACCAACGCCAAACTCTAGAGGCCTACGATGCTGATCTGTCCAGTGTCGGTGTCTGTCCTGCACGACTCGAAGTCGCTCTCTGATCAACTTGACTGTTTCCACAGTCTGCGTGATCATCTCTGGTCCCAACAATTTTTGTTCTTCCATATCGTCCCATGCTAGAGGGGACCTGCACTTCCTTTCGTATAATGCTTCAAACGGTGCCATCTATATACTTGCATGATAACTATTATTGTAAGAGAACTCTACTAAATGAAGATGATCTTCCCAAGTTCCGCCGAAGTCTAAAGTACAAGCCAGTAACATATATTCCAAGGTCTGAATGGTTCTCTCTGATTGTCCGTCCGTCTGCGGATGATAGGTTGTACTGAACCTCTACTTGGTACCCAAACTTTGATGCAAACTCCGCCAAAAGTGAGAGGTGAACCGTGTGTCTCGATCTGATACTATGCTGACTGGAACACCATACTGCCTCACAATCTGCTTCATATATATTTTGCTCAGTAGACTGTCCTACTCTGAAAGAAAGAAAATGAGCAACCTTCGTGAGCCGATCCACGATTACCCAAACTGTGTTTCGGCCGATCGAAGATCTAGATAAACCGGTCATAAAGTCCATCGTGATGTGCTCCCACTTCCACTCCGGAATAGGAAGCGGCTGTAACAATCATGCTGGTCTCTGCTGCTCTGTCTTCACTTGCTGACATACCAAACATCTGGATACAAACCTCTCTATCTCCCTCTTCATGCCATTCCACCAAAAGTGCTGCTTCATATCCTCGTACATCTTTGTGCCTCCGGGATGAATGGAGTAAGGAGAACTATGAGCCTCTGCCATAACTTCCTGTCGAAGGTCTCCACCTGGTACATAAAGACAGTTTTTGAACCTAAGCGTACCATCCTCATGGATTATTAACTCCTTCCTGAGACCTAACTCACACTCTGATCGAAGCTTCTGGATCTGCAGATCCTCTGCCTGGGCTGCTCTGATCCTCTCTACCAAAGTAGACTGAATCTGCAAATTGGCCATAACTCCTGTATCATGTGGCAAGATCACTTCAATTTCTATTTCCTGAAGATCTTCCAAAATATGCCTCTGCGAGATTAAAATGAATGCACCACCTCTCTTGCTCAAGGCATCTGCTACCATATTTGCCTTGCCTGGATGGTACTGAAGATTTACATCAAAGTCCTTCATTAATTCCAACCATCTTCTTTGTCTCATGTTCAGGTCCCTCTGGGTAAATACATACTTTAAGCTCTTATGATCAGTGTAGATCTCCACTCGACCCCCATATAAATAGTGCCTCTATAACTTAAGTAAAAACACTACTGCTACTAATTCCAGGTCATGGGTCGGATAGTTCTTATCATGGTCCCGAAGCTGTCGAGATGCATATGCTATCACCTTACCATGCTGCATCAATACACATCCAAGTCCCTTCCCAGATGCATTATAATACACTGTAAACCCTTCTGATCCTACTGGAAGTATCAAGATCGGGACTGAGATTAATCTCTTCTTCAACTCTTCAAATGATGTCTGACATTCTGCTGACCAAACAAACTCTACATCCTTATACATCAAACGCGTCAAGGGTGCCAAAATCTTGGCGAAGTCTGCCACGAACCTCCGGTAATAACCTGCCAATCCCAAGAAACTATGCATTTCTGCTATTGTCTTTGGAACTGGCCAATTCCCTACTGCCTCAACCTTCTTCGGATCTACTGACATTCCTGCTCCAGAAATAATGTGTCCCAAGAACGAAATATGATCCAACCAAAACTCACATTTACGAAGCTTTGCATAAAGTTGATGCTCCCTCAAGGTCTGTAAAATTGTTCGAAAATATTTCTCATGTTCTTCCTCACTACTGGAATAGACAAGGGTGTCGTCTATAAATACTACTACAAACTTATCCAAGTATGGCATGAAGATGCGATTCATCAAATCCATGAACACGGCTGGGGCATTAGTCAATCCAAATGGCATCACCAGAAACTCATAATGCCCATACCGCGATCTAAATACTGTCTTAGCTATGTCCTGCTCCCGGACCCTTACTTGATAATATCCAGATCAAAGATCGATCTTAGAGAAGACGCAAGCCTTACTCAATTGATCAAACAAGTCATCAATCCTTGGTAACGGATACTTGTTCTTCACTGTTACTGCATTCAACTGCCGATAATCAAAGCACATTCGCGTCGATCCATCCTTCTTGGGTACTAAAATTATCGGTGCTCCCCAGGGCGATTCACTGTCTCAGATAAACTGCTTCGCCTTCAGTTCTTCTTCATGCTGGTGCAACTTGTCCAACTCAGACTGCGACATCCTGTAAACTCTGCCAACTTTAGGCTCCATTCCAGGATTTAACTCAATGCAAAACTCTACATCCCTCACCGATGGTAAACCTGGAAGCTCATTTGGAAATATATCAAGAAATTCTCTGACCACTCTTGGAATCTGCTCCTGCTCTGCCAATGCTTCTGCAACGATGCTCTTGGGTCGATCCTCCAATTATCGAACAAAGATGAACTCCTCAACGCCAGGTACATTAAATACTACCCTACCTCCCCGATAATCTATCGACGTATGACTGTCTCTCAACCAGTTCATGCCTAGGACAACGTCAAAGTTGCCCATAGGGAACTCAATCAAAGATGTGGGCAATAATCGTCCACTCACTACGACCGGACACGCTAAGCATACTCTACTAACTCCTACGAGCCCATTAGCAGTGAGTATATTCATCATCTCTGGCAATGCCTCAAACTCCAATCCAATACATGTCGTAAATCGTGCAGATATAAAAGAGTGGGTAGCCCCCGAATCAAACAATGCTACTACAGGAAAAGAGGTAAGAGAAATGTTACCTGTAACCATGTCGTCTGAAGCTAGTGCATCCTCTAGTGATAAGGTGAAGGCCTGGCCCTAGCCTTGCTGAGCTCCCTCCTACTGCCTTTCTCGACCATGTTGCCGTTGCGGCCTTTACGGGCCTTCCTGGTTCTGCGCCTGGTGAAACATCCGAGCCTGCATCGGCAGATGCTGGACTAGTGGCCTTACGGCTAATACCGATCCTCTATTCGATGCTGCCCCCGGAGCTGGCAACGCCGAAAACTGCTAAACTGGCCCTCCTGGCCTCTATATCATAGGGCAATTGGCAATCCTGTGGTCTCGACTACCATACCTCATGCACAATCCGTTAGCTGAACGACACACATCCCTAGTGTGCCCTCCCTTACCGCAGTAAGTACATCCAATAGGCGCCTCCTGGCACTGCTGCTGATGCCGAACTGGTGTTATTATTTCTGATACCGCCGACCTTCGCGGCGCTCCTGACTCATTAATACAGATATCGGGTGCTGGCGCCGATGTTTGCTACACTGCTCCTCTGTCCCTACTCTGGGGATGGGACCTCTTCTGGCCCCCATATCTTGTCTCCAATCTTTGTTGGGTGAGTTCATACCTCCGAGCTGTCGTTAAAACGGCGTCAAAAGTCTGATAGTCGTGTCCTTCTACTAGTTGTAGAATCTCCAAATGAAGTCCCTGCTAGAATCTCATAGCCATCTCTGGCTCTGTAGCCATCATCGTCGGTGTAAACCAACTCAGTCTGCAGAACTCCGCTGCATATCCATCCACCGTCTTACCAGCCAGCTTGAGACTGATAAACCTCTGTTGTAGCTCATACCGTGCTACCACGCCAAAGTACTTGGCCTTGAATCTGGTACTGAAGCTATCCCAAGGAATAGGATGCCTCATTCCAACCTCTTCCGTTGCCCACCAGTCGCGGGCGAGATCCTAAAGTAAAAGTCTGACCTGGTCAACCTTCTCTTCTGCTGGAACCTTTGTAGCGGTCAATATGGCCTCAACATCCTGAAGCCAAGCATCCGCCGTGATGGCATCCTCCGTGCCGTCAAAATATTTTGGGTTAAGTTGACAAAACTCCCCGACGCTCCCGAATCATTCCTGACACTTCTTTCAAGGGCTAATTGTAACCCCTGATTTAGTAGCACATTCTGTTTCTGCTGCTGGGTCTGTTGTTGCTGATGGGCTGCCACATGACGCTGCTGAGTGGCCAAGAATTCTCGGATGACCTCCAGGAGTGCTGCAGTATCAGGTACTGTCGTCGCTGCCGGCACCGCTGGGGGTGCAGGAGTTTCTAGAACCTGCGGTTCTACTGGCTCTGATATCACTTCCACTCGGATCTGGTCATGAGAAGGTATTCTTCTATGTTGCTGCCCTATCGAACCATGCTCTACTGGATGTTCCTCCATGTTGGCCTCGCCAGCTATTGAGAAAGAAGCACCCCTATAAGGAAAGGTACATGATATTAAATAATAGGATGAGGAAGATTCGAGAATGCAATTCAGGTTATCAATCAAGGTGAGGAAAAAGAAATCGAGGCAAGAGATTCAAAGGGAACAAGTTTTGATTGAGACTCCTATAATAGTAACACCCCACAAGTCTAAAAATTAGACATGCATGGGCCACCAATAAAACCTTGTCCCGCCCTAGTACCGAAATACAGAGACGGACTAGGCCATCTACTCCATATGAGGTATACAACGTCATACGATAATCGTGGCTGTCAAGAGACAAGGGGGTGCATGCTACATTCAAGTCTCCTATGGTCTCACAGAACATCTATGTCTCAATCATTCAAAGCAAGAAAACATCAATTAATGAACATATAAGATAAAGCAGTAAGGCATCCCCGACGCTTCATCAAAATGATCATGAGGATCTAGCTTTATAACTTAGCTAGCCCAGAGAGTCATAGGTACATAATTGTATTCAGTGCAGTCAGATTTAATTACAAATTATGCAAAACACAAAATATCCAGATTAGCCGGCTAAACAGGTATCGGTAGCTAAACGTTAGAACATAAGTGAAGATACTAGAGTGGTGGAGAAGAAACCCACTCGAGTCCTAGTATGCACCATTGACGTCAGGAAAGAAGTTTGGATCCTCAGGCGCTGCTAAGAGATCTGGCCAAACAAAACCAGCGGGGTCAGCCCCGAATAACAAGTACCATAAGTGAGCACAAAAGAGTGAGATAAAATCCATGAGCAAAATAATAATACTAGTAATAATAAAAGCTTCCGGACGTAGCCTCGGTCCACAGCCTGTCCTAGCTAGATAGACCAATCTAACAACTACAAAAAAAGTGTCTTTCTGGGACGCCAAAAATTCGTCTTAAAAATGTCTAAATTAGTCCTAAATCTTAATTTGGGACAAACTTTAGGACGGAATATAACAGTGCTATTAGGGTGGCATGGCAAAAAGTTTTAGGACGAAAAATATCGTCCTAATTTGGTTTTAGGGTCGAAAAATCTATACGTACCAAAAGAGTTTGAATTATCATATGTTTATGACGGTTTACTAAACTGTCCCAAAATAAAAGAGTTTGTGATGAATAACATCCATCCTAGAAAAATTTGCCAGCATCACAAAAGAATGTCATTTACATCTAGGACAATTACATAAACGTCCCAAAAGTAATACTTATGGAATTATTTTTTGCATTTTTACAGCTATAAACATACAATTTAAATACACATATAACATAATTCATATGATCATGACCGTTGTCGAGCTTGTCCTCAGGCGTATCTCCAGGAGTCGGAGCTTCCATACGAAAAAAGTATAAAAGCATCAAGCATTCTTTACTATCATTTACAAAATAGAAAAACATATTGCATTAAGTAGAAGACAACAAAATTCATATATAACTATAATGTTCAATTAGTAAACAAGAGAAAAGCTTAACATTCAGCATCCTTTACCGTCATTTACAAAATAAATCCAAAACACAATACATCACCCACATTATCACTTATAAAATGAACCCATCATCTCCACCATTACATACAAAATGATGAACCCAAAACATTAAGCACTACACCATGTTTTTGAATCATCTATTAAACATTCACAAAATTAACCCAAAACAGTTTCCATCACAATAGTCGTCGTCCATCTTTTAAGTAAATCCAGAATACTTTTAAAGGACCTGTAAATGAAATTAAGACATGCCAATATATTAGCAAGGACCTGCTAACTGTACAATAAAATATGTACCCAAATGGTCCCTTTAGTATGCTTTAGTTAGATTCATTTTGCAATTGCAAGACGGCTAGCATACTTTAAATATACACCAATAAAATAGCAAATCTGGGAAACAAAGCTAACAATTCTAACACGTATCATGACAAAAAAGACGATCCAATTTCTAGGCAGGCCAACAAAGCTAATAGGTATCATGACAAAAAAATGACGAAAATACAAGAAACCAATCTTATTTCACCTTAAGGCAATATAGTTAGCTCTGAACTTTCATAATATGATTGTCATTTGGTACATGCTAAACACTATCTTTTTGCCCATTAGAAACGTGCACGATCAGTATGTCACAGAAATTGTAGTACTTAAAACACTAATGAAGACTTAAAATTACAAACAAACTTTTACCTGAGCAACTCGATCAAGGTAAATCACAATTACAAACAAACTTTTACAATTCTTACCATGAACAATATCGTGAAGGATTCCCATGGTTGCATGTTATCAAGTGATGAAGTTAAAAGGACTCTCTTCAAATTTCCTCAGTTATAAGTTAAAAGACTTATTTATATGTGATTATGCATCAAGATGAATATATCAGGAAAAGAAGATAAAAGAGGCTTGTTAAAATGAAGTTGCTAAGGTGAGATTCATTTGGTGATGGTACAATATTTTGATCTCTCAACTAAACTTTGTTCAAAAAATGAATGCCCCACTAGAATATATACTGCACAAATCATCAGCATTCGCTAGCTCCATAGAGAGCATTACTGATAATTTGCATCTAGTAAAGACAACATAAAACTACCTCTCTCGCACATGTTATTGTACTAGCATACAAGCCAAGACAAATAGATGGATACATAAATAGCAGTTACTAAGGCATTGTAGGAAATTAAGCTTGAAGACTGTGAAGGACTATTAAGGTGCTAGATGTGTGAAAAGATAGAAGGTATACCAGAAGTATTGTCTATGGTGGTTAGTACGCATGCATATGTTCATGATTAAGTAGGTGCCTAAAGGTGAATGCAAAGGTAACACAGAGAAAGAAGCGAAGTCTGGTTGAAGATTGAGAAAAGAAATTTATTCTTATTGATCATTTCGAAGACAACAATTTAGTTATGTCAAATTTTCATAAGAGATCCCAAACATGTGATAAAGTTATATGCTTGTTGAAGTAGCAAGTTAAGACATACAAAATGAATAAAAGCACCCACATTAACAGGATGATTACAAATGAACAAAGGAAAATTTCATACAGGGGGAGACTATTTGTATATTACCTCCAAGAGCAACATAATAAAGCAGTATAATAGCTTTTTCCACCACAGATTAATTGCTCTTTGGAGTAGTCAAAAACTCTCAAATAACCTGAAGGGCATTACAACAACAGATTTGAAAACATTATATCATTTAGGGGTATATCAGGAAATGAGAATAAATCATCTTTGCATGTTACATAAGGCAGATACCATCTCTACCAACGATGGCCAAATATTTTCCATCTGTTGAGAATGAAATGTTGCTGACTGAACCTTGGCAAATATATATGCCATCTAGCTACAGGGTTACGCTGCAAATATTTTCAGAAATCTCATGATTAAAAGATTTTATGATGACCTGGAAAATATAGATATATAAATCTCCATGTGCCAAAAATATATCAAGAGTTGCAAAAATGAGATATCCATCAAATATTTGAATATCTGACTCAAGGTAATAAACAATACAGGCTTTCACAAGAAATGAAACAAAGGAACATGAACATTCAAATTAATTCAATTGAGAATACAAGAGTCTATGAAAATGGGGTTAGCTATGGAGCATGACTTGTAGTCAGGAAACACTAATAATGAAATGACAAATGATAAGGCCTTTCGAAAAGCAAACAGTAATCTTTACTTTGCTGGTGTCAAATTCATGTCCAATAAAACAATAGCACTGAGAGTCATGCCATGAACCTTGAACTCCTGTAGGCGGGTTGATAGACTTACCATGCTGGTTATGCAAACCAAGCTCATACAACCAAGGAGCAATAGGACATTTTTTGTCTGACTAGGAAAGTATCTAGACCAACATTACCATAGGGAACCACACAGATCTTCAATGCAAAACATAACCCAAAAGGGTCAAACAGAATCATATCCTTATACAAGCCAGATTAACCTAACGGTGAAGATAAAAGATTTGTCTTCCTCACAATAAAACCAAATATTGCTGGACTCACTATGAAATAAATGAATATCCCACTCAAGGTTAATGTAAGTATCGGATATTGCTTAATATCCGATTGATTTTTCACAAATTGAATTATATATTAGCTAGATATGAAATTATAGGACATCCATATCAGACACCTTAGGAAATAAAAAGAGGAGATATAAGTGCAAGACCTAGTAATTGTTCCTTACAAGAATCTTTCTCCACTAATATGCCAAAATCTGCTCCTCATGATGTTAGTCTCATGAAGCATGAATTGATGTCCAAGTTTCCGATGCTCATCTAGCATGTAATGATCTAGACAAATTTTAAATATTGAATCTTCTTTAATCTCCACAAGAAAATAATAAACTCATGATTGCAAAAATAACACCTGAATTTCTTGTGAGATAAATTAAAAAACACAACCAGAACTGAATTTTATAACCTTATTTAGATTCCTCAAACTAATTTTTCATTCATATCCTTGTTGGTGGAAAGGTAAAACCTATTAAATTTTCTTGAATGAATCTGATGTCATGGATATTATGAGGTGAAATAACACTTAGAAGTTTGATGGAAAAGAAATGCTTGTAATAGGAATTTATTGTAGTGAAATAGGAATTTATTTTTCTAACCTTATTTAGATTCCTAAAGATGCTTACTCAGAATCAGAAATAAGATTCAGAACATGGTAGTAACCAACTACAAAATATATCATCATCATCATCCAATCCTTCTCTCATAAGAATGGGGGTGGGGTCGGCTCTAAAGCATAAGAAAGCTCCGTAAAAGAATTGACAAAGTTTTTATGACTAGTTGTAGACATGTTGTCAACACTCTCGTTGGTGTCAATTTTTAGCCACGGTAGCTGTGAGCAGGAGAGGGCTAGGGCATAAAACCTAGATGGCTAATTGGTAGGAATATAGACCTTCCTCTTGGTTATGCCGTTTAAGCTCATGAAACCAACAAGCACCCTCTGAGTTCCCCAAGATTATAAAGAGTCTTGAAAAAAAGATACGATGATACAATTTGCTATAGGAGCTTGCATTCATCTCTATGGCACATTAAGTCAAAAGTAAAAATTAATGGCATTCACAAACTACAAAAAATCTAGTCGGAGGAATATACATATATGCTTAGTGTGCAACTATACAACGTTTAGTTGCATAGAAATCTAAATTACCTTATGAATTTAAAAAAAAATTAAATAATCACAGAAGGCTAGCTAGGAACCTTCCATGTGTTTACTTCATGTTAAAAATGTTAGAGCACTATTAAGAGCTTAGTAGAACAATACAAACATGTTAATTTTGGTTTCAAGATACCAAAAGTTTAAGTACATAGGGTAGGTACCTTGCTTGACCGAGCATGTGAGACAGCAAACTGAGTCTGATCCTTGATCACAGGAAAAGAACAGTCAGCAGTCCCATCCTTGTTCTGGAGAAAGAAGTAATTTTGCTTGGAACAATTAATAGAAATCATGGTAAGATGGTATAGATAAAAAGTTGCTTAAGCCATAAGGACCCACTTTTTCATATACATATACGTTTCCATCAGCATGTGCAATAACAAAAGCACCATCACAATCTGGTGCTTAGTCATAACCATGACAGCCACTTAAGGAAGCGTGTCGCCCATCCGCATGGACATTGTCACAAAATAAAATACAACTTACAGCTATATAGTTGGAATATCCTACCAAATATTTCGTGTTAAAAACTGGTAATCTGAAATATAAGGGAGTAAGAAAGAAGCAATGACAATCGCTATGGTTCATTTATTGGGCATTTGCAACAAGGAAATTACCTCCATGAAGTCATTTTCAAAAAATTGAGGGCCTTCCTTGCTTACGATAGGCTCGTGAACCCATTCTTAGTAAGCTTCCCCGAGATGACCAACCCGAAGGGTTTCAAACAACCATGCTTACATATTAAGTTGGAAGATAGACTTTAACAACATGAAAATGCTTACTCTGCCAAAAATATCCTTCATCTACGAAGATTCGATTAGGTGGCTAATAGATAGTGATTTTGTGCCAGAAATACATTAACCACTTGAGTCAATGCTCCACAAGAGTAGGGCTTAACTAAAAGCAAAATAGGAGAATAATGCTTGGGAAGGAATCCCTATAACTTTATCCATTTTCTTTGTCCTAAAGTAATACACACAATTATTTGATTTGAAATTAAGAAAAGCTAATGGTGTTAGATTATTCCTTAACTTTTGTCATAAATTGTGCCGATTAAAATAAACTTTTCCTCTTCTGGTCTTTGGAGGGAGCCGACAACGATTGAACTTTGAAGCAATCTGGTATACTACAAACCATCTTCTTCAAGTCAACATGCACAAACAAGTAGTTTAACACCTAAAGAGATGTTACTTCCACATCTTAATCTCAACCACCTATTTTATATGGAAGAAAAACAAAGCTCAAGTGGGAAAGAAATTCTGGAAAAAATTCCTCCCTAATATTAGGCATAAGTGTTTGGATTAAACTACAGAGGCATTTCGACAAACACTAGCAATATAAAACAAAATTTGGCTAATAAATAAAACACAATAGAAATTAACCTTTTGTTACCATGGAGAGGAAGTGGCAGAAGCGAAGGCAGAAGCTCCGAAAGTGTAATGCCTGTGGTTCGTATTACGTATTTCGGTATACGTGTACGTATCTTGACTCGTATTTCATGTCTCTTGGCTGGGTTCGGTTAGGTTCGGCTTGATTTGGTTCGGTTTGGGTTGGAGTGCAAACTCCCACCTACCACTTCCTCCTTCCTTTATTAGCCGCTCACTTTTCTCTCTCTCCTCATTACTTCTTCTTCTCCCACCATTACTCTTCTTCACCTACTAGGAAGAGAGCTAGGCAAGTATAACTTGCTTCACGAAGGAACTCACATTTTGTTGTTCTATTTTCTTCTCCTCGAGATCTTAAGCCTCTTTAGTACTTAGTATTTTCAAATTCCATGGCTCATTCTACGTAGATTTAAGTTTTTAGTATTTTCGATCTTCTTGGTTTTGATCTCCTAAAATAGCTTATTTTCGAAAACTAAGAGTTCCTTGCAGTAGGCCTCATGATTTTATACAAGTTTGGTTTTGGGATGGCCGGATTTTACCAAGTCCTAGCCGAGATGGAGTTCCTGAGCTTTTACGCATGTTTGCTTTGGCCATGGGGAGAAGATGAAGTTTTACGCACACGTTCTAACGTGTTAGCGTAGTGTTTAGCCCTTACACCCACGTTTTATGTGTCAGCATGTTATATTAGCCTTTTACGCCCACGTTTTACATGTTAGCGTAGTTTTCTTTTTACGCACACGCATCGCGTGCAAGCGTACTTTGTTTTATGCTGAGCTGTTCGATTTTACGCTCGGGACTCTCCCGCTCGTGTAAAATCAAGCTCACGTAAATTCCCTAGCTCGCGTAAGATTTTCACGAGCGTAAATTTGCCCGAGTTTTTCCTCGCGTAAAGTCTTACTCGCGTAAGGTCTGCACGAGAGTTCGCGCGCGTAAAATTTTACGTGCGTACTATCTCGCTAGCGTAAAGCCTGACTAGCGTAAATCCCATCCGTGTGCTCCCTTGCTAGCGAACAGCTCACGCGTAAAGCTTCACTAGCGTAACCGGTAGTACGTGCGTAGAGACTTGAGTTCCTATGGCGTACACCTTTACCTTTTTTATATTTTACGCCCATTTTATATCCTTACGCCTTTTGTCATGAACTTGATAATCACGAATTTAATTAATATGTTTGGAATTGATAATTGGACATGGCATAGTATGACAAGTATACTTGACATGATTATCTCGAATTGCTGTTACGACGGCTAACATGACATGACATGACCTAACAAGAATGATTGACCTGGACACCGTGGATGATTGTGTTTGTACAAATAAACCAGTACTGGCTTGTATCATGTCTAGGACATGGACCCCTGAATACCACGGTCAGGGGCACCTACTAAAATTGACTAAGGCTAATAAACTAGAATAATTCAGTAGACATGAAGAGATTCCCAGCGACAGGCAATCCCGTTATCTAGGCACATAAAATGGACTTGTAGCCTACCGACGAGTAGGGCACATTTCTAACACATAGTTATGTGGTGCACCATTAATAAACAGACATTCGACCTGGATAACCGGATGGTCTACAGGGCTTGTGGCTTTTGGGATAATCTCATTGCATCTTGCTAAGTAACTAGGCATATGATAACCCTCGTTAGTTAAAAGTATCAAGCCGTACTCATTGCTTGGCCGTGATTGATTGAATGGAGTTTATTCTAGCATAGTCTTATCCTGATCCTGTGCTAGATTGTGACATGACGAGATTATTTATACTTGCCTTAACAATAACGATCGGGGGTCCAGTTCTGTTCAGGCGAAGGGTTGCAATCTCGGTCCTTGTTTGGTTTAAGGGTTGTAACCTGGCTCCCGGAGTAGTTCTGTGTCCTCTTTTCGTTTATTGTCTTATCGCAACCCCATGCCACGTTCGTCATGTTTTACCTCACCTTAATACTATGACTATTTATGCTTATCTTAACCATAATGATTAGGGGCCAGTTCTGTTCAGGCGAAGGGTTACAACTCCTGTCCTTGTTTGGTTTAAGAGTTGTAACCTGGCTCCCAGAGCAGTTCTGTGTCTTCTCCTCGTTATTATCCTATTTGCATCCTGTGCCATGCTTGCCCTATTTTACAAGAATATGACATGACATGGTTACCTATGATTGCCTTAACAATAAAGATCATGGGCAAGGTTCTGTTCAGGCGAAGGGTTATAACTCCGGTCCTTGTTTGGTTTAAGAGTTGTAATCTGGATTCCGGAGCAGTTTCTTATCCTCTCTTCGTTTATTGTTTTATTTTGCCCTATGCCAAGACTAATCATGTTTTACTTACAATAGTATTTGAGACGGGTTTCTATTCAGGTGAAGGGCTGCAACCCCGGTCCTTGTTTGGTTTAAGGGTTGTGACCTGGCTACTTGAATGGTTTCTTCGTACTCAGTTTACTGTTGTTATCTCTATTATTATCAGTTCTTTATTATTATTTATCTTTAATACTCTATTATGATATGCTGGTTTTAGTTCCTAAGTGAAGCCTCTTTTGTGGCACTTGCTCTTTCAGGGGTCTGATCCAGCTGGTTTTGTGTGGCCAGATATCGGAGCAGCTCCAGAGGTTCTACCTACCTTCCTGCCAGAGGGTGGCCACCAGGCGTAACCCTGGAAACGAGTGGGTTTCTTTTGTTCTTCCACTTCATTATAAATTATTCTTTTGAGGCGTTTAGCCGACGAGCACGTGTTAGCTCGGTTGTACCTTTATTTACTGTCTGCCTATGGGCTATAACATGATTGATAAATCCTAGGGTTGATCATGTATGACTAGACTCTTGCTAGTCTTAACATTTTGTACGACTAGCTTCATGATCATCCAATATGTAATGTATGGGATGCCTTGCTATTATATATTTGGTGCTCTGACATCTTGTAACTATTATTGCTTGCTTGAGATTGAGACACTAGGCTTGTTCATGACCATAGGAGACTATTGGCTTGTAGTTAAACCCTCGTGTATCTAGACAGCCGTAATCGTATAGCGAGGTGGGTTGCACTTCAATATTACGTAGCTGGCTATGTACGCCCTCGCTCTCCAGTATTCTGGTTCTGGGGCATTACATGGTTTAAGTGGTGGCCCATGCAGGTCTTATAAATCAAGATATATGAGGGTTACCGAATAGATGTCTCAATCTGTACTCGCCTTTGACCTCTGCTCGTATCTTCTAAATCCCTAAAATCTTGACCTGATCACATGTTTGTGTCGTTGATCTGTCCTGGTCCTTCCTTATTGTTTCCTATGTCATCTTCTTCAACGACATTGTTCTTGGACCAACCGATCAGCCAGGCGGAGCACCACCTGTGGACCAGCAGCAACCAGGAGATCAAGCCCAACATTCAGGAGTAGCTTCCAAAGTCATGCCTTCTGAAGGAGAGCCACCAGTTCAGCCCATCCAGCCTGCAGAGCCTGACGATGGCACTTTGATGGGTCTCATCAGGTCCCTATTAGCTTCCCAAGATCGTCGCGGAGATGCCTTGCACCAGGCGGTGGCAGATGCTTTGACCAGAGGAGGTCATCAGGGTAACAGCGCAGCCAACAGCTTCAAGCGCTTGAACCCTCCATTTTTCGATGGCAGTGAAGATGCGATCGCTGCAGATGCATGGCTTTAGGACACGGAGGTGATTTTAGAAGCGACGAAGACGCCCGAGATCGAGAAGGTGGCTGTGGTGTGCCTACAGCTATTGGATCTTGCCCGCAGCTGGTAGACATCGCAGGCCGTCGGATTAGTGGCGCCCATTGCCTGGGCAGTATTCAGGAAAAGATTCTAAACCAAGTAATTTGATGTTATAGCTCGGTACGATCTACAGACGAAGTTCACCAATTTAAAGCAGATGGGCAGGACGGTCGATGGATATGTGGCCGAGTTTTCCAGGCTTAGTCGGTTTGCTCCTACCTTGGTAGCAACCGAGTTCGATAGAGCCCAGCGGTTCCAACAGGGGCTTCATCTGGAGATTCTATTAGCAGTGGAGCAGTTTGAACATCAGACTTTTGATGCAGTATTGAGAGCAGCTCGAAGGCACGAGTATACCTCCCAGAGGATCGTGGATAGGACCGGAGGTCGAAAGCGATCCTACAGCCAGATGAATCAGTCTTCAGCACCAGCCCCGACAGCCAGGGCTTTGACCATTGGAGCTCCGAGGCGAGCGGCCTCAGTGACGTCGGTTCAGCATTCCACCCCGACGCACCCTCAGCAGCAGAAGCAGAAGCAGTCTTCCGCAGTGGGATGTTTACACTGCAGAAAGCCGGGGCATATGGTATCAGAGTGTCACAGAGCACAGGATTTGTGCTTGGTTTATGGTGTCCCGGACCACAGGATTGGGAATTGCCCGAACAGGGGGAGTTCATCGGCCATCTCTAGTCCTTCAGTTGGAGGACCAGTACCAGTCCAGCAGCAGCAGCAGTACCCGTTCTCGAGGCCATTGTTGACGCAGGCCCAGGCATTCCAGCAGCAGAGGCTGCAGCAGTATGCCCAAGCCCAAGCCCTGATCCAGAGCAGACAGAGAAATTTTTAGCAGAGGGGACCCGCACCCAGAGGACATGGTCAAGTGCTGGCTTTGACCATGGGAGAAGAAGGAATAGCACCAGGTGAGGTAGTGGCAGGTACTATTCTCGTCAACACCTTTTCAGCTTCAGTATTATTTGATTCTGGTGCCTCGCCTTCATTTATGTCTGCACGATTCGCGACACGGATAGGATTGGAGCCCGAGTCATTATCAATGAGGCTCAATATACTTACTGGTAACGGACTTGTGGGGGTAGATAGAGTATTTTCCTCGTGTCAGATCGTGGTTAGCGGTAGAGAATTCTCTGCTAGGTTGATAGAATTCCTGTGGCCGACTATGATGTGGTATTAGGGATGGATTGGTTGAGAGACCAGTATGCTAGGATAGACTGCCATGTTGGCAGGATTGTTTTTAGCATTCTAGGCGAGCCAGAGTTTTCCTTCTTCCGAGGCGAAGTTGAACCTTCTCCTCCAGTATTGCAGATGGCAGTAGCCGTAGTGCAGTTACCTCGGATAGTCGAGGAGTTTCCAGACGTTTTCCCAGAAGAGCTACCAGAAATGCCGCCAGAGCGAGAGATCGAGTTCACTATCGACTTGATTCCCGAAACAGCCCCAGTGTCAGAGAGAGTCTACAGGATGGCACCGTCAAAATTGGAGATATTGTATAAGATGATTGAAGAACTCAGAACCAAGGGATTCATTCGTGCTAGTGGATCGCCTTGGGGAGCCCCGATGTTTCTTATGAAAAAGAAGGATAGTACGTCCAGATTATGTGTAGATTACCGTACCTTGAACTCAGTGACAATCAAGAACAGATACCCTCTCCCGAGGATAGATGACTTGTTTGATCAACTCAAAGGGGCGTCAGTATTTTCGAAGATTGACTTGCAGTCAGGATACCATCAGATCAGAGTCAGAGAGCAGGACATCCTAAAGATAACTTTTAGATCGAGATATGGGCATTGGGAGTTCCTTGTGATGCCATTTGGAGCAACTAATGTGCCGACCGTATTCATGGACCTCATAAATCGCATCTTCATGCCTTATTTGGATCAGTTCGTGATTGTGTTCCTAGACGACATCCTGGTTTACAGCAAGAGTGAAGCGGAGCATGAGCAGCATCTCCGAGTTGTCCTCCAGATTCTCCGAGAGCACCAGTTGTATGCCAAGTTTAATAAATATGAGTTCTTGTTCGATCGTATTTCGTACTTGGGTCATATCATTACCAGAGGAGGAGTGGAAGTGGATCCCCATAAGATCGTGGCTATAGAATCATGGCCAGTACCCAGCACAGTTGCAGAAGTTCGTAGCTTTCTCGGATTGGCCGGCTACTACCGGTGATTTGTTTCAGACTTTGCTCAGATTTCAGCGCCATTGACCCAGTTGACCCGCAAGGGTGTGCAGTTTGCTTGGACAGCAGAGTGCCAGGATTCTTTTAAAAAGTTGAAGCGAGGCTTGATCACGGCACTCATTCTCACGCTTTCAGATGGAACCGGAAGATTTTCAGTATATTGTGATGCTTCAGGCAGAGGTTTAGGATGTGTTCTGATGCAGCATAGAAAGGTAATAGCTTATGCGTCACGCCAACTTCGTGATCATGAGATGAATTATCCAACCCATGACTTGGAGCTGGCAGCAGTAGTATTTGCGCTTAAGTTGTGGAGGCACTACTTGTATGGAGATAGGGTGGAGATTTTCTCCGACCACAAGAGCCTGAAGTATGTGTTCACTCAGAAGGATCTTAACATGCGTCAGAGGAGATGGCTGGAACTTCTTGTGGATTATAATGTTAATTTGCAGTATCATCTAGGGAAGGCCAATGTCGTAGCAGATGTATTGAGCAGGAGAGCCGGAGTTTATCTTCTAACAGCGCAACCAGAGTTGTTAACGGATCTTCATAGGATGGGCATAGAAGTTGTCCTTCCTACCAATGCGACATTGATGGCCAGCATGCAAGTTCAGTCCACTATAGTCGAGAGGATCCGGATGGCTCAGTCAGCAGATTCCAAGCTCCAGTGACTCAGAGCAGAGTATGAGGCGGGACGTAGACCAGAGTTATGCATTCATGATGATGGTACACTTCGACATGATAAGCATCTTTGTGTTCCCAGTGGAGATATCAGACAAGAGATCATGGCAGAAGCTCACAGTTCGTAGTATTCCATTCATCCTGGTGGTACGAAGATGTACTGTGACATCCGACAGCTCTTTTGGTAGAATGGCATGAAGCGGGAGATCGCCCGATTTGTCTCTCGGTGTTTGGTTTGCCAACAAGTCAAGGATGAACATCAGAGGTCAGCTGGACTTCTTCAGCCCTTGCCGATTTTAGAATAGAAATGGGAGCATATAACCATGGATTTCGTAACTGGATTACCTAGATCCCCAGCTGGTAGAGATGCTATCTGGGTTATAGTTGACCGGCTCACGAAGGTGGCTCATTTTATCCCGTTCAGAGTTGGTCAGTCGACGGCTCAGCTAGCAGAGATGTATCTCCGGCAGATCGTCAGGCTTCATGGTGTTCCAGTCAGTATTACCTCGAACAGAGATTCCAGATTTACGTCGCACTTTTGGCGTAGCCTGCAAGAGAGTTTAGAAACTCGCCTCCAGTTCAGCTCAGCATATCACCCACAGACAGATGGCCAATCAGAACGCATAATCCAGACTCTCGAAGATATGTTGAGATCTTGTACACTCGACTTTGGTCGTTCATGGGAAGATCACCTGCACCTGGTGGAGTTCTCATACAACAGCAGCTTCCAGGCCAGTATCCAGATGGCACCGTTTGAGGCCCTATATGGTAGGAAGTGCAGGTCCCCACTAGCATGGGATAATGTTGGTGAGAGATAGATGCTCGGTCCGGAACTTATTACCCAGACAATCGAAGTGGTCAGGAGAGTCTGGGATCATCTTCGTGTTGCTCAAGATCGCCAGCGTTATTGGGCCGATTCTCACCGGCGTCCCCTTGAGTTTTCTGTCGGCGACCATGTATTCCTGAGGATTTCGCCTAACCGTGGCGTCATTCGTTTCGGCGTACGAAGAAAGCTTAGTCCTAGGTATATAGGGTCGTTCGATATCTTGGAGCGAGTAGGAGATGTGTCCTATCATCTCGCTCTTCCACCGTCGCTAAAAGAGGTGCATGACGTGTTCCATGTATCCCAATTACGACGGTATATCCCGGATCCGGGTCATGTCCTTGATCATTCGGAATTGGTTGTTGGTACCAACCTTTCGTATGAGGAGAGGCCCATATCCATATTGGACCGAAGAGAGAAGATACTCAAGAACAAGACTATCAAGTTAGTCCGTGTTGCTTGGGGTCATCACTCTTTGGGTGAGTCAACGTGGGAGCGTGAGGATGATATCCGATCGCGATATCCTGACCTATTTGACTCGTGAGGTATAATGTCTTCCTTATGCCTCATGGCTTCGATTTCTTTCTTGTATGATTGATTGCCTGATTGCTTGACTAGTATAGCTTGCCTAGGATTAATATAGCTTGTTCTTGCATCTCTAGCCTCTTGATTAAATTCCGAGGACAGAATTCTTTAAGGTGGGTAGAGTTGCAATGCCTGTGGTTCGTATTACGTATTTCGGTATACGTGTACGTATCTTGACTCGTATTTCATGTCTCTTGGCTAGGTTCGGTTAGGTTCGGCTTGATTTGGTTTGGTTTAGGTTGGAGTACAAACTCCCACCTACCACTTCCCCCTTCCTTTATTAGCCGCTCACTTTTCTCTCTCCTCATTACTTCTCCTTTTCCCACCATTACTCTTCTTCACCTACCAGGAAGAGAGCTAGGCAAGTGTAACTTGCTTCACGAAGGAACTCCCATTTTGTTGTTCCATTTTTTTCTCCTCAAGATCTTAAGCCTCTTTAGTACTTAGTGTTTTCAAATTCCATGGCTCATTCTACGTAGATTTGAGTTTTTAGTATTTTCGATCTTCTTGGTTTTGATCTCCTAAAATAGCTTGTTTTCGAAAACTAAGAGTTCCTTGCAGTAGGCCTCATAATTTTATACAAGTTTGGTTTTGGGATGGCCAAATTTCACCAAGTCCTGGCCGAGATGGAGTTTCTGAGCTTTTACGCATGTTTGCTTTGGCCATGGGGAGAAGATGAAGTTTTACGCACACGTTCTAACGTGTTAGCGTAGTGTTTAGCCCTTACGCCCACGTTTTGTGTCAGCGTGTTATATCAGCCTTTTACGCCCACGTTTTACGTGTTAGCGTAGTTTCCTTTTTACGCACACGCATCGCGTGCCAGCGTACTTCGTTTTACGCTGAGCTGTTCGATTTTACGCTCGGGACTCTCCCGCTCGCGTAAAATCAAGCTCGCGTAAATTCCCTAGCTCGCGTAAGATTTTCACGAGCGTAAAGTTGTCCGAGTTTTTCCTCGCGTAAAGTCTTACTCGCGTAAGGTCTGTTTGAGAGTTCGTGCGCGTAAAATTTTACGTGTGTACTATCTCTCTAGCGTAAAGCCTGGCTAGCGTAAATCCCATCTGTATGCTCCCTTGCTAGCGTAAAGCTCACGCGTAAAGCTTCACTAGCGTAACCGGTAGTACGTACGTAGAGACTTGAGTTCCTATGGCGTACACCTTTACCCTTTTTATATTTTACGTCCATTTTATATCCTTACGCCTTTTGTCATGAACTTGATAATCACGAATTTAATTAATATGTTTGGAATTGATAATTGGACATGGCATAGTATGACAAGTATACTGAAATGATTATCTCGAATTATTGTAGCGACAGCTAACATGACATGACATGACATGACCTAACAAAAATGATTGACCTGGACACCGTAGACGATTGTGTTTATACAAATAAATCAGTACTGTCTTGCATCATGTCTAGGACAGGGACCCCTGAATACCACGGTCAGGGGCACCTACTAAAATTGACTAAGGCTAATAAACTAGAATAATTCAGTAGACATGAAGAGATTCCCAGCTACAGGCAATCCCGTTATCTAGGCGCATTAAGTGGACTTGTAGCCTACCGACGAGTAGGGCACATTTTCAGCACACAATCATGTGGTGTACCATTAATAAACGGACATTCGACCTGGATAACCGGATGGTCTGCAGGGTTTGTGGCTGTTGGGATAATCTCATTGCATCTTGCTAAGTAACTAGGCATGTGATAACCCTAGTTAGTTAAAAGTATCAAGTCGTACTCATTGCTTGGCCGTGATTGATTGAATGGAGTTTATTCTAACATAGTCTTATCCTGATCCTGTGCTAGATTGTGACATGACGGAATTATTTATGCTTGCCTTAACAATAACGATCGGGGGTCCAGTTCTGTTCAGGCGAAGGATTACAACCCCGGTCCTTGTTTGGTTTAAGGGTTGTAACCTGGCTCCCGGAGCAGTTCTGTGTCCTCTTTTCGTTTATTGTCTTATCGCAACCCCATGCCACATTCGTCATGTTTTACCTCACCTTAATACCATGACTATTTATGCTTATCTTGACCATAATGATCAGGGGCCAGTTCTGTTCAGACGAAGGGTTACAACTCCGGTCCTTGTTTGGTTTAAGAGTTGTAACCTGGCTCCCAGAGAAGTTCTGTGTTTTCTTCTCGTTATTGTCCTATTTGCTTCCTGTGCCATGCTCGCCCTATTTACGAGAATATGACATGACATGGTTACCTATGATTGCCTTAACAATAAAGATCAGGGGCAAGGTTCTATTCAGGCGAAGGGTTATAACTCCGGTCCTTGTTTGGTTTAAGAGTTGTAACCTGGCTTCCGGAGCAGTTCCTTATCCTCTCTTCGTTTATTGTTTTATTTTACCCTATGCCAAGACTAATCATGTTTTACTTACAATAGTATTTGAGACGGGTTTCTATTCAGGTAAAGGGCTGCAACCCCGGTCCTTGTTTGGTTTAAGGGTTGTGACCTGGCTACTTGAATGGTTTCCTCGTACTCAGTTTACTGTTGTTATCTCTATTATTATCAGTTCTTTATTATTATTTATCTTTAATACTCTATTGTGATATGCTGGTTTTAGTTCCTAAGTGAAGCCTCTTTTGTGGCACTTGCTCTTTCTGGGGTCTGATCCAGCTGGTTTTGTGTGGCCAGATATCGGAGCAGCTCCAGAGGTTCTACCTACCTTCCAGCCAGATGGTGGCCACCAGACGTAACCCTGGCAACGAGTGGGTTTCTTTTGTTCTTCTACTTCATTATAAATTATTCTTTTGAGGCGTTTAGCCGACGAGCACGTGTTAGCTCGGTTGTACCTTTATTTACTGTCTGCATATGGGCTATAACATGATTGACAAATCCTAGGGTTGATCATGTATGACTAAACTCTTGCTAGTCTTAACATTTTGTACGACTAGCTTCATGATCATCCAATATGTAATGTATGGGACACCTTGCTATTATATATTTGGTGCTCTGACATCTTGTAACTATTATTGCTTGCTTGAGATTGAGACACTAGGCTTGTTTATGACTATAGAAGACTGTTGGCTTGTAGTTAAACCCTCATGCATCTAGACAGCCGTAACCGTATAGCGAGGTGGGTTGCACTTCAATATACGTAGCTGGCTATGTACGCCCCCGCTCTCCAGTATTCTGGTTCTGGGGCATTACAGAAAGTGCTACCAAAGGTGGGGATGAAAGTGGCAAAAGCGAAGGAGGAAGCTCCTAAAGCACTGCCGAAGGTGGGCGTGGAAGCGGCATCAGCGGAGGATCCGAAGCCGCCGTCGAAGAGGGAAGGATTGGAGCCGAAGCCAAAGCTATGGGTCAGAGCGACGGAGGAGAAGGAAATGACAACATCGATGCTAGGGTTTGTGGATGAGAAGGAGAAGCTAGGGTTTACGGAAGCACCAAAGAGAGGGGAAAGGGAGGAGCTAGGGTTTGAGGAAGGTGTTCCAAAGGATAGAGTAGCAAAGATCGGAGAGAAAGAGTAGCAACCATTTTTTTTGATCGAAAAGAGACAGCAGCAGCTAGTAGCAAAGGTCCTAATGGTTTTAATCTAATAAAGTCTGAATGTTTTTGTGATGAACGGTCTAGATTTAGGTCATCCAATTAAACTGTCAGGATGGGGACGTGTGGAGGGAAAAGTTCCCCCCTAAAAATTTGGCAATTAGCTGCCAAATACTTGGCATTCCCGCCGAGCTATTTAGGATGGTAAAATGAATTATTTAGGATAGAAAGTTTTATTAGTCCCAAATAGAGATCCATTTTTAAAATGTCCCAAAAAATACCACGTTTTTGTTACAAAAAATATAGTCGTCCCCAGAACTATATTTTTATGACATTTTAGACTAGTGTTCCAAATAGTGTCGTCCCAAAAAGATACTTTTTTTGTAGTGAACCAAATAAGGACATGGGTTGGACCACGCACCATGACAGCCCATGTCCCTCGGCTACTAACGGAAGTTACAAGGCACAATCAAGTCGTTTTTCAAGCGGCCATTCATTCATGCGGCTTTCTATATTTGGCGGAGTCATCCCCGCGATACTGATTAAAAGGAATCCTCAGATCGTGTCAACCCAGCAGGGCTAGCCAAACCATTTAAACATATAGCACATTGATTATGCACCGGTCCCCAGGAGGGCTACCGTGCTAAAACATATAACATATAGCTCATAGAAGTCAGATATAGACATCCGCGATAGGCGAGTGAAACCATATCCGGGGCGGCCAACCCGACACGTCAGGACTGGACCTGGGGTGGCTAGTATGGCACGATCTCGGGATTCTTTCCACCCAATGCATCTACCAAGTTAGTTGCCTAGTTAATCCCTAGGTCATCCTCGGAGTTCACATGTCGTGGTCACATGCTCACTCCCCTAGATGTCGTACATTGTACGAGTACCCCAAGAAGGAATCTGTACTGATTTATAGAGTCATACGTATGTACCCCCTTCTTGGTATAATACGACACACAACACATACCACGTCATTGCTACCGACCATTCGCTACGTAAATGCTGGACTCTTGGAGGTACTGGCAGGTATCACATAGGAACACTTAGTACATAGGATAGTACATCAGTGCTCACATATATTGTACCTTAGTACACACATAGGGTTATCCAGCACACGCATAGGTAGTCAGGTCAGGAATGAGGACCAAGACACAAGAGGAAAGAGAACAAGAAGGCACGACGCACTTCGGGTATGAAGTGCTCACAAGTCATGAAGTGGCCCTAACGGCGCACGGGCGATGTGCAAGGTAAAAGGTGCATAAGGTGCCAAAGTCACATATCAATTCGGGTTAAAGTGAGACATGAAGATTCTTGAAGCCAAGACAAAGATCTACAACTTTTATGTTGGGAGTTGGGAGAAATTCTGCCACAATTCAGCCAAATAGGACATAAAACAGCCAAAATAGGCCCTATGCGGCATTCTGCGGCACTATTCAGCCTTCTGCGGCACTATACGACCTTCTGTGGCACTATGCAGCCTTCTGCGGCACTATTCATTCCATGCGGCACTATACATCCATGTAGCACTATTCATTCCTGCGGCTGCGGTACTATTCATCCATACGGCTGTGGCACTATTCATCCATGCACTAGTCATCCATACGACTGTGGCACTATTCATGTGATACTATTCATCCATGCGGCTGCGATACTATTCATCCATGCGGCTGCGGAACTATTCATGCAGCACTATTCATTCCTGCGGCTGCAGCACTATTCATCTATGCGGCTGCGGCACTATTCATCCATGCAGCTACGGCACTATTCATCCATGCGGCTGCAGCACTATTCGTGCAGCACTATTTATTACTGCGGCCACTATTCATCGTCCCTGCCAAAACCAGGACAGATAACATAGAAAATGTCCAAATATTGTTTTGGCCATAACTTCCTCAAAACAAGTCGAAATCTAACTTTTCAAAGGTCAAAATTGTGTAGAATCAAATTTCCTACAACCTAGGACCATTAGTTTTCGAAAATAACCAAGTTTGATAGATCAAAACCATATAAATACATAAAATTCTAGTTTTAGAAACTTAGATATACACAAAACTAGCCATTAAAATCAAAAACTCCAAGAACTAAACATGTAGAGAATGAATTGAAGAACAATATAGACAAATAATATCAAAGAAAAAAATTAAGAATGAAAAATGTACAAATTTCTACTTTTGAGCAAGTTGTACTTGCCTAAGGGTGGTGGTTGAGGAAAATAAATGGAAGAGTGAATGAGGAGAGAGAGTGAGGAAGAAAATATAAATAGGGGTTGGGTTGGCTTAAGAAAACGCTAATCTCTAAACATGCTCTAACCATTCCACTAATAACATGCTTAAAAGCTACATGCAACCATTAAATAATAATAAATATAATTATGCACATGCTAAATACGGGATACCATGTACAGAATTTATGAAAGAATACATATATCGGGATCGGGGAGTGACAGAGAGTGAGGAAGAGAATATATATAGGGTTGGGTTGGATTAAGAAAATCCTAATCTCTAAACATGCTCTAACCATTCCACTAATGACATGCTTAAAGGCTACATGCAACCATTAATAAATAGTAAATAGAACTATGCACATGCTAAATACAAGATACATGTACAGAATTCATGAAAGAATACATATATCGGGATCGGGGAGTGACAGACTTAGACCCCTGTTGTCTGTCAGGGAAGCCTCTGGTCTGAAGCTGGCATGGAGGTTCATCAAAGGTGGGTCGTTATGGGCTGATTGGATGTCCAGTCGGCATGTGCAGGAGGCAACTTCTGGACATGCTCTCTCAACAACAATCACTCTGTCACTTTTAAGCATATTCTGCGACACAGAGCTGTACTCAAATCATCCATCCGGAGGATTATGAGAGATGGAGCTGGGACTGACCTCTGGCGAGATCCATAGTTAGAGCGTCAATCTCTGATAGATATATTGGGGGACCGGACACATAGGGAGGCTGGCAGGGGTTGACTTGCCAGCATATTATTAGAAATGGAGTGTGGAGACCAGAGGTATACCGTCATACTTTGGAGCTTGAAGAGGCTATCCACACGGTTGATATTGATCCGAGTCAGCCAGCAGACTGTTGGACCTGAGATCCGCTGGGAGCTACTGGAGGTACCGGGGAGTTCCGATTTAATAGCTTCTACAACCTTGTGCGTCATACTTCTCATAATAGTGCAGACTATGACTTCATCTGGTGCAAGAGATTGGCCCGCAAGATGCAGTTGTGTGCATACCGGTTGCTGCTTGGTCGTCTGCTAATAAGGGACAAACTCATCTCCTTTGGGATCCAAGTCCCCAACCCGAAGTGTACACTGTGTGAGGTGGAAGATGAGTCTATAAGACACTTGTTCTTTGAGTGCGAAGTATCCTGGTATATCTGGACTGAGCAGTGCCGCAGAGCATTGGGAGGATGTGACACAGGTAGAGAGATCGGATACATCATTACCGGGATTCGAGCCCGCAGAGGAAGGGGACAGATATGGTTCAAGATTGCCAGATTACGGCTTATAGTCTCCGTCTGGTATGTTTGGAGGGAAAGGAATCGTCGCATTTTCGATGGGCTAACCACTCCTCCTATAGGCATTTTACATAATATAGAATTTGATGTAACTGCCATGGCACCCTAATTTGGTGTGAGACTATCC